>JAPQRP010000013.1:12933553-12957178 GCA_037367295.1 Apogon hyalosoma
TTTTGGTCTCATTTCATGCACAGATGACTCAGTTCCTTCAGCTAACCTACAAAAAGTTGTGGCCTTTGCATCCTTACTAGCTAGGCGTACCTTTCTCTTCAAATGGAAGGACTCATCACCTCCAACATATGATCAGTGGATCAGAGACATCATGCTTAATATAAAGTTTGAAAAATTAGGTGCACCCTAAATAACAATACATTTTACAAAATATGGGAGCCTCTTTTGCACTACTTGAACATGTTTCCTGGCTTGGAACTTTAAAAATATTTTAGATGTTTATATTGTTATTGACCTGTTTTGTTTATCTCCTTTAATGGCACCAAAATGCACTGTCTTGACTATCTTTAGGTGTGCCTTGTTTGTACTGCCTTTTTTGAGGGGGGTTTCTGTTTGTTTACCATGTCCAATGTCAGTCTGTATTATGAATACATTACATGAAATTATAAATGTTATACTTGTTAAATGGAAAGTTCTATAAATGTTGGAAAGTTCTATAAATAAAGTTAAAAAAAACAAAAAAAAAAACAGTAAATATTTACCAGTTCCATATCCGTTGCTCTGTCCAGGGGCAGTATATCCTCCTGGTCCATAACCTTAGAGTAAATAAAACTCAATCAAATGCTCTCCTCTCCCTACTAAATATTTTAAGGACTAAACACAACATTGTTAAAATATATTGAGTCCTTACTTGGTTTGGATGCTTTAGCTCCTCCTCCATTTGAGTATCCCCCTGCACTTGCACCGTATCCTATCAATGAAACAGTATGGACTGTCATCAGTATAAGGGCTCACCCTAAACACCTCATACCCCTAAACACACAAATACAGTTACCATTGGGCTTTGCTCCAAATCTGTTTGGAACACCAGCTCCGGCTCCATAACCTGAGAACAAATTAGAGCATCATTTTGACGTAGTGAAGAATATTTCAATTAGTTTAATCAGACACCTGCAAATGCTGTATCTATGTAAATTACAGTGTGCTTCCATGAACAGAGTGAAAATCCACCTTTGGTTTGTGCGCCAGCAGATGCTCCCAAACCTGTGTTATAACCTTAAAGGACAATGACAAAAAAAAAAAAAAAAAAAAAAATAGCAAATTAGACTTTATCCTCTCCTTTAATATCTGTTTTATTTTCAATATATGTAGAACAAACAACTATTTACCAGGTCTGGGTATTTTCATCCACTGTCCATTTGGTACTCCTGGTCCACAGTCTGGAATAGTCATGGGAACATACCACAACATCAATTCAAAAATTCAAGATAAAAAACAAACCTATTTAACAAATGGAGTTTAAGTATTACAAAACCTTCAGCAAAAATGCTACTGATAATTTCGTGGTATCCTGATTTTCTGTCCGTCTTAAAAAAGCTAATGATATCAGTTTCAGTATAGTGCATTATTGATCCTTTTATACAAACCGATAAAAGAAACAATGCTGTTTAAGTGAGGCTGCTCTGATTGTTTGAAGAAATGAGATTAAATGTTACCAGGTGTGGCTGGTTTAGATCCCTGACCCTTTGACGTAGCTCCTCCTCCATTCTCTGAACAAACAGATCACATTAAATTAGAAATGATCCACATGCAATTACTGCAATTAATCAAGTTTTAAACTTGAAAAACAACAATGGGAAGGAAAAAAGTCAGTGGATTAATTTAAAATTCATCTCATGCAGTACATGCCACATCTACAGTGAAACTGCAAAGGCAACACAGTACAGAAACAAATGTCACACTTTTAGGCCAAGCAATGGACATTTTCAAATCTGCCCCCCATCATGGTAGATGTGGGGAAATACTGGGAGTGAAAGGTTCAGTGTGTGTACCCCTCACTTCACCTGTCCCTACTGTGTTTAGTTCAGCTGTTCTGGGGGGTTTTGGTTACAGGTTGTCCAAGTAATATTTGCGCATACATGTGTGCCTACATTAACTTTGTGTTTGAGTCTGTGTTGTACTGAGAGCCAGATGTCTGTTAAAATGACTTTTTTGGATTTTTCAGCAGAAATGGGTCAAAAGAACAAGCGTGAGCATTTTTGCAGAAAATCCACCCAGGATCCTTTATATAGAAAGGACTGTATGTATATAGACTTGAACCATTCAACAGTTTCTGTACAGCCCCATGAGGCGACTTTATTGTGATATTGGGCTCTATACATAAAACTGAATTGAACCATGGATGTAGTCAATCTAGACCATCATTATCTTATTAAGGGAGTTAAAGAATGGACAGAACAGACTCAAGAGCTTTTCCATGGTGAACTTTAAAGGAGATGGTATCTCTAACCCACACACAAACAGTAGGTGATGGCAATGCACCTCATCCCACTATAAAATGAAAAGCAGTCAAAGAGGAAGTTTTTTCTGAGGTACTGTAGAAACATGGTGGTGCAACATGGCAGACTATAAGGCGGTGACCTGGTCCTTCCTCATACACACTGAACTTTCAAGTAAGAGGATATACCACCACACTTATGTTTATCGACTGGTTAATTTAGCTTAGCATAAAGACTAAAACATGAACAAAATCCACCTAGTAATCCTATTTCCAGCTCCAGCCACTTTAAATAGACTGCACCTATAAATAAATTGTCCATTTATTGTCTCCTCAACCCCCTGCTGTTTGTTATATTCTATGTCTATAGTTATATTGTTCAGTGTTTATAAGTTATAGTTCTATTCTATTTTTTGATATTTTTTTCTACTATGTTCACTTTGCTCCGGGGGGCCTTAGTCTTGTAATTTCAGTTTTCTGTATGCGATGCACATGTGGCAAAAACTGACTTTAACACTTTTGATTTTGTTCCAGATTAAACATGTTATCAGTGATGGATTTTATTTTAATAAAAGCTAACAAACATGAGTATCTACAGGTTATGCAAGTCTAAAATATGTAACCTGAAATGTCAAACTTTTGCTTGAAGGGAAGCACATTGATTATTCATAACTGACACAGATCCAGTGATAGTTTTAACAGACAAAAGAAATGACACTAAAGAGAACATGCACAAAACACATAAAATGGGAAAAAAAAAGACAACAATGAAAACTACATTGACTGACCAGGATTCAGTCAGAGTTAATACTGGGCAGTTCTCACTCTGTCATTGTATTTAATGAGGTCTAGATTATCAGTGCTAATATTTATAATGACAGGAAAAGTATTTAGACCGCCATAAGATTACAAGTTAGTCTGAATCTGACATTCTGATGAATCCTGTCACAGTGATCTCTAACTCTGCAGACTTTGTATTAGGACAAACACACAAAGACCGCATCAGTGACCACTTACACATGCAATTCATACACCACTAGGGAGCACACCTATATCAAGATTAAGTTTACCAGTTGACCCAGTTTTCCCTGCAGCAGGACCTTTAACCCCAGACCCTCTAGGTCCTGCCTCAGGCTGACTCTGGAGGTTTGCTTCTTCTGGTACAACCTCCGGCATCCCCATTGCCAGCGTTTCTTCAGGGGTGATGTTCCCTGTGCTTTTGGTTGCCACCGTTTCAGGGACAGCTTTGGTTTTCAGGGATTTGGTGCTTTCAGGGGCAGCTTCCCCTTCACTGGTGTTTACCCCAACAACAATATCTGCCTCTGCACCTTTTTGCTCAGGCACAGCACTTCCTGTCACATAACCTAGAGGCCATATATTTTATAAACATTTATATACATTTGACATGAATTCAGGCATATATTTTAAGAGTATGTCTACAGGCAGTAATGACTGCTTGGTGCATTGTTTTTACCTGTCACCAAAGTGGAATCAGTAGTAGTAATGACTGGAGCCACTGGGGCCAAAAACTTTCATTTTAATGTCTGAACATATCTTGTCCTTGACTATCTTAAGCAGGATTTTTTGAAAATTTCATATTTTTTTTCAGATTAAAAAAAAGTTGATTTTTACCTTTACATGTTTCGGCTTCAACCTGTAGCCTTCCTACAGGTTGTAGCCGTCTGACAAAAAAGAAAAGGAAATCTATATATTTTCAGTGGACAGTATGAACCCGATTGGACTATTAGGAATATTTTTGTTTTGTCTTTTTATTCAAGGCAAATTTCCAAACAAAAAATGTAAGTGATTGTACTACCTCTTAATACTCCTCTCTTTCTGGAAGAAGTTGATCAGTAGCAAGATATTTTACTGGGAAATAACAGCAAAATGTGAAAAAAAAAACAAAAAAACAACTGTATACTCTAGGAAAAAAATACCACTTAATGTGACAAGGCTTAGCTTTGACTGACTTAACTGACAGTCTCCTCTTTTCATATCATTTCGTACACTGACCCCTGCTGGGTTCTTGTTAGTTCTGCTCACACAGGTTGTGGTTTGAGGTACTTGCCTTGGGGAAGGACCGCTCCTGGCTCTAGTGCTGCTTTACTCTGAGGAACTGCAGGTCCAGATGTAACTGCCTTTGGACCTTTGGCCTGTGGACTCAAGGATGCTAGTTCAGGTATGGATTCAGGTGCAAGCTCTGGACCCTGAGAAATAGCTGGTCCTGGTTCTGGTGTTGCCTGAGGGATGAGCAGTGGCTGTTTGTAGCTTTTTCCTTGCAACACGGGGGAAGGCAGTTTTTGGGATTTCTCTTGTGTCACCATAACAAGGATGCCACTGGTCGGTTCAGGTGCAATGGGTCCTACAGGTCCTACACCTTGAGTTATTGCTTGTTGAGGTCCAAGACCTTCTTCTGGCACTGCACTTGGCTGCTCAAGAGAGAGAATGCCACCTTTTAGACCCTGTCCATTGGAAACACCTGCACCTTTTGTAGCCTGTCCATTTGGTGCCATGCCATAACCTGGAAAGCATAAAGAGATATTTTATCAAAATTAAAATCTAATGGAATTTAAAAACAAATATGACAGCTGATCCAAACATGTCTAAAAATATTACCAGCATTAGCTGCTTTAGCAAACTGTCCATTAGGTACACCAGCAGGAACACCGAAGCCTAAAAAACACAACACTACCGTCACACAAATGTACACAGAAACTGCAACTGCAAACAGGGAAAAACAAAGACACAAACATTGTGTGAAGACCAAGGTTCATGTTTCAGGGTGGACACAACATCCATGTTTTCTGTATTTATACAAATGTATCATCTAATCTTACCAACTTCAATAAGAGACATGCAACGATCCAAGTCAGACTTGGATACTTTCAGATTTTGAGTGTGTCCTTTTTCTTCCATATTTTTAAAAGCTATAAATGTTAAGTACATATAATGATGATGTACTATCGAGTTAAAGAAACCTGATTGGATTAGTTCAGCATGGAAATATGCAATATAATTATTAACTTAATTTTTTTTTCTATGCATAAATAGTTTTGATTTGGTTCATAAAACCTACTGTACCATTGAGTCCATATCCTCCCAGTGCAGCACCATTTCCAACTCCATGACCTTCATGGAAAATTTAAGAAATGAGCAGGGCTGTTGATAATCACAGTATGTATAAAATAAATATATTAAATAGAGATCACCATTGGATTTGGCTCCATTTCCTTTGGTAATGCCAGCTCCACCTCCAGCCCCAGCTCCTGGACCTGCTGCAGCTCCATAACCTCAAGTCAAACATGAAATCACATAAACACCTCAGCCCTGTTGGAGGTTGTGCGGTGAGCAGGATGTGGGCCATGCGCATGTTTTTTGGCAGTGTACAAAAATATCCCAATATTGGAATAGTATCAGTGAAGAATTTGAAAAAAAATTAAAAATTGGGATATGAACTACCAAGGACATGTTCAGTGCTATATTTGGGTCATTTAACAGGAAAAGACATACCAAGTAAGGATAAATATTTGATTAAAATCCTCTTGGTAGCATCTAAAAAAAGCCATCACATGAAAATGGTGTAAAGAGGACCCCCCTACCCTAAATAATTGGAGACACATTGTGGAGGAAATGCACAACACGGAGAGACTTACTTATGTCATAAGACTACAACAAGCAACACACAAAGATCGATGGGAAAAAGACCATATACAGGATGACAACTGACACTATGTTTTAAATGTTTGTGTTGTAAAATCTCAAAAATTAAACAATAAAATACAAGTAAAAGAACAACAACACAAACACACTTTGACACTGTCAAACAAAACAACTAATAAAACACTAAATATATTCTATTACCTTTGGGTTTAGTTCCATAGCCATTGGGAACAGCTCCATTTCCATAACCTTAAGATCAAATACATTAGTAAAGAGCCATGTCAAAACATATAAAGTTTGGGACAGGTTCAAGTAGTAATACCTGGCTGGGGTCTCATTGCACCCCCTCTGGTGGCTCCATATCCTGTTAAATACAAGTGTTATTAGCTAAAATCACAGTCTGATATTGGTTTAAATGAAGTAGTACAATACATATATTCTGACACCCTCAAAAGAGCCACAAAGAAAGTGACAGCCTTACCTTTAGGTTTGGCACCATAGCCATTTGGCATGCCTCCATACCCTAGAAATAATACATGAGTACACTGACATTAAAAGACTAAAAGACTTTAGGGTTATTCATCTTTTATGGGTCTGACATTAGTGGTGTGTGTGTGTGTGTGTGTGTGTGTGTGTGTGTGTGTAGTGCTCTTTAACTTATGAAGAGAACTAAAAAATAAAAAACAAAGATATCCAATTACCTGTTTTTGCTGGCTTAGCAGCGCCACCATTTGGATATCCATAACCTTTTTACAAACAACAGTCATTGATAATTATACTAATATTTATGTCTATAATGGCAAAGTGTTATTATAATATAATATTTGAATGTAGTGTAATTTTTTGCTTGTTCACCAACCATTTGGCAGGGCTCCATTCATATTAGGGCTTCGGGCTCCAGCAAAACCTTTAAATTTCACACCATCATCATTTTGTGAACTGTAATCAATACCTATGAATGTCTTACTAGAATGACATTATGCACGATGCTAAAAAATTTACCATTGGGTTTGGCTCCTTGTCCATTTGTCATACTGGCTACACTACCATATCCTGTAAGGATAAGAAAAATATCAGAGGCATTCAGAGATTTGTTCTATGATGTGCAGAAAAGCAAGAAACTAACCATCTTTATAACATCTGAACTCACCTGGCTTTGGTCCCTTCATTCCTCCATTTCCATATTGAGGCCTCAAACCAAAACCACCATTATAGCCTTTGTAAATACAATAAACATATTAACAAAGAGATACATCAGAGGACACAAGTGATGACAATGTCTGAATGTTGTATGTCTCACCTCCCATGGGCTGAGCTCCATATCCATTATAACCATTAGCACCATGTGCTGGAAGAAAAACAAAGCAACTGTTAACAGTGTATTTAGACAGTGACTGCAGTACTCTACTGGCCTTTATATACCTATCCCTTGGTTTCCTGCAAGCTGAGGTACTCCCACACCTCTGGAAGCTCCCATCCCAACAGACGGGCCTTAAATTACACAAGTACATAGTCATATAAATATACTGTAAAAAGGTGGGTCAAGGGAATGTTCGGATATCCTGGATAAAACATGCAATACCTGCTCCATAAGATGGTCGACCAAATCCCTTCATGGGTTTAGCACCAGCACCCCCCTGTCCTGTTGAAAATAGAGAAACAGGCAAAAATATGTTTTAAACTGATTCTGCCCACCCCCATGTACTGCATAACACTTTACACTAACACTATAATACTTTATTGAACATCATTTACCATTGGACCTTGCCCCATTGCCGTTGCTTGGACCACTTGTGGCTTTTTGACCTTAAGACCACAAATCAATGCTCAGATTTTTAAGAACTGAGGTAAATATTCATGAAATTTTAAAGGCATAAAAAATGATCTTTTGAAGACATATAGTAAAGCTGTGTAAAACATCATACCATTGCCTTTTGTTCCAAATCCATTCTGTGCTGCACCATATGCGCCATTACCTACAAACACACAGTAAATAGAAGACATTTCCATTTCAGTTAACACCAAAAACACCATTAATGGCTACAGTTGTAGCTCCACACAATTCTTAGAGCTTCAACAGTGACCATAAAAAACTAATTTTTACACAATCTAATTTTTTTTTTTACTGTACCATTTCCTTTAGTTGGTTGTCCACCATATGGGCCAGCTTGGGCATTGTATCCTGCAAAGCAAAAGAAATGGTGTTGCTCAAGACATGTGCAAAACAGTATACAATGTGACAGGTTTCATTTATTACCTTTCATTTGTTGTCCATTCACTGGTCCAGCTTGAGCACCATTTCCTGCAACCAAAAACACAGCGGAATTATTATATAGTACCGAGTCATTAAGTTGATTACTATAATTATTATTCTCCCTGGTGGACAGATCCATGCAACACATACCCTTAGATTTAGCTCCATTTCCATTTGGTAAAACTGCTGGATTTCCTCCTATGTTACAAATATGAACAGGTGGAGAGGTGTTTTAATAAAATATGCTGTAGTATAGTAAGTCATGACTAAGGAAAAACTGATTGAGTTCTTTAAATGACTGTTACTGGTTAGTAGGTAAACTATAGTTTTAATTCCAAATAAAATTACATACTTTGCAGTCTTGTCTGAGACCGTTTTATTTTGTGTGTTTTGTTGATGCGGTGTCAGTACTAAAATGTTAGGCAATGTTGCTTTTGCTGCCATCTGTTGGTTGAACTTACTGCACCCAAAGGAAAAAATCCAATTATTATTACTGCTGGTGGCATTTGAGCTATCATCAAACTACCTCTGATCTGTCAACTCATGGAGAAACAAGTTGCTTTAAATCAACTGATTAAGAGATCTGACTTTTGCTTTTTCCAGGACTATTCATCTCTCACTGAAAACTTTTTCACCTCAAATTCCTGCTCATGTCTATCATATGATGCCTACCCTGTGGTTTGCCACCCTGCCCGTTAGCAACACCAGCTGCTGCTCCATAGCCTTAGAAGAACGAACATAATCAAAGTATTCATCAAAAAAGGATTTTCAGAATGATTTGTTTAAAATGGAGCCAATTCAGGGACATCATGAACCTACCTTTTGTTCCTGCTCCATTGGGTACTCCAGCTGCTGCACCATAGCCTTAAATAGATTGTATATAAAGGTAGAACATATATAGATAAGGATGACAAACTTTCATTTTAAACATGATTTGATGGAAATATATTTACTGTTGTATTTTCCTCCATTTCCATTTGAAACTCCAGCTGTTGCCCCATTGCCTGAATGAAACATTTAAAAAAAAAAGGACAACAGATGAAATAAACCATCAAAGCAGATTTGCACATTTATGTTCACAGTCTGAAATCACTCACCTATTCCTTTAGATGGATATCCTCCATATCCATTCTGTGCACCCAGTCCTTGACCCACACCTTATTGGTTAAAAATAATAAAATAAATAAATCAATTACTGAGAAACAGACACACAAGGAAAACCATATCATGACCAGTGACCATACCTTTGGATGGCATGAGCATTCTTCCTACACCTCCACCATTCTGAGGTCTTCTTCCTAGAACAAAAGCAATGTCATCTATGAAATAATGGTTGCATGTATCATAAAGATGGCGTGAAGAGAAAGTGATAGATTTACCATTAGGTTGTGGGCCCTGTCCATTGGACACTCCGGAAACAGCACCGTAACCTTAAAAACAGCATGTCTAATGTAAAACTGCAGTCAGAGCAATACAGCTAAACACATTTTGATTTGATCAAAGGTTCAATCATGTTATGGTTTATGCTTCATTCATCTGTTTGATTGAAAATCCTTTGGAAATTCCTTATTCTTTGTCATACTGATAATAAATCACTGGAGAAATCCAAAATATGAAAACAAGTGCAAATCTGTTTTGACTACAAAAAAACCCCAAAAAAACTAATTGTTGAAAGTAGCAGTCCAATTGGTCTGTACATTAAAATTGCACATTAAATGTTGTTAAGTCCACTGTCCTGCTGAGTCAGAATGGTGACGAACATTTTTGGGAAGTGCCAACCCCAGAGTCAATGAAGTGACTGTGTACAAGTAGTAAAAACCACTCTCATCCCTTCTCGCAGAGGGATGTTAAATTTAGACTACTGCTGCCACCGAAGCTGAGCTGCCTTTGATTTCAAGAACTGAGAGCTCTGGTAAAGAAAAAAATAGGATATATAGCTGCTTCACATCATAACAAGAAAACCTGGTGGACGGCTGAGCACACTTAAGAGCTACACAGCAAGCGTTGCTAAGATTTTAGTTTAACATGATCGTTTGAAATTCGACAGGCAAACCCAAACATCTGAAATTTGTCTCATCTGTCCTTCATTCAAGGATCGTAGCAGGTTGTCTCACTGCCATGAAACGGGCAGGATATTAACCCAATTTGGACTGTTAGAAGAATAAAACTGCTAATAATACCAATGTGCAGTTTGTAATATTTAAAATATTTACTTCATTTTATTGTTTAATCATTTACATGATACATTTGGCTGTATTTACAGACACCTAATTTTAGAATCAGATTCTAAAAGACAGATCACTGTTCAATTTGAAAAGAATATGCAAAACATTCAAAAGAACAGTTCAGGCATTCATTAATCTAGTAAATAATTACAGTTCAGTGAAGTAAAAAACAAACAAACAAACAAGTTAAATAGTCTACTTTTCATTATTAAATGAAGAGAAACCAAAGAGCCAGTTAAATAAGGATAAACATAAAATGATCAAAATATTTGTAAAACTCCATGTCCTAATGTACCTGTTGAGCCAGGGTTAGTTTGGACTAATTTTACTTTGAGTTCTGGATAAATTTGTTTCGTTTAAGAAAAACATGTTTGACACAAGTTCACTCCAGCAGAAAACTTTAACTCTGAGAAAGAATATTGCACCTTAAAAGATATTACCAAGATTTTATTACCATGGCAGCAAAGTGCTCGTCTCAAACTGAAATCTAACTATATATGCCAGTATAAGACACACATGGAACAGAACATTTAACGGATATCAACTCAAATGAGAAAGTCAAAGCCCTAAGATGATTAAAGGCTACAGCATCTTTGTGTCCCACTAGAGACATTATAGTTGTTTTTCCACAGGAGACTTCACTGACAATACACTTCATACTCTGATGCTGACTTTACACATAATCTAACAGAACCCCTTCATCTCTGCACTTTGAACACTCACCTCCTGTATGTGCTGTCTGAACCAGACAAAGGATCACCACACTTTGCAGTAGTAGTCGCCCCAACATGATGGACCTAAAGGAAAGAGCCCAGAAATGTTTTAGACCCAACAGGAAGATAAGGATGCACTAGTGGATATTCTGCAGTGGGTAACTCCCCCTGATTGTGAGGGTCTAATATACACTCTGGTCCAAGGTGTCCCTCCTTCTGCCTGTAGATGCTCCTGTTGTCCAGATCCTCCCCGTCTTGTTAGCAGAGGCACCCGAGGTGTACACACACAAACCGAATAATTGGGCACTTAAAGTACATTAGCACTTAAGGGAGAGGTGCAGAAGCAAAGAGAGGGCGTTCACCAGTTTGGACAGTAACTGATGAACTTTGGATGGTGGTCGTTTTACTGCACAGACTGCATTGAACAAAGATGTTGCAATGATTTATGATCATTAATTTATTTAAACAGTGTATGTACCTAGTTGGCTGACAATGTCTTTAAATACTTCATATAGCTACTTTAAGCTGTATTTTAGAAAAAGAGGGTTTTGTATGTCAGGCACAACTGCAAATACAGCACCCCTGAAAATATGGTGCACTTTGAAATACTGAAACGAGTTATAGCCAAGTTAAACATAGCAAATACAACATGAACATTGTAACCATCACAAACTAAGAACATCAGTGCACAACAAAATGGAGCAGTCCAAGCTCAGCTATTCTGAAGACATACAAGTACAGAAAAATAGGTCAATTATCGCATTACATTTATTGAAGTTTAAAAAAAAAAACTGCATCTTGTGTACTGTAGGAATATTTTCAAGACAAAATAAATCAATTTGCTATTAACTACCATCAGCTTCATGAACGGACACTGACATTTCGAGATGGGGTCAGTTCAATAGGCAATACAGTGGGTGAGCTTCACTCTCCATTTGTGTCTCCTTTAGTTCATGAGGTCTCCATGGTCTCGTCCTAGACACACATACACAAACAGTTAGGCTGAGTGGCCCCTTGCACACTTAAAGGAAAAAAGTGGGCAAAAAGAGAAAGATCTCTCACCTTTCACATAGATTCCTCACCCAAAGTCCAAATCCTCTTCTTATGGGGTCAAGGAGGGGTTAACATCTCACCTCACAGCTCACCCAGACCTCTCACATACTTGGCTTCTCAACAAACTTCAGTCACTGCCTCTGCTGCCACTGACAAACCATCTGTCTAACTTTTCACCAGATGGTAACAAACATCTCTCTCCTTTAACTTGTAATTATTTTGAAATCATTTCAGTCACTCTTATTTGTCCAACATTCAGGAGTGTAACTTAATATCTAAAAACACATGTTCAAAGAAATGACTGGTCTGAGAATGATACATGCTTGTAAAAAGAGTATGGCACAGGTGACAGTTACGTTTGTGGAAATGTACTAAACTGCAGAGGAGTTCAAAGGTCACATAGTATTTCTACATGTACCTACAGATCTTTACTTGATCTAATATCACTTTTGGTCAATGTTACCCTCCCACAGTTCTTCATACTGGGCTGTTAGGATGGTGTGCAAGATGATTTAAAACTCCACCTTGTTTACTTGAACTATTCATTTGCTTCTATACTGTACTTCAACCACACTAGTGACAGTAATTAAGATGTGCTATAATATTTTATTTGGCTGCACAAATGTGACAGAGCTGAAGAGGACTGGATTTAGTGAAGGGTAGTGGTCAGGATGTTAACATGACACTTAACTGTAAAATAATTGATGGCCAAAGTGTAACCACTGTGGAGCAGGGATCTTCTAATGCTGCAGTGTCTGTCCAGATGTGTGCAGCTGTTGCGAGCAGCTGCTGGTGAACATAGTTCTGACTCAGTGTTTGGTAAAGAGCCAGTGGGGTCTGCCAACTGTTGGCATCGGAGGATAGTTGGCATTGGAAATGCAACTTCACTTGGCAACCAACTGCAAACAAAGCCAGACTGACAGCTGGAGCACAGAGCGATTTGAGCAGGGGTTAAAAAAACACTTCAGTGTATCTGATGATTAAGAGATGTGGAAATACCAAAGCTAGGAGGCCTTAAATAATCCTAAAGAGAAGTGGGCATTGCAATGAGTTTAACTAAAAAACAAAAAACAGGAAGGATTCATCTATAGGTTTCAGTCCTTAATTATTTAACCTTTCAGGATGTATAGGAAGAGCTAGTGCTTTTAGTTTAATAACCATTACAAATGTTTCCTGCTGGTTTCATATGGATCAAGAAGTTTTTATTCTTTTTACAAATTTACACATGCATGTCTGAACTATTAGATTTTGTTTTCACTGTCTGGACCAATGCATTCTCTCAACATGATTTAATCTCATCTTAATGAAAATGTCCATCCTTCCTTAAAATCAACCCCACCCCCCCAACTAACCCCCCAAAATAACCGAGTCACTTTCTAATCATTTTACAATTTAAGTGACCCTGAAGGGTAATAAAATGCATTTCTTTTGAAAAAAGCCAAGTTACATCAGGACCGACTGCACTGATAGCGTCTTCTACTCATGTTTACCTGCAGCAATCCACATTTCATTGTTTAAAACATCTGTACACATGCAGGACATTACCACCCAAAATTCACACTCAGATGTGAGTAAAGCAGTCAAGTATAATTGAAATGTTTGCCCACAGCCATTATATAACCTTTACAGTCTCTGCAGTCAAAGACAAAATGATTTTGAGAAGGACAGACAGAAACAAAGATCTCAGAAAAAGGCAAATTAAATCTGCAAAGAAAATTTTGTCTGTGCAAACAAACAAGTGTGATACAGTAAAGTTTTTAGGACTAGTACTAACATTAATTTTGGCGAAGTGTTGCACATTTTTAAAGATTTTTTTTATTTATATTGCAAGTGCTCTACAAGGGTGCAATTTAAATTATTCCTGTTTCCAAATGAACAAATAAAAATCTCTTTACAACTGAAATATCTAAGATGGAAAATTACATCAAATATATATTTAGTATCGCTACATACGTACACACAATGCATTCCTTTTTACAAAAAACCCAAAAGTGCATAGCTTATGTTGATGTGCCATGCCAAGACAACTACTTTCATGGCTGTTATAATGAACATATAGGTACAGCTGTACATTGATAAATTACTATACAATCCCCAACCTGGTCACCAAAATCCGATTCAACATTTAATTTACCAGTAGGATACCTCTGCTTTATCAAAAATGTAAATAATATTTATATACATCTGAAATTGTGCAAATGTAGAGTTTAAACAGATGATGGGTAATCAGTCATCCTAATCTGTTTCTCAATTTTATGTCAAACATAGCAGAGAAATTTATAGAAATGACTGAAAATCAAAATTGTAGCTTTCTGATTTCAGAGTAATGTGCGCCGACATAACCTACTGGGGACCCAAGAGAGGAAAGTAAAACACACTTGATAAAGGAAATAAAAAATGGAAACAGTTTTCAGCGTGAAAAATGTGAAGGGATGAGGGGAGTAGGCAAAAAAAAAAAAAAAATAAGAATCAATGCAGTCTGAAGACAGGTTAGAGTGCATTGCATGGCTGTGTTGCAGCTCCTTTCACTCTAATCTTTACCAAACCTGGTCATTAGCTGAAGATCACATTTGTAATTGTCCACCTTACGATGGAAGAGCCATTAATCCAGTTGCAGACCTGAATAAAAATGTCAGTTAAATCCATCAAATAAAATTTTGTGCTTGGAATTAATCTCCCATTACATCATCAACATCCAAAATAAATAAATAAATGCAAAACTCACTCCATGTTACTCTTCAGCTGATGCACAGTGCGTTTGTCCAGATAACGGCAGAAGAGAGTGAGCAGGTTGGATGGAAGGAGGAGTGGCTCTACCAGGGAACACTGGGACAGCTGTCCTGCCACCTGGAAAATTGCATCAGTCCTAAAAGAGAAGACAAACACCCATGTCAAAACCTCAGATACTGACCATATTCCCATCTGTGAATTATATTTCTACTCTTTCCCACCAGGCCTCAAAGTCGCCAATACTTGGTTCAAGAGGAACACCTGAGGACAGCAACTTCTCTCCTTGTGACAGGAGTGCATACAGTAAGGAGAGTCCAAACTGAAGATAGAAGAGAAATAACAAAAATCTATGAATGTGGCGGTCAGTGTTTGAGTTACGTTGAGCTGAACCCCACTACTTTAATTTGTGGTCTGTTTGAACTGTGTTAAATGTGGTTCCTCCTCTTTAGTATGCCTCTGTTGTCTACCATCCTCCATCATATACAGGCACCCACAAAAGTCAAGCAACAGACCTTGTTCTGACAGGCCAGTGTGAGGCACTCGTATGCTGTCAAATCTTTGAGGACCCCGATGAGCTGACTGAATGTCAGACCTCCAATGACATTTCGAAGAGCTGGGTAGAGTACTGGAAGCGCCTAAAAAGTGTGGAATTATATTAAAGACATTTTTCTTGGTGGTTCTTCTAGGTCCAACTAGACTTGTAAGTCCGAATTCCCCCACCAGCTAGTAGAACTGAAGAAGTCTCTTGGATGAGACAAAACATTTTCAGAAGAGCTAAACAAGTCCAGTTGAACCTAGAAGAATGATGACCTGGGCAAATGAGAACTTACACAGATATATTAAAGACAGTTTTCTAACAGTGAATGAGCAGTAATTGTCATTTATTGCAATGTATCCTAAGTGCTTTACCTCATCTGCATCTCTGCTCATAAGTGTAGGCAGGTTACGGGTCACAATGTGCAAGATTGTCTGTGCAGACTCATGTTTCAGGAATGGGAGTAGACGGGCAAGCAGCTTTTTGCCTTTTGAGACTAGCAGGAAAGGGAGGAACTCCCCTCCTGAATTTCTGCATCACAAGTAGAGTACATTCATAAGCAATCCAAATTAATTTTGCTTGTAATAAACTACACATGTTGGCAGGGAAGTACAAGACTCACAGGGGATCGTGGTGTTGCATTTGGGAGTAGATGTGTTCCACTTTCCTCTGTGTCTTCTCCATTAACCTTCTTTCTTCGGCCTCTGACAAAACAGTGGTTTTTGTCCTCTCCATCTCCTCAACCTCCAGCAGAACTATGAATAACTACAGAAGAGAAAAAAGTGAAACTGTTGAAAGGGAGACATTTTTTAAATTGTATACTGCATTGGAATATGGGACCAGATACCTTTTCTACTTTGCTAAGGACTTCTAACCGTTGTTGTCTGTTGTCTTTTTGTTCCTATAAAAAGAAAAGTCTCCGAAAAATGTAAAGGAAATTAATATAATTGAATATATAAAAATTTCTTTCAGTCACCTCGAGTGGACTCTGAGCTTGGACTGCATGAACTGCACTGATGGCACGGCGAGGAGAGTAACATGTAGACACAGCAACTTGACCCAAAGACCCTTCAATATGCACCACTGGAAGAATAAAACACTTAAACTGTAAAAAAACCAAAATGTGCATACCATTGAAAGTGTTTTGGCAAGTAATAATGTCTGTATCACGATATCAAACACTGTTCAAGTAGCATTAACTGTAAAAGACCTGGTGTGTACGAGTCAGTTTTTGTGATGTAAGGCGTGGTGAGTTTCGGTGGCTCCCTCTTGCTCCTGATGCCCAGCTCTTCCTCAGCGAGCTTAGCTTCCATCCGCCGATAGTACTCCTACAGCAGAGGAATAATTTTTTTTTTATATGCAGGAAGTAAGAAAAACTGGTGCATGTTGTTCAGACCTGAAACCTATTAGAACCTTTGATTTCCCACCTGATAATAGTAGTCCTCCAGGTAAGGATTCTCACTTTGCAGCTGAATCATTTGTAGCCGGGTGATCCACTCCTTCTCTTTGGCAGTCATGAGATTACAGTAAGGATCCCAGCCATCTGATTTTCTACAGAAGTCACATTTTTCAACAAGTTTACTCCTTCATACATCAAATAAAATAAGTGAAAAGTCTGTGACACTACACTGACCTTTGGAATATACGTTGTTTTTTAACAAGAAGCCGTTTATGTTGCGGGTGGAGCTGGGTGACAGGATCAGGATACCTGTACGGCAAACACTTTGCATCAAATTAAAGTGCATTTGATGATACAAGTTAAAAAAAAAGTTTTACATTTTAATCCTTCATGCTTAAAACTGACTCCAAAGTTAAAAGAAAATAGTGATTTTTGTCAGAAAATGTTAAAACAAAGAAGAGGTTGCATTCATTGATCAGGTAATACAGTATAGGCAGTTTTAAATTTAGTTAGTTTCATTTCAGTCCATTGTCTATTTCCAGCATGTTCCTTCTCCACCTACTGCAGTACCTTTATTCTCTTCAGAGACACCCTTTTCTGTTGAAGCAGAACATGTTTAGGCTTTCAACAAAATCAATATGCTGGAAAATCTATTTTAGGAAGTGGTTTCCTTCACCAGTCAATTTTGACCACGTGTGCATCAGATTTTGTGATGCACAGCTACATCTTTTGTCAACAGGTGGGACAGCTATCCATTAATTCAGGATGTAACAGCAGGGGCTGGATGAAATGAATGAACTTGAGGCCTATGGAGAGCTTTATATACTCATGAGTGATAACCTACTGCCAAGCCTTTAATATATGCCAAGCTCATACTTTGCTGACAAATATTTCATCCCACACATCAAATGCTGCTCTGGGGTACAGGCAGTGAATCACACACCTGAAATGCTGTACTGGATTAGACGAAGGGCTGTAAAAGGGGGACGGCCTTGGGGAGTTGGCACCAAAGCGAAGTTGCATCATCTTTGGAGTGGAGGGGCAACGGTGGTTTGTGGGAAATATAAAGCCCCCTGTCTGATGTAGCAAAAGAGAGCTTGTGAATCAGGATATACAACATGAATTCACATTCATTTCCATGTGTGCTGTATGCTTGAACATGTCAGATTAGTTCTGATTTATTGTGTGATAAACCTGATTGTAACGCTGCCTCGGGGGCAGCGGCTGACGTGAGAAGAGGGGTGATCCTGGCATCATGGGTGCATGCATCTGCAAGAGAGCAGCACTCAAACCAGTATAAAACAATTCCATTTAGAGCTGATTAGATTAACTGACAAGTTGTAAAACCTTGAGCTAATCAACCATTTTGATTATCTGAATATCTTGGGGTTGTGGATCAAGACATTTGAGAACGTCATCTTGAGCTTAACAGACAACTATCTGACATTTTATAGAAGTAAAACTAAGTAAACAAAGTTCAGTGTGGAGTGTATATGACATAAGAGCTTGTTTCCTTGTCAGTGGTAAAGGCATAAACAAAACTGACACCACAGTTGTGGATTTGCTGCAAACTGAGGAATAATCAGACTGCTTAAAGGACAGGATCACTATCCAACTCTACGTTCCAGCTTTATGATGTACATTATAATCTGTGTGGGAAACTGTTAATGTTGATGTATGCGGTACACTGCCATGAGAAACAAACTGATTCCCCAGTGATTCAGTGGTAGAAAACCCTTTTTAACCATTAGGAATCAAAATATGAACAGGCCGTCCCTATCAGTTAAAATCAATTTACTGATGTTTCCACTGCAATAAGACTGACAATAGGATCAGGTAATACAACATTTAGTGATGCTCTGCCTGTCAACCTCATTTGTAGTGATTCTTGGTGCTACATTGAATACGTGCCCTAAAATGAGAGCTCTATGGCCTCCCACTCTGATGGTTAAATATAGTTGCAAACATTTCCTTCCACATGCATCTCATTGTGAGAATGATTTGCTGCAAATGCTCCAGTGTGTGTTCATGTGCCTTGACCCTTGTGCACATTACACTCCCTCACCTCAGAGCTATGAACTCACTTAACTGATAAAGAAAAATAACTAAAGAGCTCATCTGGTAAATAAAATTATGCACCTGAGAGGGGACTCTTTGTCCAAACGGTCTTCTACAGTAAGGTCCTCTGGGTTCCCCTCTCCTGCCCCTGAAGGAAGATACAGCATATGGCAAATCCAGGAAAGTGGAGGACAGGTGCTGACCTCTGCCCCTGTGGCCATCAATCACACACACTACAGCACTGTCCTAAGAAACAGAATCAAATAAGACAGTTATTTGTAAAAGGGAAGCAATGTCAGACAGATTACAAGATGAATGGTTCATGATCTCAACCTGAAGGATTGATCCTGATACTCTTCTGGTCTTTCTGTACGATGGCAGCATCCACTAAACAAAAAAGTAAGAGGAGCTGTAAGCAGTGTAAGCACAAAGTTTGACAAAAGTTTGTCTTTAAAAGTTGCTTCTTACATGATCTTCATATGTATTCCAGGATATGGCCTTCCCACAATCCACTATTGCACTGTCCAGACTCTTGAAAACAAAAACAGACCAAAGTAAAGACAATCTGCTTTAAGTTGAGATACTTCATCTTAAAATTTGTTAAAAAGAAAATTAAAGATATAAATGTGTGAAAGGATGCATCCAAATCATTGGTGTCAGTGGTGGGTTCTGCAAGGAGCAAAATTGTCAACTTGCTAAAAATGAATTAACCTTGAGACTTGGCCGCCCCTCCACCATTCTCATCACAGCTGGGTCTTCAAACATCTGCCCCCGGCCCATCCCTCCCTTGTGTCCCCTAACTCTGCCACGCTGGCCTGGGGATGTTCGGGGATGCTGCAGCCTCTGTCTCGGCGGGGAAGTGGACGGTGGTCTGGGGTCCGGCGGGGGAGGCATCGGTGGCGTCGCTCCAAACTGGAGGAGGTTACCACTGGGGTCTCCTGCAGGCCCGTCTGCATCCAGATCTAAGACGCAGAAAGAAGCAGCTTAAAGGTCACAGTTTGGCACCTGTAGCAGGAGTTGAACCACTTTAACTTACACTCACCCATTCCAAATGTCTCATCATTATGGATGTTAATCTCCTCATCCTCCTCGGCCATGGCTTGCAGAAACTGACAGTCCATATTAGTGTCATCTTCTCTGTCGCTCCACTCATCTCCATTCTCCGGCCACTGAGGCTGAGACACCTTCTCAGCCTCCTGGGATCAAAGTCAACCAGAGAGCACTCCATAGAGTTCACAACCACAAAAACACACTCAAAACATTTATCTAACTGGAAACATTTACACTGTATTTAACTATCAGGCTCTTACTGCCACTGATACAATAAAGTTTGATGGTATTACATGAAAGCAGAGGGACCCGGTTGCCACGATGTAGGACCCTAAACTGAGTCAAGTGGGTCAAGTCTCATTCATTTTAAGAATAAACCCAGACTGGACAGTTATTACTTACTTGTTGCTGTTCTAAACCACTCATTGTTTTCAACACGTGAAGCCAACGTGTTTGCAGTGACTGTCTTCGCCTGCTTTCCTCCTTTCTCTGGTCACACACCAACCGAGGCTCATTAGCGCTTAATTGAACTCTCCTGTGCTCTGTCACGTGCGTGCGTAGACTGCGTGCATTCGTCAGCAGCACAATTATAAAGTCAGTCCATCAACCAACAACGAAATTACAGATAAAAATGTAGTTGCATATTTTGACCACACAAATTATTTTTAATCACTGCTTTTATTTTATTAAGGCAATTTCAAATTCACAAACACAAATTGTTGAAAATAGTTACTAAGTTTAAAATTGTCATTTGTGATGACAAAATTAATTTTGATACATTATCCCTAATAAAATAAAAAAAGCAACAAAAACCAATCGACTTTATTCAGAATTATTTAAAGTGGAATGATTACACCCCATCCAAAAATGTTCCTGTCTTTTTGTTATATTATGTGTATATATACATCTGTTGCCTGTAATGTTTGATTGTATTGTTATGGATTATCAGTAAAATTTATTTTAAAAAAAACACACACACTGGTCAATAATGATTTGGTCTTACCTAAATTATGTACAATAATGAGAAATCTGAGTTTAGAGTTCTCCAGTACATCAGGATTTTGACATTTTGTTAATAGCAGCATATCACATTTGTATTTTAGGTCTATAAATTATAAGGGATCAACATTCAGATGGATTTGAATACCAAGTGGTGCAGTAAAAAGTAGTGTAAAGCTGAAAGCTGGAATTTTCACTGGAGCCCATATTCAAGAACTTATTGGTGAGCCCATATTCCCCTCAAGCCCAGGTTGCTACAGCTTGGGATTCATTTGTACAAGTGATGTAACATTTTCATTTCAGTCAGTAGAGCCTTTAATTATGATCAGCCAGTTGAGGACAAGCAAAAAACCTATGGATAGTCAGACTCTATCTCCTCCACTCATACTTTGATTTTTTTCCATTCAGTTTCAGTGATGTACGTGACAATCGTGGTGAACTCATAATTGAATCCAGATCTTTCTGAAATAAAAATCAGGTATCAATGAGCTTCAACCAAAACATGATGATGATTAATGGTGGTTCCTACAGCAGGAAACTGTCACAACCAATAAACACAAGAAACAGTGTCACAAACATTTTTGAGCCATTCAGAGCCAGGCTGATGGACTCTGACACATGGATTTATTCATCACTGAGCCTGATGTTCGTTTCTATATTATCTTCAGATTGTGAATACATAATTTAGAAAAAAGGATTTTCCTCTAGTAGTTGATGATTTTTCTCCTTTTTGCCTGGTGTTATATATCTATGCAGGCCACATGGCTTTTTATTTATTCAGCAAAATAGAGTCTTCATCAATGGCGTCAAATTCTTTAAAAGTTTCATAGATGAAAATATGTTAATTCTGTAACTTTTTCAGTAAGCTGCCCGAGTACATCATCTTCATGGTTTATTTGGTTTGTCTGCTGGAGAAATTTGGGATTATGTAACTTTTTTTTTTTTTTTTTTGACTAACAGTGTTTAAGAAGTTATCATTTAAATCACTCAACAGGTTTCATCATTTTATCGTTACCAACTGATATTGTGGTAGCTTTCATTCAATCTTCTGATTGATTCTAAAGTTATGAGATCTCGAATTTTCTGTTATTTATGTAGATTTATTATAAATGTTTTTAATCTATCCATGCCATCAGTTCATTATAAGCCTGCAATATGTAGAGACTTAAGACTCAAGATGTTATTCACTTGTTTAAAAATCTTAATACATATCTGGGTCTTTGGCTGAAAATTGTATTTGCGTCAAACTCTTACTGAACATGTACAGGGGGATAACAACTGATTTTTAACTAAAATAACATTGAAACCAGTCAGGTGGAAAAACTATTGGTAAATAATGACATCTAGTGGCCACATACATCATTGCTTTATACTGTCACATCGGCTGTGTATGCTTCAACGCCTCCGTAAGATACTGGTTTAATTCGAAGAAGAAAAGGTACAGTTGCCTTATTTTTTACTTTATGAAACAATTAAAGACATAAAATGCATCTTTGTCTCTCTTCTCCAATTTAAGCAGTGATTCCTCATTTCACCCAAGCAAGGAAACTACAGAACAAGTTGTGATGATCTTTATTTTATTCTTTGGAATTGTTTTTGGCATGATTGCATAGAGCAATAGTAAAAGAATAGTGTAAAATATCTGACAATATACATATGATAGCTTGGTCTATTACACAAAACATATATAGCAGTCGGGATACAATATGAATATAAATGCATATGCAGTGACACTGTACTTTTTGCAAAATAAAGCAAATATATTAAAGGGGATTTCCTTGCACAACAGTGAAAAACTTCACTGAAACAATCATTTTGCTTTCAATATACTGTTTCTTTTCTACCTTTGGCAAAAAAAAAAAAATCAATTTTTTTATATTCAATTTGAATCAATACAGTATATAAAACATTTACATACATGACAGAATCATTTGGCATCAGTTTTAGGCTGTCTAATCAATGCTACAGTCATATTTTCAGTCTAAATGCAGTCCATTTATTTACTATCTATGGGCTGGACAAAGTTTCTTGCCATCCCTGTATCAACTTTAAGAGACCAGCTCCACCCTCATTCCCACAGTAAAAAAACAAGAACCCAGAGTCATACAGCTTCTTCACTTGGTGACCGAGGGAGGGGGGAAGTCCTCAACCGAAGAGTTTGATGAAGCAGGGATGGCAGTAGGGTTTGTTCTCCTGCTCCTTGAAGCAGCCTTTGCTCAGGGGCTTCAGACAGAAGTGACACACCAGGTGGTGGGGGTGAAACTTGGCCCCCATGGCGGTGACGCATCGGCCCAGGATCGGCTGCTGGCAGGCTTGACACATACTGCCGCGGGACTGGTGGTAGTGGGCTTCACAGAGGGGCTTACCCTCATGTTCGAAGAAGCTGCCGTTGACGAAGGGGCTGTAGCACTCCTGAAAAAATGAAGAGATGCGGTGAGTCACAGCAGAGAGAAACAACTCTCACAACTGTAATTAGTAAGTTGTCATGGGAAATGACAACTTTCCCATGCTGTATATCCTACTTATTCTGGGATTTTTACTTTGAATCATAACTCGAAGGCGTTACCATTTAACCCTTAAAGACCTAAAAATATTTTTGTTTGCGACTTTCAAATTTTTCTCTATTTAACCTTTCTCCTGAGTGATTAATCAAGTATTCTTATGTATGTGT
>JAPQRP010000013.1:12969689-13021715 GCA_037367295.1 Apogon hyalosoma
ACACCGTCATCTTCTACAACATTGATTCACCAGTAAAACCCATGGAGATGGATCAATGACAGTGGATGGAGACACTTAGTCTATGTTCATTAACTGAAAATATTTTACTGAAAAATTCACTTTTTTTTTCAGTTTTCTATGTTTTTCATATAAAAGCCCTAACCCTTAACTTTAATCTGAGTTTTTATGAACACCTACATGATTGTTGAATCAAATATAGGAAAATATCTGATTTTCACTGAATAAATGCAAAATACAGAAGATGATGTCATAATATCTGGGGATAAATCTCTTAAAAAATGTTAAATATAGAGTAAAAATATTTTGGAACTGCTACAAAAGTAGCACTGGGTCTTTATGGGTTAATGGTGACTTTTTAATTTACAATTTATGCATGAGGTGTTTTGTTCTGAGTTTTTCCTTAAACTACATTCTAAAAATATAATTATATTGCTTTGCTTATAGTTTTACAATATGTGAATCCTAACTTCTGTATCGTGTTTTCACCAGATTCTGCCCCATGATCCTCTCTATGTAAAACTTTAAAATGATGCTGTAAATGTTAAACTGAACATACGAGTTTCAGAAAAGTGAAGCAGCACTGGGAAAATGTTTTTCAGTTCACATTTTAGTGTTTTCCATTAGAGTCTGTGTAGATGTACATTTAATTTAAACATTCAGCATGAGGTCATGAAGTCCTCCCTCTCAAAGTTTTTAATGTTAAACACATCATTTCCTGTATTTTGGTGATTTCAGCCACTGCAGGTGTGTGTCCCATCTTTTCAGCTTAACTCATTTCTAGAAATTCAGAAGGAAGTGGAGGGGAGGTGGATGATGTTTACACATTACAAGCTATGTTGAGCAATGATAGATTCTATCTGTTGAAACACTAGAGGAATTTTATTTTTGTAGAAAAGTGCATTGCAGCACTAGCAACATCACAAACAGGAGCAGGTTAAAAACAGGTAAATAAATAAATAAATAAAAAATAGAACCACTTCTAATTATTAAACGCAGAAAATAAGACATAAACTCCTGACTGTGAAACAAACAATCCCTAATAAAAGCCTGGTACCTCCTATAACTGTACCCAGTATTTGAGGAAATACTTGTAAGTCATTTTTCAAAATAAAAGCCCCCCCTCCTGTTTCATGCTATCAGGCTGGATGTGTGCCTTCCATTCCTCCTGAAATATACACCTGTGGTTGATTAGATAATAAATATAACAAAGTTGAGCTTGTGGTGTGACTGTTTTGTAAACTTCTAAAGATTTAAGCTCCAACATCAGTGTCTGTCATGAACAGTTAATGACTTTCTTCTGTCCGGTCGAAATCTGTTTGAAACATGTGGTGAACACAGTTAGGTCACTGCCTGGTAAACATGTCAGACCCAAACTTAGCTGGTTTACACGGTGTTAGTTCATCCCTGTGGGCACATCTGTCCCAGATGATTCACACTTCTGGTACGACCGTGTGGTGAGAATCTTGTGCATATGCTTACTCTCCTTCCTCCTCCCTGCTGCGTCTGTGTTTCTTACACACATACTCTATCAGGCCAAATTGCTCATATAAGGAGCTGAACTTCTCTCAATGGGAATTCTGACCATATTTAGAACTCCCTTTCGACTTGTTTGTCTTGGCTAAAGGCCTCTTTAACAAGTGGTTTCTCTCAACGAAAAGCCTCGCCAGATCCAATACATAAACTTACAACATAATTGGGCAGCAGCATAAACTGAGCGTCCCAAACATGGCCAGTGTCTCAGTAACACTCAGCCCAGTCACCCAGTAACTCGGTCTCACTGTGTGCAATCCAATCCAGATGTTCTTGGCAACATCTACCCGTTCTTCCTTACTGTATGTTGCTTGAAAAGCCTAAATCCCCAAGATTTGAAATGGACTTTAAGAAAGAAAGAAAAAACAGCAAATGGGCAGCGGAGGCAAAAGGCCTTCTATTTTCATTGAACTCTGTGGCTTTTTTTGAAATAGCAGTGTGGCCTGCGCTATTTCAGGGCCTTTCCGACAAAGCCATTCCCAAAAACAAAGAGTCAGCTTCTTATAATGTTGTTCTGAGAGGGAGGAGAGATGTTCCTCCAAAACGTGTATCAGCAGAAGAGGACAGAACCGACCCCTGTCTTCTTTGATGTCCTGCAGCCTTCAAAATGGAAGACACTCTGTTGTGCATTACGAGGCTGTCTCTCAGACCCAGACTTGTCATTATTTATGGATGAGAGGGCCCTGCTGTGGATCCATTTTAATCTAATTTACAAAGAATTTAGTCAATTTGCAGCACATGCATGAAACAGTCAATGGCGGTCAGTCAGGCTGATGTAGTGCAGGACCAGATCTTGTGTTACCTGTTTGAGTATGTGTGTTTGGAAATAAATATTTTACAAACGCAGCAGCTTTTATGGAATATGCCATCATAAAAAATAAATAAATAAAAAAAAAACACAGATCACTGTTTCTGTTAAGTTTTAAGACATTATAGTTCAATTTGTCCATTCTGTCTTATATGTTTACATCACAGCCTCATACATACATATGTTCTGATGAAAAAGGGGGGTAAACTGTGGTCTATGACTGCCAGAATCAACACAAACCATATTTCCTCTGTTTGGGCACACCGCCCCTTCCCAAAGATCCCCCTTCTAGATATGTGAACATGTACTTACAAGGCTTCAAACGGGGGAAAAACTATTACTTACCCAAATCCTCCATGATGTGAATTCAGCGGTGCGTTTTCCTCTCTGTGAGACCCAACCCGGACGCGGACAGCATGAATAAGTTGTGATGGACCTGAATCAAACCTCGCAGGATAGACGGTCCCGGTACCGGAGCTATTGTCTGCCTCGGTCCTGAATAACTTCTTGGACCGTTATCCGCCAAGAGAGAAAGAGGAGGAAGAAGAGGAGGAGGAGGAGGAGGAGGAGGAGGGCGTCCCGTTTCTTTTTCCTACACGGCTCTCTCTTCCTGTATAATGCCTACCAGCCAGGACCTCAGACCGGAGAAGGCGTAGTTAAATGAATGTGGTTACAAACCCCGCATTCCCCGGACACAGGACGTCATCCTAGACATTCCTAGTCCATATTTGGGATCAAAAATTAAGGATTTCGCGTCGCTGCGCACACTGCAGAGGAGATGCCCTTATGAACTGCAACAAGACATGATTGGAAAACGCATTTAGTGCCGCGTCCTTCACGGTGAATGACGACCAGAGGGTGGAATATGTGAAAAGACAGAGCTTTTACAACACTGTCTATATAAAGACTATGATGGGATGAAGTATAAGAAACCCAGGTTAGGATTAATACTTTACCCCATATTTAGAGATTCTCCAAAAACAACGAGGTTTATACAATTATACAATTATCTAAAAGCCGAAAAGGATTCTTATTTATGCATTTATTTGTCCATTTTCTCTATTTCAAAATCCTATGTAGAATCGTTGCGTTCTCACTGGGCGATAAAACGAGTAATCGCGATATTTCTTTGTTGTAGTCTTTATTTTCATTGTCAGGTAAAAGTCCGTTTCACTGAATTGTTGCTTTACTTGTTCTTAAATGATTATTTAAAATATACACTTAGTATTTAATCTGTACATCACTTAAGAGATTTTTACTTACACTGATATTTGCCTAGCACATATTGTACACATTGCTTGTTCTTTTTGTTTTAAATGTGCTGAATATTTATTTAGTTTTTATATGCATGTACATATGCATGCATGTTATACACTCCTGAGACCCAGCAATGCATTTTTGTCCACTGTAGGGGACGAGTTTCACAGCTTTATTGAAAAGAAAAAACAAAAAGTCCACTGCAAAGGACATTCCATAAACATTTTTTAAATGCATCTGAAAAAGCTGTTGCATTGTGCCGTTTCCAATAAAGGCAATTATTTAATGTAAATAAAAAAAAAAATAAAATAAAAAAAAAAAAAGCCAAAACTTGTACTTTCCTGGATCTCAGGATATTGATAATTTCTTCCCTGATACTTTTTTTAAATACTTGCATGGAACAACTGTAACCACACCATTACCTCTAGAAATAATAAAGTACTCTGAATCTTAATTTCAACACTGAACAAACATTTTAGCATTAAAACAGTTTACACCTTTAATGTTCCACCTTTACACTCCTGCAAATATGTATCATATTCTAACCATAAAGACATGTGAAAAACCGCCAATACAACATGTCTGGTTTCTTCAACCTTCATCCAGGCCCCAAATTAGAAATAATAATTTAACAATTATAATTACAAAGAATCACAAGTGTTTGGACGTGTTGTATTCTGCTTATTAGTACACATTGATCTACAAGCTACTGCATTTCTAATTTAACTCAATATATTCATTTATGTGTCTTTATTTTTCTAATGGCCAAAAATGTAAATTAGTGGTGCTGAATCTACAGGTAAACACCAAGGCATTTGCAGGTTTTAGAGCTTTAAATGCAATATCCAACTTTAAACCAGATTTAATATTGTTGAACAACATTTACGTGTTGCAGTCCAGGAGTGTGTTTTATATAGGAATA
The DNA here is from genome assembly GCA_037367295.1 of Apogon hyalosoma. NCBI lineage: Eukaryota > Metazoa > Chordata > Actinopteri > Kurtiformes > Apogonidae > Apogon > Apogon hyalosoma. Next base: position 12,974,228 of record JAPQRP010000013.1, read on the forward strand.
TCTATATTTCAACAACAGTTCAGTGCAAGTAGTTAAGACTTTCAGAGATCTGCTTAGAAAAATGATGTATAAATGCAATTACATTTACATCACAAACTAAAATGTATTACTATTTAATTACTTTTAAGGCGTAATCTTTATAAAACTTGAGATGAGGCTTCTCATTGACCTGTGAGGCTTTACATTGTAAAATACAGTATACACTGCACATGGTCTGCATTTTTTTTTTAAATAGCATATTTTCATGTTTGACTACTTTTTTTTAACCACTTAATGCTTTTGTTATACATTATAATTAAGTCCATGACTTATTGATGAGAAAAAGAAAAATTCAGCCAGAACTGTAAAAAAACAAAACAGGAAAAACCTTTAATTAAGCAAGCTCACAGTTACAGGCTATGTTTGTGTGATTAAGGGAAGGTGCCAAATTGATGTTGGTGATGTGGTGATCAATGCATTTTTTTTAATGGAAACAGAAAACTCTCCTCTTGTGTATTTCTATGTCACAGACAAAATGTCCAACCAAACACTCCTCTGTTGTCCAAGAGGTACCTGCCTTTGGTCTCAGTGCATGAAACATACTACAAAGAACTGACAAGTAAAACATACTGTAGAAATAAAATGACAACAATAAAACCTTTAACATAATTATTAATATAAGGAAGTTTTTTTCTAGCTATGAAATCAAATGTACAACAAAACTAGGAGCATGGGACCAAGAAGACATCAGTCAAAAGTTCATCTGTATCTGAAAATAAAGCCTTTTGGATTGGATCTGTTCATGCAGTTTGCAGATTCAGACACCGGACTCATCCATGCATGTTACTTCTATAGCACTGTGACACACAACTATGCCTTCACCTTTTCCAAAATATTAATGGTAATAATTAAGTCACACGCGCACACACAATCAATCATTCTTTCCAAATTACCAAATTCTTCACTCAAATGTTTGAGCAACTTGTTGCGTAGGATCAAAGTCAAGGAGCAGAACTGAATGTGATGTGGAAATCAAAATGAATTACAGAAGAAATATTTGTGAAGCATACTTTTGTGGTTGTTGGGAGAGGGGGTGTTCTGGGACGATAACATGATGGTAAAATGGATAGGCTCGGTTACCCATAATGTCCCCATCTATCAACTGAATTTAAATTACATATCCACGCCGCTACTTCTCCACTGCAGATAATCCACAAACACACCCACTTCCATCCCTCCCTCTCCCTGCTATCACTGCACTGCCTGTTCGTTAGCAGTGCTACCAGAGTCCTGAGGCTTCATCACATCAGGGAGTTCAGGGGGGCTGGAGAAGGCCTCGATGTGCAGCTGCTCAAACATCTCATCTGGAGGGCAAAGGACACAAGGAAATATTAGCTGCATCATGTCTGCACTGTTGCATGTGGTTAAATCTGTCATGTGCTGAAACTGCTGCTACAAATATTTACTGTGGCAACTGTTTTCAGTGTCTGGAAGCAGTTTAACTACCTTTCTCAGTAATGTGGTGATACTGTTGCTAGTTTATGAATCAAATAGCTCTTCTGAAGCTTCTTTTTTTATTATTGATCAAGCGGTGCAATTACATCAATAAAAGCTGCAATTTTCAGTGCCTTTCTGAAGTGTGAGCACAATGGAGCTCTCTGGTGGAAGCTGTACTGCATATACATAGGCAATGAGTGAAGCACTTCCTTGATGCACTGGTATCACTGACGTTGTTACCATCAGTCTTTACAATGCAAATTTTAATCTGCTTCTCTCTTGACAAGAACAGACATCTCATGTGAGAAACATCACGGTCCTGCCTGACTATTCCTTTCCTCTTGTGATGACATACACATTGGTAGTACTAGTATTCTGTCTCTATTGTCTTTCACTCAGTGATTGACTCGGATAAAGTTGTCTCAATTAAAACCTAGCTATATTTGCCATGGTGTAGTAGCTTAGCTTGCTATGTTTATTTCATCCTCATTGGGTAGCTTCAGCATAGTGAAGCTTCATAAATGTAGAGTAACTCATAGCTTAGCTCCCTACACTTTCCAAGTAGCTGAGGAAATGCACACCCAGAACCCTGTCACTGGAGCAGAAGGGGTGTGTGGGGGTGTGGGTGGAGGGACTCAGATTAACTTTAAGAGTTAGGTTAAAATAAAATACATTTTAAAAAAAAAAGGTAATGGAGGGTCACATGTGAACTAGACTCTACTGTAGAACCAGTGGCTACTTTTGATGATCTTCAAACTGACAGCTCACATCATATGTAGTAAAAAAGGGGTGGTAAAGATGAACAAAGTGGCATCAAAACTATAAGAATTACCTTACAAAATAACCCTGAAAATGTACTTAACTTAGCAGGTTACTTGGCAATGCAAGACAGCAAAGAACTTATATTGATGATAGTTAGTTCAGAGGCACACATATACACTACTAAACTTACCATTGATCCGGAAAGCCAGACCAACGGTAGCTGGAGCCTGAGGTCTGGCAGTCTGGTTAGTGAATCCACAGTCACCTAGAGTTTTGCTGTCCTCTAGCAACTGGTCATCCTGAGAAATAAAAGTCTAAAATGTCAGGGAATCCCCTTTTGCCTAAAAAATGCATATGTTTACATAAGCAGATGTACATTCATTGTAGAAAATTACATACAGGAAAAACTGACACCACTATTAATAAGACTGCTCATTAAGCATCATGTATTTCACCATTAATCCATGAAAAAGTTATGTGGCCAAGAAATGCACTAGGTCCTAAACTCACTTTGTAGAGACGCTGGTCTTCAGGTGGTCTTTTGAGGATCCCTTCTACTATACGCTTCAGTTCATAGACAGTAGTAGACTCCTTGGCATCTGTAAAGATTGTGGTCTTGTGACGCCGGATCATTAAGAAAACATCCTTAAAGAGAGTTAAAAAAAAAAAAAAAGTGAGAAAGTACAACATCAAAGCAGGATTTTCACAACAATTTTAAGGCTTATGCACAGCACCAAAGCAAATATGGGGACACCCTAAGCTAAATTAATGTAAGTTCTATCTGAGCATTAAAATTAACTGAAGTACTGCACTACCTCACTTCAAATCCATCAAACTTATAACTTTCGATTTTTAAATTTTAATTACTTATTAACTACTCTAGCTTTCAAAAATGTCTACCCAGAACTATGTGAAATACCACGTATTTTGTGTGCCTAACTCTTCCACAACATTTAGGAAAATGCTAGGACACAACCAACACTTAAACCCTCTGAAAACCTCAGGTAAACCCACAAAGTGAGGTGAATTTGTCCATCCTGTGTACTTGAAGTGTAGCTGAGACTTTAGTATAATTCGACATATGTTAGCACATCATTGAGAAAATGCTTCCCTAAAAACTGTTTATAACATCTTACTTTAGTCTGCGTTTCTACGTACATTGTTCCTCGTCAGTAGGTACATTTTAAGTGAGCAACACTCTTTAGAGGTTTGGTTTGGTAAGGTTTCGTGTCTTTTAAACACCTCAGGTGGAATTATTTTAGGTTGGTGACAATTTTTTCATCCATTTGCTAGCTAACACAGTGTGAGGTAATGCTGTGGACAGAGCTTTGAGCTAACGTTAAATTAGCCAACGCTAAACTGCTTTTAGATTTTCAAAGTCAAGATAAGGCCTGGGAGTTGTGTTAAAAGGCGACGTGGTGGTGACAATGACGGTACGTTAAGTATAGCTAATCTGTCCAACCTAAATTTAACGCTGCTTACATCATGATCAAGGTTAGCCAGGCTAACTTACTTCGCTAGCCTGTCGTTAAATGGTAAGGCGAAGCTAGCAAACTTAGCGTTAGCTTGGTAGCAAACACAAACACTAACATTTCTTCGTCAAACAGTGTTGTATTTTAGGGCAGTGTTAAGAACTGAAAAACACGCTCATTGTTAATTCAAACATTATCGTCCATATTTACAAATAGAAAATATTAACTACATTACCATTTCAAGTGATCAGCTAGCTAGCCAGTTGCGCCAGCCCTGTGTTGTGCAGCAGAACCCCAGACTGCACTGCTTGCGGATATTGCGCAATTAGGAGAGAGTTACGTCCGTATTCACGAAAGGCAGATACGCAGCGCTGCGTTTAATATTCAGAATTTGGCGCCAGCTAATGTCTTCACGCTTGACGGCTTTACCTGCAGTTTGATTTGGACTTCAGCAGCAGTCTTAAGAGTTGTTCTCCGGTGTTGAAGACTGTCTTCAGTACTGGATTATGGTTTGTATGGCATTTAATTTGACCTTTCTCGAGCTGATATGTTAAAATTACATGGCGTTTGACTTAAAGTAAGCTAGTAGCCTGGTTTTGTGTGTTATGTTCTTGACTGGGTCCGCCCTTCGTCAGTGTTAGCCATAATTTGTTTTTGCGGAGGTAACATTGTTAACTACAGTTAAAAGTAATTTCTTAACCTAATTATGCCTCTTCGGTAATATAATCGAGAATCAGGTCATAGTGTTTGCTTGTTGTAAATCTTATTGTTGACAAAGTGGTTCAAAGTGTCCCCAGCTGTCGTTAGCAACATTTTACCTGTCCATTTCATAGTGTAGACTAGTAGAGGATGGAGTTGGGGATTAAACTGACCAGTAATTCATTTGGAGGACAGTTAAGGTAGTGATATGACACACTGGTTGCTGTCAAACAGGTTGTTGAAGTACTCCAAGGCTCTCAGATCTCTTTTGGTGCCAAACAAGGATGGCTGAGAAGGGATAATGTTAGTGGGTATATCAGTTGCATAGAAAGAAAATGAAATGGAATTAATATTTCTTTCCTCAAATGATAACAATGTTTGTGTTGGTATTTACATGAAGAAGTGGGTGGTATAGGGGAAGTAGGGAATAACTGGTGATTTAGGGAAATATTAAGACAGTTGGTTTTTGTTGTCTTCAACTATGATAATGATAAGTTCCAACTACACAGTATCAGGTCATGGTTCCTGGCAACACTAGTGTAATGCCGGTGTCTGAGACTGGCAGAAATGACATGGAACGTTAATAATAATTTGTAGTAATAGCTTTTCTTTTTGCTGTTGCAGGTCGCTGTCTTCTGAAAAGGTCCACACACCATGTCTTTGGCAGTGGAAACCACAGTGGCCAGAATGTCTCTCCCTCTTCCAGCCCACTTTTCCCTTGCGGAGCAGTCCTTTTCACTCAAAAAGCGCCGCCATCCTCACTCCTCATCCTCAACATCCACATCATCCTTCTCATCTCCTACCCGGCTCTCAAATTCCCTGCCCCCACGGCCACCCTCCAAAGGATGTGCCCCATTTAGCAGGAAGTTTCCCCTGCATCCATCCCCTTGGACCCCCTTATCTCATTCCCTGAGTAAATCCCCTCCACCGAGTTCAGTGTATGATCCCAGCAAGCAACAATCCTATTTCAGTCAGTGCTTCACTAATTTGGGTTTGCTGGGAAGAGGTTCCTTTGGAGAAGTCTACAAGGTAAGAGAGATTTCAGATGACTGCAAGAGATAAAATGTGTATTGTTGACATTAAGTCACATATATTTAATTTTGTAATGAGACGACATACACCGGAAGAAGCAATTCCTTGAACATGAGATAACACCTCTGCCTGTTTTTAATTTTTCTAGGTGCAAAGCAATGTGGATGGCCAACAGTATGCAGTCAAGCGTTCTACTCATCGCTTTAGAAGCAGCAGCGAGAGGAGCCAGAGTGTGAAAGAAGCTAGAAACCATGAGCGCCTCTGTCCCCACCCTCACATCCTGAAGTTTGTTGCAGCCTGGGAGGAGGGTGGACGACTCTACATTCAGACAGAGTTATGTAGTACCAGCTTGTTGCTCCATGCTGAGAACCAGCCTCCTGGACCAGGTCTGTGACGAAGACACAACAAAAATTGGTGGATGATATCGTAGACATAGTACTACACATGATATGCTCTTCTTCTTACTCTAGTTTACTTTTACACTCTCATAGTTACTGATTTATTTTTTTTTTTGTAACATTATTACAATGCAGATGAGCCTGCAGCATGGGACTACCTCTGTGATCTTCTGTCAGCACTGCAACACTTACACTCCCATGGTTTTGTGCATCTGGACCTCAAGCCTGCCAACGTGCTCATAACTGCATCTGGCCGTCTGAAGTTAGGGGACTTTGGGCTGTTGCTTGAATTCAAGCAAAACAGTACAGACCCTGCAGAAGGTAAAGTGAAAGAGGATGTTCAGGAGGGAGATCCCAGATACATGGCTCCTGAGCTGCTCCATGGGGAGTATGGACCTGCTGCAGATGTTTTCAGGTATATAAAGCACAAATCAGAACACTTGAGCCATATTCTAACATTACTGGATTAAAATCACTTAACATACTACATAAATATTGTCTATTCCCCCTTCAGTTTGGGCGTTTCTATTCTGGAGCTTGCCTGTAACATTGAGGTTCCTAATGGTGGGGAGGGCTGGCAGCAGCTCAGACAGGGGTGCCTCCCATCAGAGGTTACCAATGGTAGGATTCAGTCACTTTTAAATCCCATGTATTTTTCCCCTCTTTTCTTCAAGTAACTTTTTTTGTACATTCATGTGTATTTGTGGGTTTGCAGGCCTGTCAGTTGAGCTTCAGACAGTACTGCAGATGATGCTGGCCCCCGAACCCTTGCAGAGACTAACAGTTTGTGAGCTTCTTTCTCTACCAGCTGTTCAGAAACGCAGATGGAAGAGGCGTATTTACCTTGTACTCACCGAGGCAGTACTCACACTCACTTCCATCTGTCAGGTAATCTGTGGACCAACCCTGATGTGATTTAAAAGTAAAAAAGGTATAATATGTGACATTTTGGCATTAAATATGAATCAGTGATACGACTTGTATTATTTATTTTGCCAACTTGCATACTTGTACATGAGAGCCTCCTTGCATTTAGAAGTTATGTGTCTTTAAATGGAAACTGTTATTTGAAGTCTGTATTTTAAAGATTAGTTTACAACATTGAGACTCAAACATAAAGGTTTAATGTTATTTTTTCTGTTTTGCTAATTTTTTTCTCATAGTTGGCATTATGCTTTGGGTGTAGACTCCTATCTTCCCTTCACCTGCCCTTCCTTCCTCCCTGGACTAAACCTGTTCCCTGCACTCCCCCCAAGGACAGCTGGGACAGAGACTTAACCTTGCCCCTTAGTGCCATGCAAGCTGACTCAGGGAGTACAGACGATGAGGCGGTGTTTCTGGTTGAGCCTATCAAACCAGTGCTTTCGCCCCCCTTCTCACAAAGGTAGAGACCTTGTCTTTGTAGGACTAAATAAGTTTAAAGGCTCTTCCTATATGTAAGATTCTTTCTTGTTTGAATAGCTACAGTGAAGAAAAACATGTACTGATGTTCTTATTGCTTTTATCTTGGCCTTATGGTTTTTATTCAACAGGGTTTTTACAGTTCCTAAAAAAAGTGTAAAACCAAATAATATAGAGCTATAATTATAGAGTTAAATGTAATTTTCACATCTTGCTTGATTGTTGTTTTTTTTTTTAAATTATGCAATAGAATTGCATTGGAAACACGACCTACTGCTTTTCATGTTGGCATCATTGCAGTCACATGTGAAAGACAACTTAAAGCTTCAGTATATAAAAGTTTTCTGCATCATTCAGCAAAAAGTCTGTAATTGCCTTTCAGGATATTGTATGTTAAGTAAACAAGAATTCTACCCTCTTTTCAGGCTATAGAAAATCTACCCATGCTGCAAACTTTGGGTCATAGGTGCTTTTAGACAGGTAGAAGGATTAAATACATGGTTAACATATATAATTACCTGTTGCAATCAGGATTTCATCAGATGTGACTCTACTACTCTGTGGCTCAACAGAGAAGCTATGGAAAGTGTCTGCTCTTCTCCAATGGCGGTGTGAAACAGTCAGTTTTATATTTGGTCTTTTTAATTGGACTGAGAGGAGAGAGTTGCTTTATTCCATATAGAATAATTTAAAAAGTTCAGAAAACATCTTTAACTTGCTGAGAAACTACAGAAACCTTTATTTTTGATGCGTTCATATTCTTATGTTGATATTTCCTTCATTTCACAGGATAAAATCAAGACTGTCTATGGAAAGCACATCCACGCCTCTTCCAGATTCACCAGCACGCCATCGAAGTCCCACCTATACACCCAGTCGCTCAATGTTAGATGATTGGTTGTCCTATAGCTTAGCCCAGACCCCATCCAGCATCCACACAAATGGTTCCTGCTATACAATGACGCCCAATGCAAGCCCCATACATATGGAGAGTCACACCAACAGCATGAATAAAACCCCCACATCGTGCCGACGCTCTTCATCCAAAAAGTCTGTGCCGCGAAGTGGTCGAGGTCGCAATTGGATCATAGCTGAGGATTTCCCCCACCAAAACTTTGAACCAAAGAACTTGCTCAACCTGTTTGAGGAAACTGCCATGGAGAAACCCTGAGACTGCCAAGACACATTCAGAGAAAAAAGCTTTTTTTGTCGTTTTTGTTTTTTTAAGATGGCTGGTAAAGTGAATGTGTAAAATTCCCTGATCAGTTTACTGAACTATTTTTGCCATTTTGTTCTACAACTGCAAGAACTTTATTTAACAATTATCTGGGGAGAAGGGTGAATATGTAAGCAGACTTTGCACTTTTTACTTTTGAGCAAATGCAATTTGTTGCTAAAATGAGAAGTCCTCTTTTATTGTTGAAGTTATTTAAAGTTAGTTTGGTGAACTCATAGCCATATACCTCATGAGTTTAACCTCCTGTATTTCAAACAAAAATAAACTGAGGAGAAATCGGTTTGCTTTTAAGGCATCTCAAAATATAGAGCCTGACTCCTTTTTATTTGTTTTTTTTAAATTTTTATTCATTCAGTCATTTTCCACATTGCTTAATCTTCAGGAAGGTCATGGGGGGTTTATAATTGTATTTAATGTAATTGGAAAAATCCATAAAAAGCGTCATCAAATACTTAATATTAATGTGGCAGTATTCTCGGGCCTTTTGGGTAGAAGTTAAAGCATGCATACACTTGACTCCATCAGTACGTTAACCTGCATTAAAAATATGCAGCCAGTCGAGACACGATACACTTGACTTACCTTAGATGGAATTTAGAATACACTGTTTGCAGCCTGCAGGGCCATACTTGGTCCTTTGTTGCATTTGCCAATCTCATGCTTATTTAACTCTTATTTTAAAAGTGCTGTAAAATACAAAATGGAAAGTTTATTCTGCTGAAATGTGATTTTTAAAGCACACACCTAATCTACAAATACTTTTTCCTGACTCTAACCTTTCTGCCCCTTCTCATGTTTAATATTTTCTTTCAATATAAGCTTTATATATATTTAATAGAAATGTGTTTGTGTGAAACATGTTTGCATTTTGCTTCCCAAAAAGAAGCACAGGATTTTTTTTTTGATTTTTTTTATCATCTCTACAACTTAAAAAAAATACTGCTGGACAGATTAAAGAGTAATACATTTATTATTATTACTATTATTATTGTTAATTTTAGATTTATAATGCAGTTTATTGATGTAATTCCACACAACCTAAATAGCACAGGGTGTAGTGTGAGCTTCTGTCCATAGGGTGGCGGTAGAGATCCTAAAAGCAGACATTCACTAAATAACAGAAGAAGACGAGGATCGCGGTTATGTTTTATACACAATAGATGTATTTATTAAACTGCTTGTGGATTTAGACTCGGATTTTGTGCACTTATAGGAGCCAAACATAAGGTGTGTTTCTAATGTTGAGTTTATAATAAGATGCAGTATTTCTGTCGGACCTGTCTATGATAAGTCTGTTGTGTCTATGCTATGTTTATCTGTATTTTGCAGCGGTGTCAAGCGACGTTAGGAGCAAAATGATCAGATCGAATTGATAATACAACGATAACATGATAATATAGCGAGTTAAAAACGAGTCCCGTGTGATAAGAACGAACCTGTTTACGTTTTTGCAGTTAACAAAAATGTCTAAAATCGAGCGTCTGAGTGCCAGAGTGGAGAAGCTTCTGTCTAAAGCGGTCCTGGAGGTTTTGGAGGTCGTGAAAGAGACGGTGTATGAGTATCAGGAAAAAACTGCCAGAACTCAAAGAGAAAACCAGAGTCTGAAGAGGAGACTGCATGAGCTCCAGGACAAGTTAAAGCTGTGCAGTGATGGTAAGACTGTAACTGCACTGGTGTTACAGAAGGTTGAAACTGCGTGTGAAACTGACATCTTTTTTGTAATGTTTGCAGAAATTGTGCCACATATGTCCCCCACATCCCTGCAAACCGAGGTAGAGTTGCAGCAGAAGCAGGACGGGCTAGAAGAGGACATTGAACTCATCTCTTCTAATGAGGATGTTGATGTAATCTGTGCTTCAGATCCCTATGAAGACCTCGAATGTGAAGAAACCTTCACCTCACTGGCTGCATCCTGTCTCACCCCTAAAGCTGCAACAGGAGCGCATGACAGTAACATCACAGGCAACTTCAGATCTCACAAAGCAGAAGTAAATAAAGCACTAGTTTCAAATTATGCAGACTCTGTTGCAGTAAAAATCTCCAAAAGCGATTCTGATTTGCTCTTTGCGTCAAATAAAATGAAAGTAGAACCTACATCAGATGAAGATGCCATGCACACAACTACCTATTTTTATGATGATGCTACAACAAGCACGACATCTATGAGCAGACTGAACCCAGACTCTCCTCAGGCCAGTGAAGGACTCTACAGCGAACCAGGAGCTATGTTCAGTCCAGACCAAAACGGCATGGAGGAACCACCGTTGGACGTGATGGATCCTGTGGCAATGTCTCATAGATACAATAACAACAACAGCAGTTACGGAGAGTCAGGAAATCGACACATGCCTCAAACAAATACTAAAACCAGTAGTTTAGGTTCACGGGCGCTGGAGAGGAAAGTCAGAAAGCACTACTGCTGCTCGCTTTGTGGTCGTACCTTCAGGCACGCAGGCGACTACAAGAAACACAACAGGGTTCACACGGGGGAGAAGCCGTACTGCTGCTCGGTGTGTGGGAAACGCTTCAGTCAGTCGGGATACCTGACGGTGCATCTGCGTTACCACACCGGAGAGAAGCCGTTTGGCTGCAGCCACTGTGGCAAAAGTTTCAGTCACTCAAGTAACATGAAGAAACACGAGCAAACTCACCAGTGAGTCTTTCTGTCTCATTAAGATTTCGAGAAGGACACTGTAAGGAGCTGCATTTTTGTGGACTCCACATGAGCGAATTAAAGTTGCACAGAAAAGTAAATGTGCCTTCTCTAATCGGACTCACTGAGGACAACCTGGCGACTGAAATCTCAAAGGAAGCACAATCTGAGAATTTCTACTCATCCTGCCTTACTGTTCTGTGTCAGATGTTGATATCTATGTGTTACTCACCCTGGGCTTGATGTGAATCTGCACATATTTCCAAATGAAAATAAATGTGTTTGGTACTTATACACAGTTAAATGTCCTGTATGTGATGAAAAGCTCACTTTACATTGACGCTGCAGAATCTGTTTTTAATATTTGCATTGCTAAGCAGATCACATTCTTCATGAGTAACTGGTTCTTTAAACATTTTACACCATCTGTGTGAACAGGTAAAGATGTGCTACACTGTCTGATTTTAATGAACAGTCTCGCTATTATGTTACAGCTAGAAAATACTCTAAATATGTGCACATTATTTAAAGCACACATCAAAAAATCTGAATTGTCTTCTATAGACAGTTAGTTTTTAATGTAACCTTTATTCCTATGACAAAAAGTATCCCAAACAATAAGGAATGTTTGAGATGTATGAAAAAAACTTGGTGTACATCAGATTTTTTATCATTTTTGAGACACATGCATGTTCCTGTTGTTTATAGGCAACACATATACAAACATGTAATTTGAACAAACCAATATATAAACGTACAGATATTAGTACAAAATTCTTAATATCCATCCACCTTAGGCAGTAACAGTCCATTTGTCACGTTCCGCTTTGCATGTTTCTGTTCACAAAAGGTTTGAGAACATGCTAACTCATATACCTTATAAGTTTAATTCACTATAGACCACAACTGAGTGCACTGACATGAAAAATGGAGACAGTTTAATAGTTCAGTAATTACGCAACTCGGTATATAAGGCATTCTGTGCTTCATGTTCACCTGAAACACAGGTCTATAAGTTAAGATGTACTTTACTGATCCCTCAAGGGGGAAATTCAAAACTAGGTCTGTAAGGGTAGATAGATTCTATAAGGGTTTTACAGACAGAACACAGTCAGCTGGAATGTTATCTGCTCAGCCAACAACTTAAAGCCTATTGAACTGATCTGGAATGAACTACGAAATATCCAACTAGCAACAAACATCAGCCAGTCTTAGAGGAAACACACTGAACTAATTCAGCTGAATAGTTGAAGACATTAACTATCCAGACTCTAGTTAGGGTGTCTACAACTCTTACAGCAGCTAAGGAAGGATTTGTGTGTGAACATTTATATATTTATGTGATCAAAATACACTTTCATACTGTTAAATTGGGTTTATTGTATGTAAACAAAGGAACATATATATGTTTTCACACTTTTGACAGTCACTGTAAAAGCACCAGAATATTTTTTTCCTGAAATATTTGTTTTTAATGTTACTTATTTCCTGTGTATTCTGCTTCTATCTTAAAACAGTGACTGAGAAACACATCTATGATTATTACAACCTTCCTAAAACAAGTATTTTGTGTATAATTCCATTTAAAGACATAATCTCTAAATCGTTAAATAGGTTGTGTAAATATTTATAATACAACTCCTACAAGTAATGCATAGACATATGGACCTGTCCTTATCAGGGTTAAAAGTAACTGCAGAAACTCAAAGTGATGCAACATCTTAACAAACTCATCAAGAGGATTTCCCAATTACAAAGTTTCCCGCAACTCCTTCCTTTCCTTTACAACTGGGTGCGACTTGTCTGGACTAGACGTGCTTGATACAGACTGTAAAAGTCTCCATTCATTTTTAACCTGTTTTTCACATAAGGAAACCACATAAATAGGACAAGATTCATACAACAAAAGGTAAGCTAGATTTATTGTTTATTCTATCATAATATATATTTCTGTTTCATCATCTATGGAAGATATAATAAACAGGATATGTTGAAGATAGTTTTCACCTAAGGACACTTGTGTATTAATGTCCAAATGCCCTCTGCTAAGTCAAATATGTTTACTGTTACATGATTATATGACACAGCATTAAAAAATGTAATAAGCCTTTCAATAGCAGCAGGCATGTATGTACTCAGTTATAAGAACAAAAGGACAAAAATATAATTAACCCATAAAGACCCAGTGTTACTTTTGTGGTGGTTTCCAAAGGTTTTTTCTCTATATATTTAACATTTCTTAAGTGATTTGTCACCATTTATTATTAAATAATCCTCTGTATTTTGCATTTTTCCAGTGAAAATCAGGTATTTTCCAATATTTAATTCACTGATTATGTAGATGTTCATAAAAGCTCAGATTAAGGTTGAAGGTTAATATACCAAAAAACATAGAAAACTGAAAAAAAGTGATTTTTTTCAGTAAAATACATCATTAACTGAACATAAATCCAGTGTGTCCATCCACTGTCATTGATCCAACTCAATGGGTTTTGCTGGTGAATCAATGTTGTAGAAGATGTGGGTGTTTCCATGGTAACTATGGAGCCTCTGAACATCCAAATGGGTCATATCTGATGACCATGAAAAGATGACAAACTGCATTTTACACCAATTATTTACATGTATTAATAGGATTAATGGATCGACAGTTAATCATCATTTTAGATCAGTAGATGCTTTTGATCACCAGTGGCTGTTTGAGTCTTTATGGGTTAATAAAGTCTGAATCTAGCCATAAATAAGCTGATAAATAAAAAATCAACATTGTTTTTGAGAATCATACAGTATCATAAAATATGGCTTTGTGATACTTATGACTGATGACCTGAAAAGATGACAAACTGTGTTTACCATCAATTATTTACATGTATTGATAGGATTAGTGGATGAACATTTTAGATCAGTAGATGGCTTAAGTTGCCAGTGGATGTTTGGGTCTTTATGGGTTAAAGCAAATATTTAAAACTCTAAACTTTTGTTCTTGTGTTACAGGGATTTCTGAGGTTGAACATATTATAATGCAAAGTATCAAGTGTGTGATTGTTGGAGAAAGTGGAACTGGGAAGACCTATCTACTGTACACCTATGTCGAGAAAGTCTATCCAAAAGAGTACATACCGGGTTTCAAATCGTCATACGTGACCCAGGTCACCGTAGACAGCCGGACTGTCAGTCTAAACCTTCATGACTCTGCTGGTAAAAAAGAATATGACCATTTACGGCCTTTACACTATCCTCAAACCAACATTGTCATCATTTGTTTCTCTATTTCCAATCCATCATCGTATGAGAATGTGAAACAGAGGTGGGAACCAGAGATTAAACGGTATTGCCCCAATGTACCTGTTCTTCTTGTTGGAACAAAGAGTGACTTGCGGGATAATCAGGAGGTCCTGGAGAAACTGAGGGAGCAAAATCAGACCACAGTCACCCAAGCAGAGGGAGCCACACTGGCCAAAAAGATTAAGGCTGTGAAATATCTTGAATGTGCTTCAATCAACCAGGAAGGACTGGAGGTGGTGTTTGACGAGGCTGCACGTGCTTATTTCAGTCATCAACAAAATACCACAAAGAAAATCTGTGTACTTTTGTAAAATAAGGGAAATTATCACTTTGATTTTGATGTGCATGTATCAAATAGTTTTGTAAAATACTTTAGTAGCTTGTAAATGGAATTAATACCATTTAACAAAGGCCTGTCATTTATAACATGATGTTAAGCTTATTAAAACATCTTCTTATTATTATATTATTAGTATTGTTATCATTATTATCTCTTGTATATCAAATGCAAATATATATGTTCATGTTAATGATAGAGTTTTAAACTGCGGAAGTCTGTTATTTTTAGTTTTGTGTTATTATATCTTTGTGTGAAAAATATAATGTTTTCAATGAAAAGTAAGATATAAAGTTTGCTACTAAGTATTGAGAAGTTCTACCTTTTAGATTTGAGTTTAAGGAGGCTAGTGATATACAAATACAAGATATCATAAGTCACTGAATGCTGTAAAAAAATAGACAGAAATAACACACGTAGCAATTTTCAAAAGAAATTGTATATTATATTGAGACATCGCAAGGTCTAAGAAACAAATAAAGTGCAACATTGAAAACATTAAAAAAATTGTAGATTTTTTTGGATATTCTTTGCATGACACCCCTCTTTCTTTCTTTCTTTCTTTCTTTCTTTCTTTCTTTCTTTCTTTCTTTCTTTCTTTCTTTCTTTCTTTGAATTAATTGCATAATGTAATGAATAAACTAGCTTTTATTTTGAAAATCTTTCATGTACTGACATGATAACGATTCTATTTCCGGGATACTTTGAGTTGCGCTCCTTTGTTGTTAGCATTGTGGTAATTACTCATCAAAGCGTTTTTGTTCTTTTTTTAAATGCTTAGCTTACACAATATTAAAAAAAAATCGTCTTGTTAACACAGTGACTTAGTAGGAGGTGTGTCGGACCTCGGAGATGTTTGTAACAGAATAAGCTAATGTAGCTAACATTAGCTTTCAACATTACAGCATATCTGTTAACTTCACGACTATCTTACAGGTACTGCAGTACTGAACACAGTTATATAGTTATATAGACTGAAATTAGATCGAGTTTTGACAATTTTACATTGAAAATGTAACCCAACTGTATTATTGGAAAGGTGACATGAACAGGGAGAGTTTGTGATAAAGGTAAATATTGACTTGGGGCTGTAAAGTGAGGCTCTACTGGAAACCGTGGAGAGTGTAAAAGCACTAAGGATGGCCCTGATGTGGCAGCAGATGACTGTCCACCAAAACATGAAGCCATACAGCTTTAAGGTTAAGCACAGGTTAAACTGAAGAGACTTTACAACACCAAAAATCCAATCAGTACAATGTTATCAGGGATGCAGTACTCTTACATTAATATGCAGTGTTTATAACAAATCCTCATATTCATTTTTTAGTAAAAATTTAATATTGTGTGTTCGTTGCTGTATGATGTGATGAAATGTGTACATATTTGTTTTTTCTATGAACTTTTTGGTGGCAAGAGTAGCGTATGGTTTTGTTATGACTCTTTTGTCATTAGTCTATTTTGATGGTTTGGCATTAGATGCAACGACTGATGGATGTTCCCCAGCTGGACCCTGGTAACTGTTTGATAAAGCTCACATTCACAGATGTTCCTGAAATGTGGAAAACCTAGGATAGAAGTACATCAGTTCTTACACTGTCATGGAGTATTACAAAGTATGAAGTTAGTATTTAACGTACTTCCTTTTATGTTCAATTAATGGACATATAAATGCTTTTTTTTGCAGGCAGGTGTTGCACAGCTGATCACTGTCCTGACTTTGCCCTGAATGTAGATTCATTCCAACATGTCTAAACTTCAGCGTTTGGATGCCCGTGTGGCCAAGCTTCTAACTGAAGCTGTGCATGAGGTGTTGGAGATGGTGAAGGAGACAGTGTTGGAGTATCAGGAGAAAACTGCCAGAACACAGAGAGAAAATGAAAATCTGAAAAGAAAACTGCAAGAGCTGCATGACAGGATAACAAAAGACAGCACATGTGGGTATAAATAGTGTTTCACAGTGATTTTTGTTTTATTTTATTTTAGCAAACAGTGACTGTGCAATACAGATTAAGATCTGCTCAGAATCATTTGGTACTAACCTTTTTTGTTGGCCCTTTTCCAGCAGTTCTAGTTCTAAGTGGATCATTGCCTTTGGATAAAGAAGACACAGTGGATCAGGAGCAGGATTTAAGTCCCACTCAGAGACAGATGTCAGAATTCACTGATGTAGACCAGAGAGAAATCCACAGCTACAAGCCTGTCCATGATGTGAAACAGGAATCCAAAGAAGAGAACTACATTAATACTGTAGCAGACACAGAGGAGGACACAGAGCATTGTGAAGCAAAATCAGAAGATGTGACATACACAAGTGAGGAGACTGTAACTATCAACATAACACACTTTCCAAACGGGGGTAATAATATTCCTGTCTTATCTGATAATGCGTGGGCTTCTCAGTCCACTGCCTTGCTTAGAGAAAACCAGCCTGTTGTCAAAAAAGAAACAGATCTAACAGGCTGTCCAACAGCAGAACCACCATCACTTCAGAAACATTATAGTGGCTGTCTGGAATTAAGCTGCAACTCCTCTCATCATAACCCCGTGGAGATACTTCGGCCACAGATTATTACTGAATCTCATGAACGTGTCTTTGTCCACTCTGGTCATAACATATCTAAAAGACATGTGTTTTCAAAAACCAATGGGACAGCCTTTGAAATCAGAAGAATCAGGAGGGAGCATTTCCAAACCAAAGACTCACACTTGTGCGTCACGTGTGGGAAGTCGTTCAGCAGGGTTGGGAATCTGAAAATCCATCAGCGCTGTCACACTGGGGAGAAGCCGTATGGCTGCATACAGTGTGGGAGGCGTTTCAGTCAGGCAGGAGATTTGAAAAAGCACAAGAGGGTCCACACAGGGGAGAAACCATACTACTGCAACCAGTGTGGAAAGAGTTTCAGTCGGAGGGAGAATCTGAATCGACACCAGAAAATCCACATTGGAGAGACACTGCAGTTACAGCAAGTTTGGATGGGGCAACAGTAGCGACTTTAATACTCCATTCTAGACTGAGAGATGATCAGTAGGGCTGTGGGTGAACCAGAATCTGACAATATGATGGAAGGACTACAGTTCAATACAGTGCAATATTTTGCAAAGCTGCAAATAAGGTGATATACTGTCATTTTTCAATTGTACTTCTAGGGAAATCTTCACAGTATAAAGAACAAACAATTTTATGCTTTGAAGAGTTTGTTTTAAAGCTGCGTATGACGTTCATCACCAGTTTTTCATCAAGTCTGTAAAACCCAAGTGATAGCCTAAGTATCACGAATCCGTTCATCTTTCCGTGATTACGCACCTGAATCACTTTCCTCAGTGAACAACTTTTAATTGTACTCCATCACAAGTAATCCATTTGTTTACATGACAAATCGAAACCAAACCGTCACTCGGGCCTTTTCAGAATTCCACGCAGCATCAAGAAGCAATGAAGCCGATTCCTTGTTTGTTGCTGGTGCAGCCATACTGCAGCTTTGTGGAATTCCCATTCCCACAATGCACTGCGCACAAAAATTTCCAAAAAGGCCCGAGTGACATATTGGTTTGGTATGTAAACAAACAGACTGCTTGTGATGGAGTACACTTCAAAGTTGTTCTCCGTGAGGGAAGTGATTCAGTTGTGTGATCACCAAAAGACTAACAGATTCATGATACTTAGGCTATCACTTGGGTTTTACAGATTTGATGAAAAATTGGTGACGAACATCATATGCTGCTTTAATGTAATGAGACTGATGTGATGTGTTTGCATTTATCACAGTCACATTGATTTTCAGAATAATTAGAATTGCTAATACTTTATATGGACAGAGAGGTTTTTGTACTGTGACACTGACTTTTACCTTTTTTGGGGGGGGGCTTAAAAGCATCAAGAGCTGAAATTAGGGAAAAAAAATAGTAGAATTCTGGGTTAGAGTAGATTTTTTTACAGCTTGAAAACAGAGGGAGGAGTAGAGGTAGATGTCTCAAGTCCCCTCAGATCACATAAATTACAATTATGCTGAAAAATGGTAATGAATAGAAGTTATGCCTAGTGGTAGTAACAAATTATCAAGCATTTTAATTGATTGTTTTCCGGCTACTGGAACTGGTTAAAACTTAATTCAGAATTACGATTTTGTTACAAAAATTAGATGCCATATATGGCTGGAGAATAAGATTAACAGTGAATGTATTATAGGAGGCAAATAGGTTGCATTTAGAATTTTTCTCCAGAGGAATAATCTTGATTTTGTGATGGAATTTTAACCTAAGTATATGTTTACATAATACATGTATGTGCTAAATTAGAATTAAATCAAAGTTGTAAAGTTTGATGAGAATTTTTTTTAAAAAAGTTTTATCAACAAATAGGACTTTTCCTTTAACTTAAACCTGCTGAGTTGAGAATTTAAGCATTTATTGTCACTGTCATCAGGAATTCATACAAAAAATCTTGACAATTTGGTCAAAATTGTGGATTCTTAACAAACAGATGACAGTAAAAACCTCACTGACAGGTAATACTGAGTGTTTTTTTGGAATGTGTTAACATTGAGATTCTTACTATTACTGTCAGTGACACACCTGTAACAGATGCTGCTGTTCTGTACCTTTAGTTTGCATCAAGTTGAAATTTATGCCACAAAATATATGAAATCTTATTTAACTCAGCTGGTATTAGTATTAGTATTAGTATTTATTCTATTTTGGTGCCAGTTTTATGCAAGTTACACCAACTGTGACCCTCTGTGATGAAACAGGATTGTAGAAAGAACTCACTAAAGAGGCCAATGTGCTGTGGAGGGAGATGCACTGATCTGGCCGGTTGTTTAACATATTGCAGTTTATTTGAATGAAAAGACAGATTTCTGTAATACCCACCATTGTGGCCGTGAACACCCACAGTACACTCATCTGTGTGATTTCAGTGGTTGTGTCTGAGGAGTCAGTCCTGAGGACTGCACTAATTTTAGCTGATTGGCATCTCTCTTTGGTGGAACAAGAACTGATAAACTTCACTTCAGCCTTCCTGAGCAACAAAATCAGCCAGAATAAAAACACCTGCTGAGCCTGTGCAATAGGCATGATTAAATTGCAGTCTTTTAAGATGCTTGTTTTTTGTTTTTGTCTTTTTTTTTATATTAAACATTACTTGTTTTTCATCATCACAGTATAACAGTATAGAATAGATCTAATTTTTTTTACATCAGTTTTAAAGACATTCAAGTGCATCCCAGCTTTAGCAGCCAGTGTACTATGAATGTAACGCTGCACTTTATTCATTAACTTTTGACCTAACCAATTTTTATCTATTCTGTTTTATAATCTAATACGTTTTTTGGTCACTTGCAGACTATTATGTTATTTTTAATAATCAAATACTAGAAACAGCTATTGGAAATAATTTTAGCACAATTATGGAAATTGCCTGATTTCTGTGGACTATATATATATGTTATAAAGCAGGGATATTTGAAGTTAATACAATGTTACTGCAAAAAGTGAGTGAATGGAATTTTATGCAACAGTTCTTGAGATTCATAACCAAAAACACAAAGGTAGGTTTGTTTTATGTGTTTATCAAGGATCATAATACATGACTTACATGCAGTCTGTGGTGTTATCCATGTGAGTAATAATAGAACTATATTCTGTAATCAGTTTTCACATGCACTACACACCACCACCTACCACATATAAGGGAGTTCCACAGATTGACTAACACTCACCAGTGGGTGAACAAATGTTGAAACTCAGAGTGTACTGTTGAAATTAAATGAGTGAGTTGAAGACAAAAGTCCACAATTCTTAGTACCCTGTGTCATTTTTACTATAATAAAAACATGATAAAGAACTTCATCACAGGGCTAATATGAATATAGGGGAGACCGGGTATGGTTGCAACACCCGTGATTCCACTAATAAGGTGGGAGTTATATGTTCATTTCAGTAGTCACTTTTCCATTGACCCTCAAATTGCGCAAATATAACTTGCACAAAAATTTACCTAATGGAAAAACAATTTTGCCAAAACTCTTGTTTTTCGATTAAACGTTTTTGTGCTGGCAAGAAGTATTTTTCGGGCATAGTGCAAATGGTATATCACACAAAACTGCAATGGGAAGACCTTTTTCCACAACTAGAGTTACATGAATAACAAAAACGGACGTTACAACAAGCAAAGAAGAAGAGTTTTAAAAGAAACATGGTGCAGTATGTGTGGAGGCACCAGGAAACCGAATCAGTTTTTAATTTAGTACGGGATAGAGAGGTAATATATAATGAATGTATCTGTAAGTCAACATGATATTTATGCTTGTTGCCATGTTTATGGAATGACTTCGTGTGTCATCTGGCAATAATAAATAAAAAAATCATCGCATTTGTGATTTAATGGAACATTGCGCTGTACTGTTTTTTTTTTGACATTTAGTAAATATCGGTAAAGTTTTACGCATATGTCCAATGGAATAGCGACTACTGTCTGTAAGCAGACATGCTGATTCCATCGAGAAAAATAATACATTTACAAATAATTCACATGACCTGTATTAGTTAAAATTATAGTTTCTTTGGCAAAATGTGCAATCGGCTTCCTATGCTAATTTTGTACCACAATGCTGATACATTAAATAAAAAAATAAGTGACAATGAGCCTTACAAAAGTGTTTCAACCTTTAATACAGCTACAAAAGTTTTACACAATACCTACACTCATGAACACCCCAAAATGCACGTATTGATTACTCCTACAAATTTTCATTCTAAATCAGAATGTTTTACTACTAAACAGAGCAAATTACAACTAAAGGCCTCCCTATAAAGTCTGGTGTGTGAGTGATGTGATGATGGGCTAAATACTGTTTTCTTTTACCTTCTTCAGATATCTGTATGTTCTTAAGCTGAGGTACATAAAGTCCCCAGCCACAATTTGATGAAATACAATATGTAACAAATGAGTAGAATTGTATTTAATATTATTAACTCCGAATCTTGACTTTGAGAGCTCTGGGTCAAAAGCGTAGAAGTAGAAGTAGAGCATGTGTTTTTCCACATGTAAACATCATATTCTAAATTCAGAAACCCAGGTAAGACCTTATCTTCTCTAGATGCAGTGCACTGATAATAACTGTGATACTGTTACATGTATACTTCTTATCCCTGGTTCTGACTATTGTGCACAGGCGCTCAACAACATAACAGAAATATATAGTGGCAGCAGCAAAAGTATCTGATTAACCCACAAAGACCCAAACAGCTACTGACAACCAAAATAATTTACTGATCTAAAATGTTTAATAACTTCATTTAATAATGTTTAATAATGAGGTCCTTTTCAAGGTCATCAGATGTGACCCATTTGGACATTCAGAGGCTCCACAGTGAATGTGGAAACACCATCATCTTCTACAACATTGATTCACCAGTAAAACCCATGGAGTTTCATTAATAACAGTGGGTGGAGACACTAAGTTTTACATTCAGTTATTGATATCTTTGCTGAATAAATCACTTTTTCTTCAGTTTTCTCTGTTTTGATAAATTTGTTGTGCATCCATACGTCTCCTCCTACCCGTGCGCCATATAAACAAAATTTGATTGATTGATTGAACCTTTGAATTCACTCTGAGCTTTAATGAATGGCTACATGATCTATGAATTTAATATAAGAAAATAACAGATCTTTACTGAAAAAAGTGCAAAATACAGAGGATAATGTTAAAATTAATGGTGATAAACCCCTTAAGAAAGGTTAACTAGAGAGAAAAAAATAATAATTTGGGAATTGCCATAAAAGTAACATTGGGTCTATATGTATTAAATATACTTGGGCATTGGACAGATGAATGTTTCAAGTCCATAAAGCAACCAACCTAACATCAATTTAATATGAACAGTAGAACAAGTCAGGTCACAGTGGAAAACACTACAGAAACATTACTATGTGCTTTAACATTAAAGCCAGTCAATTAACTTCATCAGGACGCCTCACTGCCATCAGTCACGGCTGCAGATCTTCATCCATTCATAACAGGATATGTTCACCATCTGCTGTTGCTGCCAGGAGACGAATACTAGTAGAACAAGTCTGCAATGTGGTGTTGGCATTAATACATCCAAGTCTGCTATAAACTAAAGTGGTCATGTTTTTCATAGCTGCTGTTGCTAAAGTTAGGCAGCAGCTCCTGAAATGTCAGATTAAATGACCATGCTGTGTTGTAAACATCACAGGTGCCTGCGCATACAGCAGCAGCAATGAGTAATGGAGACACTAGTATTTATTATATACACAGAGAGTATCCAGAATTCTCTGTGTTCCATGTAAATGCCATAGTCCATGTACACTTCATAACCATGTATATGCAGTTATTTATATATTGCTGAATACATTGCTTTTTCTCCTGTATAATAACCTTTGAATTTACTCTGAGGTTATATGGACATCATTAAATTACATATAAGAAAATATATAATTTTCTTTGAGAAACACAAAATGCAGCGGATAATATTAAATAGCTGGTGAAAAATCATTTAGGAAAGGCTAAACATTGAGAAAAAAAATCCTCCGGAAGTCGCCACAAAAATAGTTCTAGGCCTTAATCCATTGTTGTTATAAGTTTGCTTCAATATTCCACTGTTTTTGTAACACTCTTTCTGAATCTGTTATCTTTTTACCTCTGATCCCTGATGTTCATGGATCAGTGTCAAAGCCCAGTTTCAGTCACAGTATCATGACATTCTATTGATTTTTGGATCCTTTTTGTTTTGTATTGTTTGTATTGTTGACTGGAATAACTGATCATAGCAGAATTAATAAAGTAATCTACATACCTGAGATTGGAAAATTTGTTAAGCTACATTTATGACAATTATGCCTAATGTCACTAATATGCATCATAGATATTATATGTACACAATCTGCATTTAATTTAGTATCTGGTGCATCTGACAGTAATAACACAAATACTGACTTTTTATATCATTGAAAATAAATTTGGTCCATAGGAAGTTCAAATTAAGTACAAGAAATATATGATTTTCACTGAAAAACACAAAATGTAGAGGATAAGATTAAATAAATTTGTGAAAAATCATTTAGGAAAGGTTCAGTGTAGAGGAAAAATTAATTTGGAAGTTGCCACAAAAATGACTATAGGTTATAATCAGCATTATCAAGAAAACAGCACTCACTTTAAGTCAACATTTCTTGCCTAACAGTGTTTATTTGCTTGTAATAAGCGAAAATGTCTACAAAATGTTAATTTTTTTTTCTCGCTTCAAAGCTCAAAGTGGTTAGATTCGTGTGCTAGCTTTGAGAATTCTAATCAGTGGAAGATTTTTTTTTTTCTCAAAACAAGAAAATTTTATCAGATTTAAGAATATTTGGCTTATTTCTAATAGGGCTGTGGACCAGTGAGAAATATATTTATTCATGAGCTGTCACCTGCTTTGAGCATGTAAAAGTTAAATGTAAATAAATGGACCGTGTGGACTGAGTAAAAAGTACACACACACGCACGCGCGCGCGCGCACACGCACACAGATAAACAGAATGGTTTCTTGTTACCAGTGTGCTGTTGACGTGTGTTGCGTTCACCTCGACTACCAGGAAGTGATTAACACACCCACAGAGGGAACTGAAACACACAACACACTCCAGAAAGGTGAGTAAGCACAAACCATGTGAACCAGGATCCTTTAAATGTCTTTCCTAGAACCTTATCTGTGAAATATAGACGCATTAAGAACCAGATATTAACGCAAAACTGACTGGAAGTGTGGAAGTGCAGACACACACCGACTAAAACAGATGGAAACAGTAGGTGGTCACTCATAGCCGTCAGTTTGGCATATTTCCATCTGAATTGACAGCAAAATTGACCTGAAACTTTCATTAGAGGAGACGAAACTGACCTATTGAATATTTTATTTCACTTCGGTTCATTTCGGGACATTTGCTTCGTCTAGTTTCCGGAAAAACCCGAACTGTACTCGTTAAAGTCCGTCAATATTAAGCTACTTCTGCTAAACATGCATTCATGGATGACCCCGAAGACAGTAGGAAGGAAATGTGTTGAAATACTTTGTTTTGACGTGGCAGGTTCAGTGAAATGAAGTTTCATGAGAAGGTTATCTCCTATTATGAATCTTGTAACTCACCTGTGGACAAAGAAGGATACCTGTACAAGAAGGTAAGACACCCAGGATGCAGGTTTGAGGAAATGTGCACGTTTATGCAAAAATAAGATGTAAGTTTCGAGCTTTTTGAACATGCAGTGTAGTAAATACATTCTTTTCTGGGAAATAAAGGTTAAAACATCATAGTCTGAAACATGGTGAAATATAGGCTAATAAAGTATTTCAATTAGTGTCAAACATGGTAAAGGTGATCACTGGTTACTGAAAAATAGTTGATTATAAGTAACAAGACATTAATTAAAATGTAGTTTAATCCATAAAGACCCAAACAGCCTCTGGCGACCTAAACCATCAACTAATGTAAAATGTTTAATAACTGTTCATCCATTAATCTTATCAATCCATGTAAATAATTGGTGTAAAATACAGTTTGTCATCTTTTCACTGTCATTAGATATGACCCGTTTGGAAGTTCAGAGGCTCCATAGTGAACGTGGAAACACCTTCATCTTCTACAACATTGTAAAACCCAGTAAAACCCATGGAGTCTGATAAATAACAGTGGATGGAAACACTTGTTTTATGTTTTGTTAATGAGCTATTTAATGATAAACTCACTTTTTCTTTAGTTTTCTCTATTTCTGACATAAAACCCTCAATGTTATTCTCAGCTTTTATGAACATCTACATGATCAGTAAATTAAATGTAGGAAAATACCCAATTTGCACTTAAAAAACATGCAAAATGCAGAAGATAATATTGTAATAAATGATGATAAAACACAAGAAAGGTATAGAGAGAAAAATTTCTTTTTGTAATTGTCACAGAAGTAGCACTGGGTCTTTATGGGTTAAAAAGCAAAAAATAATTATGATTTAAGATAAGACAACAACAACATTTACAATAAGGTGAGCATGCAGAACTACAAAGATAGTAATTGAATATGAACGAATATAGAATTAAAAATTGTGATGAAAAATCTACATATAGATGCACATATTTACAGACCAGTGAAGGAAATGTACAGTGTACACATTTGCACATGACCCTGATTGCACATGAAATAGTCTTTGGATATTGCTATCTTAAAATAATGAGACAAAATCTTAATTTACAGGGAAAACTTGGTGAGATTTACTCTTTTTTTCCAAGTAAGTATTGATAATTATTTGCTCCCACCTTACTCAGTTTACATCCCCATTTTTGCTAGATTTACATAAATAGTACAAATAGCTTATAATAGTGAACTGCATATAGATTGATTCAAGTTATTTACAGGGACATCAGCTTTCTAGTTTTCAACCAGCAAAGTAAAGCATAAGCAGCACAATTGAAATATGTAAAAAAAAAAAAAAATCAAAAATTAGGTGGCTTTTGGAAATGATTAAAACTAGGTCTATGACAATTTTTACTCATTCACAATAATGCAGTCATTGTAGATAATATAATTTTTCATTACAGCAATAATCATCTCCATTCTGTTTATTAACAGGTGGGAGAGGCAGAACAGAAATAATATATGGTTATGTTTTATATCATCCGGCTGGTGATTTTTAATGACATCATCTTGTTGCGCCACATTTTCCTGCTGCTGTGAGTTCAATGCAGAACATTCTAAAGTTATTCTGACTAAAGAGGAAGGATTCCAGTCGACAGGTGTAAACATGTCTCAGTCTTGGGGTCTTTACAGGGATACCAGAGTCTGTTCAGTTTGAATGGAGTCCTATGGGAGTAGTGGCTCAGTTCACTCAATAAACAAGTATTATGTGAAAACTGTTGGATTCATAACTATCAGACGACCTTTGTGATGATCTTTAACATCTTATCTGTAGACTAGCAACTTATAGCACCACCTGATTAGATCTGACATTAACTAAATGGTCATTTTGTGAGACAAGTGACAGCTGGAGTTGCTTGTTGTCATGTAGCCAAGCTTTTATGAACATCTACAAAATCAGTGAATTAAATATAGGACAATACATGATTTAGACTGGAAAATGGAAAATTCAGAGGATAATGTGTAATAAATGATAATAAACCACTCAAGAAAGGTTAAATAGAGAGAAAAATTCATTTGGGAGCTACCACAAAAGTAGAACTGGGTCTGTATGCATTAAAATGTACTCAATATAGTATTTTTACATTTCGTTCTACTGGGACTGGTTAAAATTTAAATATATTTAATTAAACTTTTAGCCTATTTTAGTACATGTGTTTATTTATTGACTAAGTCTGAATTGACCCCAGTTTCAGTTTGTAAAGCTAAGTAGCTGAAACACATAATGAACATTGTATGTAAAATGAAGACAAAACAAAATAAGGCTTGCTACATTATTTTACACAACGATGAACACACCAAAGAAATTCCTTGCACTATTTCAGCTGTTTAACATCTTGTGTAAGAAACTAAAGCCGTTTGTTCATGTGACAGTAAACCACAAATGGCACAACTGTCCCTCAGGGTGAGTTCAACACTTCCTATCAGAAGCGCTGGTGTGTGCTGAAGGGGAATCTCCTCTTCTACAAGGACCGTCCGGCCGACCGGGACGTGATAGGAGTGATTGTTCTGGAGGGCTGCACCGTCCAGCTGTGCGAGTCTGAGGAGCAGTTCGCCTTCTCACTGGTGTGGAGCGAACCGGGACTGCGCACGTACAAGTTTGCAGCTGAGGACCAGGTCAGTCAGGAGAGTTGGATCAAAGCGCTGTTGTCGGCCAACTACAGTTACCTGACGCTGCTGGTGATGGACATGGAGAGGAAGTACAGAGGTGAGAGATGTGGCAGAACTGCCTGGGTTTATTGTCCTCTGAGGGGGAAAGACAGAGGTCTTTGTTGTGCAGAGCAGCTGTGAGAGGCTTTGTGTATCAAATCAGCTGCTGTGTACGTCATGGTACAGGTATAAAAGGAATTATCTGTCTACTAGTATGTGTGCATACATGGTTTACACAGTAACTGAGCTTTGAGTCAGTTTTTCTTATTATTGTCAGAGAGTGGAAGTAGATTTTGAAAATGTAGCAGGAAATTCAAGTGTATTTAATTTTACTGTAATTTATAAAATGTGATTGATGTTTCTGCTTCGTATGGAGCCACTAATGTCCTAAAAAGTCCTTATGTTTTTGCACAAGATCAAAAATTAAGGGCTATAACATTAAGGGCTCTTTAACATCTTAAAAACTGCCAAAATGCCTGAGAATTAAAATTACCTTAACAGAAATTACAAGAAACAATGCTATAAACAAAATAAAATTGCAGTTATAATGAGCTTTGTTTTCCCCTTTGATTCACATTGTGGTTGCTATACCACATTTAGCACTTTTTAATAATTTGCTTATCATTTTTAATAAAAATAAATAAAAATGGCTTTTGTACAATATGGCACCTTTTAGTAAATCATGTTTTATGTTGTGCATTTGTTCATAACTTCTAAATATCAAGACTTTCCTCATAATAGCTGAAAAACTAAAACTTAACTACTAACTAAAACTAGTTAATTCCTCAAACTATAAATTGGCTAAAACAATGTGTAACGTTAATTTCCTTTAGTGAACTTTATTGCTCAACAAAAAGTAAAAATGCATCTTGTTTGTTTGTTGTAGTAAATGCATAATGTGTGAATACCTGCCAGTGGTGCCTTACTTTAATTAAAATTTACTTTATTTTTTTGACAAATCAGACATACTTTATTATTCCAAGGATGAGAAATGATTTGTTGCAGCATACACAGAACAGAGAGAAGACAAAGCTATTTATTCAGTAATCCACTACAATAAGCACATAGCAGTGACTTCAAAGAAAGAAGACAAAAATGAACTATTAATAAAGTGTTTAAACCAAGTGTCAGGGAGTAATCTGCTACACAATTAAAGCTCATTTACCCCCTCTAAGTATTTGTTTTTGTTGTTTGTTCATATTGCATACGTACAGTGTGTAGATTTAATATTTAAAAAAAACAAAACAAACTTCTCTGAATCATAAATTAACCATAACTTTGACTAACTTTTTGGCCAGCCTTATAATAAATATTACAAAACAAAAATAACTTAATTGCATTAAAAAGCCTCTTGCTTGGTTTAATTTACTGAGTTGATTTTCCTAATATTATGCATGTTTGTTTTTCAGTGCACACCCTCTGCTGACATGGAACTATTTAGTAAAAAATACCCATTAAACATTTTAATGATCAATGGCCATGTTTTGTACAGTAAAAATCAATTTACAGTGAACTGTTGTTTTTTATTAGTACATTTCTTCCTTCCAACTTTTTGTGGATGTTTGTGGTAATGCTTGATTGTTTGATGTCAGTTTTACTCAATCCATGTGGTGTATTATGCTTTTATATTATTAAACATATGTTTAACTTTTCTTTATGTATTTTATGATATTTAAGTTTGATAGTTACGTCTCTGTGTGTTCATGTTTAGGGTCTAAAATATTTAGAATAATAAGTCCTAGTTACAGCTTTGTTTTTCTGTTTTCTTTCCACAGAAGCTTTAAGTGAATACTCCAAGGATCCAGTCAACAGTTTCACCATGCCAAATTTCAGCACAGCAGGAGCAGGATATCCCGCTGCTGGCAGTTTCATCTCACATGTCTCAACGCTGCCTTCATTCTCAGCATCAGCTGTAGGATCTGGGCCCAACTTGAGCCAAAACCCAATGCTTCAACCTCCTCCGCCCACTTCAACCAAATCAGCAAGTAGGAGGTCACCTAAACTCTGGCCCAAGAGGAGCGCAAATGTAGTGCCTGCAAACAGCCTCCCTGCACCTTTGGGGGAGTGGTCAGGGGTCACGTCAGGCACTATGG
Source organism: Apogon hyalosoma (assembly GCA_037367295.1). Classification (NCBI taxonomy): domain Eukaryota; kingdom Metazoa; phylum Chordata; class Actinopteri; order Kurtiformes; family Apogonidae; genus Apogon; species Apogon hyalosoma. Next base: position 13,003,909 of record JAPQRP010000013.1, read on the forward strand.
AGGACTTCAGCAAAATGCATGAAGATTTTGGAAAGGAAGTGAAAGAACTGATTGCTAATTGGGCAAAAAAGGGACATGGTGACATTGCAGAAGGAAACTTAATAGATTTTGGCTGATTAAAAAAATTATTTTCAACGCAATGTACAATACAGTGTAAACAAGAATGAGAACCATATAAATTTTTAAGAATATATTAGTGTATATTTAAGACAAGGAGGTGCATGTTTTTTTATTTACTCATTGCCATAGCCTCAATAAATGATCCATGATCTGCTCCTTTGACCTTTGCTCCTGTTTCCACTTCATTGATATTCATGTGAAGAGAGAAAACAAACAACACACTACAGCTTTTAACACATGAACCAAGCTGTCAATCTGCTTTATCATTTAACAGATAAAGTAAAAGAAAAACTTTTATGTAGTAAAAGTAGTTTAGTTAACTCCATTGACTGTTATTTTAATAGACGAGTGTCTCTAAACTTACACTCACTAAAGTCAGCTGTATGTATAAAAAGAATAAGAAGTATGGGGGTAAAGCAGGCCAAGAAGGGTGAAGACTGGTGAATTTTCGTGGCGAGTCAAAACGGCTGAGAAAGAGAATGGCGGGGGGAGGCAGCGCTATTTCAGTCTACAGCTGTCTTGTTTTTATGGTCTTTGACAGTGCTTGGTCTCGTTCTGTATATGTGTCTCTCTCTCTTTTCACCTTCAAGCCCATACTTGAAGTGGCTGCTCTTCTGCTGACGGCCTTCTCAACACAGGAGTTAATAACAAAATAATGTCCTCTAACTTAGATAATTACTTTCTTGAATCAAATAAAATCAGTGTCAGGGTGATAAAAACTTCACAGACACTGTGGGTGCTTTTGGGAAAAAAATTAGGTCATATTTTCCATATGAAATATCAGGCCTACAAATGAAGCAAAGACTCAGTATCAGTTCCTGCTAACGCTGGATCCCAATACATTCCGAGGCTGTATAGTTGCATGATTGATGGCAGCCTATGGCGCACATATAAGGAGTTCAGTGGGTGGGTCACTGTCCCCTGTTTTAAAGCAACTATACTGGGAAGCTGCAGGAGTAACCAAAATTAGGGCATCCATGGTGGGAAAGCTGTTCATTTAGTTTGATAATTTCATGTTTCTAATTACGGATCTCAATATTTGAAGGTTGTGGTGTCACAGACAGATGTGGAGAATGTGAAAATTAAGCACTGAGTTATATAGTATTCTGAATCTGAATAATATAATTCTTGAAGAACAGAGCTAATAGAATAGTTAAATTTGTTTTTTTAATTTCATTTTGTACATATACCTGTGGATAAATTCATGGAATATGCTGTCTTAGACGTCTAATGCATTGTGTGTACGTTTTTTTGCAATACTGTTAAACAACATAGTGTTCCATTTGGTACATCCTTCCGGGAACGCTAATTAAGATCTATAAATATAAATCATGTTTACTGTACGTGTGAAAATAAACACCGTCTATGCAGAGTCACTGTTTATGTTTGTCGTTAATAAAATGGACACCGTATCTCGAGGCCTAATAGTTGAGCGTCAGAATCTGGACCAGTATCAAGCTCCATCAGCCAACTGTTTTCAAATTTCACTACTGTTTATAAACCCTGTTGGCCACTAGTGATTTCATAGTGGGCACAAACTACACACCAGACTTATCATCCAGACAGGTGGTGACTTAAGGATATGTTAACTGGAGATACATGTTGGCACCTTTTGCTGCATGTGGCTGTTAATTATTAGAAAGCACCAGGTCGGCTGCAGGATGTGTCTTGGACTTAGTGTGTATTAAGTGAGCAAAGCGGCAATAAACAGCTATCACACATCAGGGTTTGTTCTCTCGTGACGGATATAAATGCAACAAAAATAGCCACAACAAAGACTCAGTGTGTCAGGAATAAAAAGAGGAAGGGCACAAGGTGGATTCAGTTGTCCCTCAGCATATGGCTTATCAGTTTGGCCATATTAGTCCACAGATGACACCAAAGTCAGGGTTGTGTGTTGGCATTGAATTCACCTCATTCCAAGACTCCTGGAGCCTATTTTGGAGCATCAGTAAGATGATATGTCCTGTCACCTCCTCGCTCCTCCCTCTTTCTGTTACTTTCCCCCGGCTCTGTTTTCCAGCCAAACCTGATGGTGTGGCTAAAGTTAGCCCCCCATGGGCTAGTATATAAGGCCCCAAGGGGCCAATACTTACATGTCAGTCACATCGGCTTGGCGTAGGCTTCTCTTCTTGACCAACAACAACCCCACAAACTTGAGAGATGGTGAGTGTGGCCATGTTCCTTGGAAGAACAGTCTCTAGGAAATAGGATCTTCTCTACACTAAAGTGATGAGCTGAAAGCATCACTGATACATTTTCTATCTGGAATACCAAGAACCAATGAAGCAAAATTTGGAATTCGAGCATCACAAATTGTGGATTGTGGACCCAATCTTACTTAATCCTCTGACTTGAGCAAACATCTTGCAAACATAAGCCTAAACATTACAATGTGACTGGGGCACGAAATACTTAACAATACTGTCCCCATAGTCATGATGTTGTACTTAAACCTTGAACGTTTGTGATTCTCCTCTTCAAAAAAAGAGAAAATTTTAGAAAAAACAAAAACAAAAAAAAAAACATAGAATTTGCCATTTAGTTGACAAAATACACCAAACACAGAGATTCAGTTTTACTTGTACATATTTTTATACGTTTAATTTATCTTTAGCCAGAAAGCACAATTTTAGAGGAACAGTCCTTTGTGTCCTTTAGCTCTTGATCACACAAAGGACACTTGATTTTGATATTTTTAACCTTCTGAGATATTTAGCATAATCGTTTGTTTCAATTATTGCGTGTTAAGCATATTTTACCTTTTTGTCCCCTTTTCTCAGGCACCCAAGAAGGCCAAGAGGAGGCAGCAGCAGGGTGAGGGTGGATCCTCCAATGTGTTCTCCATGTTTGAGCAGAGCCAGATTCAGGAGTACAAGGAGGTAAATTCACAGAATCTCACATCATAAAGGTAGATAAAACTGTGTAGCTGTGAAAACTAACATCCTCTTAGGCCATGCATTTTGGAGTATTGTGCCTTTTTGTGGAGCTTGTGTAAGTCATGACTCCATGGATCATTTGACCTCAGAGGTACTGTTACTGTAGCTCCCAAAACATGTCGACGTGACTGCTCTGGCTTCATGACAGCAAAAATGTCCTCATCAGCATGAAACCACAGTAAATCTGAGCTTTACTGATGACAGCAGCTACCGCTCCCCAGGGATATCTTAGTAATCCTTCTCAGTGGCTGGAAACACTCCCACTGTGACCCCACTGGAATGCTGCCCAACAGCTGGTCAAGTCTGACATTAATCAAAGCAGGAAAGATGGGCTCAAGGTAGAAAGAACGAAAATTTACTTGATGTTCCTACAATCAAGGAAATGAGAAAGAGGAACAAACTGTTATTTTACCAAAAAATAAATTTCTGGATCGAGCACCTTTACCAGATTGAAAATTACTAGATTACACGAAACAAAGGATACTTATTTTCTTCTTTCTCGCAAGTAGAAATGATCGACTATGCCATGTTCAGAGATTAGAGGACGCTAAATAACATTGAGGGCACGATCAGAAGATTTGGTCACAAGGCAAAAATGGGTAGGGGGTGACAGCTGTAATCAATACCTTCTCCTTAAATGTCGCAAGGGGCTTGTCTCACATTCCGAGACCATTTTAACACCTTAGAAAGACAAGTGGCCGACCAGCTGCCAAGTCCCAAAAGGTTTGCAGTTCCATCTTTGGTTTCACAGGGGGCTGCACACAGCTATGAGGAGGGAGAGGTGGAGAACAGCTCCACATTTACACGTTTCTTTTGGCAGACTATCTCACACAAATAATTATCATACGCAAGTCTTGTGACAAGAACTTGTGAAGCATGTGAGGATCTCAGTTTTCACTGTTGTAATTAAAGAGAAACACAAAGAGAGAACACCAGGTGACAAAACAGGGAGTGCTGTTTTGCCTCTTATGGCTGACTTTCCCTTTACCTCACTTTCCCTGGCAGGCTTTCACAATCATCGACCAGAACAGAGATGGCATCATCAGCAAGGATGACCTCAGGGACGTGCTGGCCACCATGGGCCAACTGAATGTGAAGAATGAGGAGCTGGAGGCCATGGTGAAGGAGGCCAGCGGCCCCATCAACTTCACCGTCTTCCTGACCATGTTCGGCGAGAAGCTGAAGGGTATGTCAACACACTTGTGAACTTTATTCTTCCCTTACTTCATTCAATTCTAGATTGTTTAACAGTGTGGGAAACATAGAATTAATTTTTGACTTATCAAATGATTTATATAACAGAAGCTTAAATGTCTTTCTTGTAATTGAGTGCATTTAGTTGGATTAAGTGTCCTGCTGTGACTTGCAGGTGCTGACCCCGAGGACGTTATTGTAAGCGCTTTCAAGGTCCTGGACCCCGAGGGCACTGGCTCCATCAAGAAGGAATTGTAAGAGCTTTCACCTTCAGTTTACCATCTGTCATAGCCTCATAATTTCTGTCATATTTATTCATCTCAATTCTCTCTCTCCAGCCTTGAGGAGCTCCTGACCACCCAGTGCGACAGGTTCACCGCTGAGGAGGTGAGTTCACCAGCCTTTGTCACATTCAGTTTTACATTTGGACCTGAAAGTCAATGAGGGTTTTTTTTTTTTTAGTTGGACAAGGTTTTTAAGATATTTCTGTAATCTTTCCTCCCCAGATGACCAACCTGTGGGCTGCCTTCCCCCCTGATGTGGCTGGCAATGTGGACTACAAGAACATCTGCTACGTCATCACACACGGAGAGGACAAGGAGGAGTAAATCCCCCTCTCTCAAGACCTCTACCTCCAACAAAAGCTGTACTCACCCCACCATTTACTCTGTCCTTCTTCTCCAACGCCGTAGCTTCCTTGCACACTCTCACACCCTGGCCCACTCTTTCCGCTTGCCAGCTCACTACAAAAAGACTAGTCTCCTTTCTCGAGATACTCAGTGAGAGGACTGAAGGCTGTGGATGTGTTTGTGTGTGAGTACCAACGGGGGAACATGGGATTATTTTCAATAAAAATAATCTTGTGACACTGAAACACTCTCTCTATCTCTGTCCCTGGCTCTTGTTGCTCCTCCTTTTCACCCTTCCATCACTCATTCTGTCTTGATGTGTTGGGGCCAACAGTGCATGTATCATACCTACAAATATTGTGTATGCATATGCAGTCCAGTGTACACAGCGGTCAGTCTCTTGGGTGCTGTGGTGCATGCACAGTCACTTGCTTGAAACAAGTAAGTAGACTGACTAAGACAGTCTGTTAGTTTCAACCTGAAATAGAGTGTTTAATGGATTTGTCCAATGCTTTGTATTGGAGAGGAGTGTATAGTAAAAGAGTGGGGGTACTGTACTATAATAGTTTCCTACCCTCCTCTTTTATTGTCTCTCATAAAAAAGTATGAAAGGAAAAGTTGTAGCAAAAAGAGGAAAGCATGGTTTTTTAATCTTGTGACTAGAGAAAGAGATGGTGAAAGAAGGCGAGGGGGAGGCAGGAAAGGCATAGGCAAAAGTAAAACATCTTTGTTTTCGACTCTCCTTCCTCCTGCTCACCACTGTTTCTCTCCTGTTGTTGTGACTCTGTCTGTGTCTCCACTGTAACAAATAAAGAAATATAAATAAAATCCACTATCTTTCGTACGACGCTGTGTCTGTTGGTTTAAGTGGGGGCATGGGTTGGAGCGCTGCTAGGAGACAACCCTGTGAAGTACTGACTGCACACTGACTGTGATATGCATATGGTGACGCATTAACAAGGTGTACTTTCAAACACTGCACCTAAATGATTAAAAAAAATGACTCACTGAAGTCCATGCGCAGGTCAATGACAAACATAACAGGGAGTGCCAAAAAATACATGCAGTTACTTTTGTATTCATTAGAAGTAAAAAATTAAACATATAAAGTCATGTAGTCTCAACCCCCATATCCTATGTACAATGATAAAATAAGACAAATACAGTAACAACAAGAATAGCACATACCTTGTAAGGACAAGGTTAAGAAGTCAGCCATTTCATCCACTGACTAAGATTTATTTACCTGAGTGTTCGGATTTTTCAGTCCTCATTGAAGTGTATTTATCTCAGATATGTTGTATGTTGACCCTAAGAGCAGTGAGTAGCAAATAAATAAGAAAATAATTTATCAAATGAACAAATGGAGTAAAATATAAAAGCTAAGTTATAATTATTTATATAGTCCAGTATCACAAATCACAAATTTGCTATAACGGTCTAAGACCCTTTGTCCTTTCATCCTACTTTGTAGGCAGAAATAACCTAAATTATTAGATTTAATGCATTATTCATTATTAATAAGTGTACAAAAAAAAGTTAGTCATTTGTTAACAAAATGAAATTAATTAATCAAATCAAATTGCAAAGAAGGTTAATTATGTCTTCTTTGTTTCCTTTCAGTTCACTTAAAATAATATCATCTGCGTTCCTGGACTGGAACGTAAGGCTGGCATGAGGTTAAGTAATGAAAGGTTCATATTCATATTCATATTTTGTTATTAGTTGAGTAAGTTAGCTCAGACATCATTTGTTTGAGCCAATTCATCTACATAAAAGCCTGGCTCATTTATTTCACCAAACAGTGGTAGCTGACATCTTGTAGAAGTGAGTGATGAGTAATGAATGTTGGCTTTGACTTTGCTGGGAAAGAGCAAACTGGAGATGAGCTAAGAAAAAAAAAAATCAGTTTGATCAAAAGTGTGCATAGTGGACGGTTTATGGAAAAATCCCACTTTTTATGTTAGTGTATGTATCAATCATAGTGTTTTATGAAAACCTATTTCATTACAAGCGTCTTCATGAGAATTTATTTATGTATATAATCAACATTGCAAACTATATCTATAAGTGTTTTATTATAGTTTATACTATGCGATAATAACTTTATAATGATCCTGTTTTTGCTGTATGTGCACTGTACCGATCAATAACGTCAATAAATAAATGAACCACGTGACTAAAAACGTTGCCATCAAAATAGGAAGTAAATATAAACTAAGGATAAACTGGCACAATTTCAAAGTAAAGGCGTAGCAAGGTTTCTCTATAACAATATTAATTGTATTAAAGCGTCAAAAACAGAGCCAAACTAAGAGGATACCTGGAACTTAACAAAATAGGTAAAAAAAAATACCTACGCACTGAGATTGACATCGTATAACTAATGTAAATGTTGCATTGTTGTATCTTATTTTGAAAATGATTTGGCGGAAGCAACGTGTGAGTGTGAAACCTGACCCAGATCAGAGTGTGCAGGACCAGTGGCCTGTCACCCCTCTAGCTGGAACACCAGACCCGGGGGTCCACGTCGAACCCGGAATGACCGTCTTGTAATGTGGACCGTCGGCTGTAGAAGTAATCGATGCCGCAGTCACCCCGCCGTGCCTTCCTGAGTCCCGACGGGCTGAGACCTACCGCCATGGCCTCCCCGTTACTCCGGTGCACATCTGTCAGACTCCCCGCGCTCGTCCTGCTCCTGGTGTCGGTGACCACCGTGCAGTCCTCCCAAGGCGACAAGGAGCCGGTTTACCGAGACTGTGTGAAGCAGTGTGTACGGACTAACTGCACCGGAGCTCGGCTACGGGGCTTCCAGTCTGCCCAGCCGCAGTACATGGCGCTGACAGGTGAGTTGTTGACGCTGATGCCAGGTAAGTTAGCTAACTTGCTAACGCTATGTGGCATTCACCATTCACTTAACATACCTGCAGCTAGCATTATCCTGTCATGCTATATTATCAGTAATATTTGATAATCTGATCATCCGGTTTTAGTGTGCGCTTACTGTACCTCTCTCTTTTGAAGCTGCTCTGTGAGTTTTATTCAGGTGTAGTTTCTCATCTTTGACGTGATGTGATACGTGATGATGTGAGTCTTAACAGTCGCATTGTGTCATAACCTGAAAACTGAAAGCCAGTTTTTCAGGCTGAACAAGGCGACACAAAAGGTCTTTTGTCACTCTAATCTTGGGCCATCATTAAATTGGATGGTTGTCACACCTTTACTTTAAATGTTTGTAACATTAAACTTATTAAAAAAAGAGAGACTTAACTGAATATGGGTCCCAGGTGTGTTTTCTCCTTGTTTTCTTTATTTTCAGCTATCAGTCAAGCTACCTAAATGTAAGTTATGTATGTATAATGGATTGCCATAATGGTATGAATTATATTGAGTGTATGAGTTAACACACACCTTTGGACATTTGTCATTTGACATGTGAAGCCATCAGGGGTTTCTCTTGTGCAAATATGATAAAAATCTGGTAAACCCTACGTGAAATGTTTGTTTTATAATTTTACAATAAGCTACATTAAGTTCATAAAAAAAAACTAAATTTAAAAATAACAAGTAACATATAAATTGAGAAAATCTGATATTAAAAAACAAGCTAGAAACAAGTAATATTCCAAAATCAGAGTATCAAAAGGTCATGTTGAGAGGCTGTTGTAGTGAATTCCTACAGGAAATTACAGCTGATCTGATAATTACTTACGAAGCTGTAATTATACAGAAAAATTTATATATGAAACTTATTAGGAAAACTCACATGTGCTGACAGATATGTATATATTCAAGTTTATAAATGTATAACAGTATATTTCTGAGGATGAATGTATGTGAAAAAAAGTTATATAAATAAACATATACTACACAACGTTGCCCATAAAGTTGGAATTAAATATTTTTACCTTTTATGATATGATTGTGACTGTGATTTATTCTTGATAGATAAATTGTAACTTGGACTCAGTTTGTAATCATTGCACCTGGTCAAAGGTGATTACTGATAAACTGTACTGTAAATACAAATATAAAGACGATTGAAGGAGGATTCTGAAAATAAAATTCTTCCATCTTTACTGGTAACAGTGTAGTTCTTAAAAATCTTAATGCTCACAAAAGTTTCCCCTCTGTCGTCCAGGTTGGACATGCCGTGATGACTGTCGGTATCAGTGCATGTGGACCACAGTGGGCCTTTACCAGGCGGAGGGCTACAGAGTCCCACAATTCCATGGCAAGGTTGGTGCTTAATGAGATCAGACAGAGTCATCCAACAAGTTGTTAAACATTCAGTGAAGGTTTTCAGCATCTGATCATTGAAGCTTGTAGATAAAGCATTTTAATGAGTTTTTCAGATGATTCTTTGCACATTTTTTTCTTCAGCTGATTAATTAGACCATCTGAGTTATTCATTTGTGGACTTTGTTTTTTCTCAGTGGCCATTTGCACGCTTTCTGTGTTTTGAGGAGCCTGCATCTGCCCTGGCCTCCCTTCTTAACGGCCTGGCTTGCCTTCTCATGCTTCTGCGTTATCGGAGCACAGTCCCACGCCAGAGCCCCATGTACCACACCATCAACGCCTTCTCTCTGGTGGGTCCGACTGTGCTGGTCATCTTGAAACCAAAAACATTTAATATACATAGACTCATATACCAATTTCTTTATTCCAGTCTGTAGGGACAAGACAGACTTTTGCATCCAAATAATCTGAACTTCTCTGTGTTTGTCCAGGTATCTCTTAATGCCTGGTTCTGGTCCACAGTATTTCACACCCGGGACACGTATCTGACTGAGGTAATGATTTTAAAGCGCCATCATATTAAAGCTAAAGTAAAGCTGCATGGAGAAATATAATCAGGCATTAATGTTGTTTTTTCTGCATGTCTTCATGTTGGTTTCTCATGTCAGTAAAGGTGTTTTTCTGTTACATTCATTCTTTTAGAAAATGGACTATTTTTGTGCGACCGCTGTCATTCTTTATTCAATCTACCTATGCTGTGTCAGGTAAGCTCTAAAGCAAGTGCACCCCAGAAATGTTTTATATGTCCCTTGATAGATGTTGGTAATAGAACAGAAATCCTATTAACTGACTCGTGTTGGCATCTCCTTCTAATAAGGATGATTTGTGATTCTTGATACGAGGCTGGAAAACTATTGAAAAACAGAATCCTTAATAATAACCTTATTTCTCTTGGTGTTGTCTCTTCCACAGAACATTGGGTCTGAGGCGGCCCGGGGTCTCCAGTATGGTCGGAGTCCTACTTATCTTGGCCTTTACCTCGCATGTGTCCTACTTGACATTTATCAGTTTTGATTATGGTTACAACATGGCTGCTAATGCCTCCATAGGTACAGCAAACGTGCATGAAGCATACATTGTTTTGGACATAATTCTTGGTGTTGCTTTATCTATATTTAACAGTTTTTCCTGTCTTTTTGATGTCATTGTCCTTGAAGGCATGGTGAACCTCCTGTGGTGGTTGTGTTGGTGCTGGCAGAACCGGCGGACCCTGCCCTACTGGTGGAAGTGTGGCCTGGTGGTGCTGCTGCTTCATGGCCTGGCCCTGCTTGAGCTACTCGACTTCCCTCCACTGCTTTGGGTGTTGGATGCCCACGCTGTTTGGCACCTCAGTACCATCCCAGTTCACTTCCTTTTCTATAGGTTTGTCCACTCACCTGTTTTTCCTGCATTACATAGTGCCTGAAAAAGAAATACATTCAGTTAAAATGTCATTGAGAAGATGCTGTGACTTTAAATATTCTTTCAATGACTTTGAATGCAACACAAGTAAAAAAAACTGTGGTTTGGTGTTAAATATGGTCTGTGTTCGGTTTTGTCCTCAGTTTCCTGATAGACGACAGCCTCTACCTTCTAAACACAGAGAAGATGGGCGTCAAAGTCGAGTAGGAGGAGCTTAGCACCTCTTCACCACGCCTCCACCCTTGCATCTCTTCAGTCCGGGTAGCCGCACACCCAAATAGCACGGGAGCAGCCCAGCCTCCCAGATGACATCTATTACACCTCTGCAACTATGACTTCCATCAACGTAGACTTTGTTTACAATTTTTGTTTTAATTTTCTTGTATTTATTTGTGATAATTTTCCTTTTTCGGTGGTGATCACAGTGCTTGCTCTGCTTCACTTTGCCTTGTACTGATACGTGTGCTGCCATTCTTTTGCTATACATCACACCTGAAAAACAGGATGAAGGAAACCATCTCCAACCACAGCAGTTTTTTTTCCATTTATGTTTTTTTATCTGACTCTTCCAACTGTGATTGAGGTGCATATCCTGTTTCTTGTAACTCACGGGTATTTCTGAAATCGATCCAGCAATCCATCTGAATTCCCCAAACCCAGAATTTGACCTCCCACAAGCCCGCTCTCACCAGCTTCAGCCTATGAGGTGACTAAGAAGAAAAAAGCTTTACACAAATGACAGTTTGCTGTGTCTGACAATAGATGGCACCAAACCCCTTGCCAAGCCATCATCACACATACTCGGCAAGAGTGCAGCATGTGTCAGGGTCCATCTGTGCCAAAAGTGGACTGGCGGTCACAGAGAGGTGCCCCTCGTGAAGTGTGTATGGGGGCGGGGGGGCTGCCAGTGGATTGTTCTAGACAACAGGGTAAAGGGAGTTTATGTTTGGAGGCCATTCTAGCTGACTGTGTTTTTTTTTCTTTTCTCACCATCACACCTTTATTTTTGTGCCTGCATTGTTTCCACTGCTGCTTTTGTTTCTTAGACTCATCATCATTTTAGATTTTTTTTCATTTTAACGTCCATCAGTTGCCTTTTTAAATACTTTTATTTTCATGCTGTTCTATTTTGACCGCTTTGTGCTTTATGTTGTCTCTTATTACATGATTTTGGATTTGGGTATGATTTGTTATAAAATGTAAATATTATTTTTAATCACCTGGATTGCCTTTTGGTGTGAGAAATGGAGAAAATGTTTGAAGTTGGAAAAAAAAAATCAGCAATGCAACAGAAGGCTGCTGTCAACAGGCTTTATGACACATCAAGAATTTCTGGGGTTTTGGTGGTGTACGAATGAGTATTTCATTGTTTGCTTGAAGCTCATTATTTGGATTTGGTTATGTTTCCTGCTGCAATATTCCCCAGAATGGCACATACACAACCAGCTGTTTCACAAAGAGCACTCCATTATATAAATGCTCCATTTCCCTCCATGTCTGCCTTATCAAAATCCCATTTCTTCTTGTATAACGCTTTTGTATCAGATCTATTTTTCAGCTCAGAGAAACTTTGAAAGCATACCATGTATGTCTTCATCCCTCCGAGTTTCCCTCCCATATGCGCACTTTAGGGCTGTGTGTACATTTACATGCGTTTTTTGTGTGAAACTCTATGCCCATGCCTTTGTATGTCAGTGTGAGAATGCGAACAATGAGCAGTATGTGTGTAAACGTTGCCTTGACTCGACACTGTGTTGTTTTTGCCCTCACTAACTATAACCCTGTGTGTTTGAGAGCTAGATTGTACTCGATCCTTTTGTAAAACTACTGATGTGCAAGAGTGCGTGTGTGTGCGTTCCAGGTTTGCTGCATGAACGTGTGGCAGACGATGGGTAAATTTAGCTTTGCTGACAGCCTGTGATGGGGGTGGGGGAAGACAAGAGGACGAAAGACACGGAGAGGGTGTCGCGGTGTTTGGGTGGCAAAAACAATTCCTGAAATTAAAGCAGAGTGAGATCCTTATCAGATCAGAAACCACATGTAGGATGTTTTAATCTTCTCTTATGACAGCATCTGGATAACTTTCCACTTGAGCAATATCCAGTCATCTTAAAAGACTGATAAAATATTAAATTGTTGTCTCATCTCATTGCAATCTGTTTACATAAATTCAAGATTACCTGTTGGTTCACCTGATGAATCCAGTTTTTGCTCTGTAAGTCATGTCCTTATTCTTTTCCCTCTTCCTTATTTTAAAAGACCCCTCACCCCTCTTCTTCTCTCACTCATCTGCTGCCCCCTGCCTGCTGCCCTGTGCACCATCACCTCTCCTACTGAGTGCACTTTCTTCCACCTCACTTCTAATATTTGACCAAAAAATGCAAAAGAAATATTAAAGAAATGGAACAAATAAATGTGACATTTGTTGATAAGGAGTGGAGTTTGGTTGTGTGTTCTTTGCTATGCGATACTCACTTAAGTTTTAGTTATTACGACAACCCCATAAGATTTTTGTATAGTTTTATTCAGCTGAGTTCACTAGGTTTTTATTTAGCATTACTGATGGTTGTAGTGTTTCAGGTGCATAGACATATACATCAAATATAACAATAAACAGTGTCTAATGTCCCATTTGCAATTTATTCTTGTGCACATGGAACTGTGTACATCACACCAAAATAAAACAGGTTTTAGTTTGTGTTGGATTGTTTTTCTAAGTTGTAATTCATCTTCTTCTCTTTGGCAGCTTTTGAAAGCAGCTACAACTGCTGAAAATTGCAGAATAAGTTAGATGAGAGAAAATCTGCTACTTATTGCAGCTACAAAAACTATAGTTTTTGATGTAATAATTCTGTCTGCTCTCGTTATCTGGTACATAGGAGTTCAATTAACCTGCAACCACCAGTACCACAACTTTCCAGACTTTGCATCGTGATATTTTCTAATCTTAGTACGCACTGCTCATGTTCATTGAATTGTATTATAAAATGTATTCTCAGCTTTTCTAATTGTAATGTATGGTTGGATTTATGGCTCATCCCTCCCTTTGCATTGTGAGGGTGCTCATCCTTTAGTTTTCCTGATGGAAAAAGGTCCAGTCTATTTGGAGGATCATCATAAAGTCTTAACTGTGTTATAAAACCAAATTACAAAACAAAAGTATTAGTTCTTCATTGCAGATAAAGTATGTAAGTAAACTGCAGTTGAAGGTAATCAAAATATTGGTAATTACAAAACTGACATCTGACTGTCATCTTTTTTAGGTGAAATATATATTACATATATATTACATATGTGAAATATAACATTCACACATGACTTGCCTCATTTTGTGGTGCAGTAAGACCTTCTTTATGGCAGTCGTGGCCTAGTAGGCAGTAGGCTGAAGAATTGACTTGTGAAGGAAGGGTTCAATTCCCCGGACTGACAATAAATTTGCCGGCTGATGTGCCCTTGAGCAAGGCACTTAATCCCCCATTTGCTCCCCGGGTGCTTGATAAGGCCCACTGCTCCTTGTGTGTGTGGTGTGTTCCTGCATGTTCTAGTGATGGGTTAAAAGCAGAAGGTTAATTTCCATGTGTGGTGCGTGTTTATATACTGACAAATGAAGAATATTAATATTTCTTTTCCTCTTTATTTCTCATTTCTTAGAAAAGTAATGAAATGCATAGTTTGCAAATTAAGTGAATTTGATAAAATACTTAAAATATGTTCATAACTAACTGCATTTGTAAACCTCTTACATTCTCTTACAACTTGCTACATCACATATTTAAGTGACTCTAATTAACATTTTATTCACTCTAGTTTAGAACTGAGTTGAATGGTTTGTTCTTCTTCTGTCTGACCATGTTTTACATTTGCACATCTGACTTCTATATGTTTACAGCTGATGTGAAGGTTTGCATTTTGCTCCATAAGTGGAAAATCTTTCCCCAGACAACATGTTTGGGAAAAACAAAAAAAAAACTTGTGTATTTTTATAGATCTCTGACTTCGTTCTCCTGCTTCATGAAATCAACATCTTTTGTGGGAGCTAAACGTTTAGGTTGAACCTGGTCGGCTGAACCTTGTGAAAAAGGTCTGGGACATGTTCTGTCTGGCGTACTGAGTAGCTTTTTTGTTGTTTCCTGATAACTCTATGCAGTAGTTTGGACTCTGACCCTGGCTGCTGTGGGTGGGGAGAGTGAATAGATTGAGATGAATAGAGTTTATTCTTCCTTCTTCGACTCCTGATTTGTGATTGAGACATGAAGGGCATGAGAAAAATGAAAGGAATACATAGATGCTTCAAACTGGTTTATAATTTCAGTGGCACATGAAAATCTGTTGGTGTAACGCTGATATTCTAAGTTATTATTCTTGAAATCTGCTGCATAATCAGTGTTAGACTTGCCTGTAGTTCATACTGTGGGGCTCAGGTGTGAGGGACAGATGAATTCTGGGATGAGGTGGTGTGTGTAAATAATTGTAAAAACAGGTAGGACTGGATGGTTTAAGACATTCCTCCAGGAGGTCGAGGAGTCAGATACTTTACTCAGTTACTCAGTTTTCTTCCTGATAACCTGAAAACTGGGTGTAAGTTGGAGGAGAATATACTCCAAACAAAACACTTAAACTGGGTCAAATATTCAAGTAAACAGAGAACGTTTTGTTCAATTTGTGTAGTCATTATCCCTGATTTACAAGAATTATTTGGGAAAATTCTCAAGATAATGATATGCAGCCGAGAAGGTAAAGATCTTTTGTGTATTCTGGTTCCATGTGGCCTCGTAAATGATGGGAAAAATAGTGTTTTTTAGCATTCTGAAAACATAATGGTTATGAGGCTTTATAAAACATTTGTGCTCTAAATTCTGAGAAGTGTTTCATTTACCTCTATTAGAAATTCCACCCTGTTATGTAGTGTTTGACATTTACCAACTGAAATTCATTCTTCAGATAAACAAAGGTTTTATAACAATGTCAGACATGTAAAAAAAAACAAAACAAAACATGCTGCTACTCAAATGTTCTTGATAAAATGGTTTAAAAACCTCACCTTTAAAATAGGTGAGACAGATGAACCTTTCTTCAGTTTACACAGCTGAATTCTGTAGGAAAAAAAAACCATTCATGCAATTTCCAAAAAAATGTCTCAGTGTATTCTTTGGAAGGTGAGAGAGTACATACAGTTCTAACAGAGTGGAAAAGAGTTCAAGTACACAAAATAAGCAAAGAAAATGAAAAAAAAAAAGTTTTTTGTGGGTTGTTTTTTTCTTGGTAAAGTTATCTACTGAGGACATGACAAAAACAAATACAACATGATGTTGTCCAAAATACAAAATGTGACTTTTAATTGCTAATATCTTTGTTTAAATGACAGAAGAGGCCTAAAAATATAATAAAAAATAATTTATTATATATACAAATCACATTTGTTGAGCTGTCTTGTTGAAACTGGGGCTAGATTTAGATGACTAATGTCCCAAGTTACATTAAATTGAAATAATGTGGGTACTATATATTAACTATATTTGCACATTCTGCTATACATGCACTTTTCTTGAGTTGGATTCTGCAAGGCTGTAAACTTCAACCCCAAAACATTTTATTAATTCATTATAACACGCTTTTAGTGTCTCATTTTTTTTTTTTTCAGAAAAATATTTTACAGCCAGGAAGTTTAACTATTTATTACTATGATAGCCAACAGTCACTTTTCTGCAGTTTCTTCGACTGTGGTTTGACACAGTTTGACCCTCAAAGACCTAAACAGTCACTGGTGACCAAACACATCTGCTGAACTAAAATGCTTATTAACTTTTCAACCACTAATCCTATCAATACACGTAAATATTTCAGGCAAACTGCAGTTTTTCAGATTTTCATGGTCATCAGATATGACCCATTTGGACTTTCATAGGCACCGTAGTGAACATGAAAACACCGTCATCTTCAGCAACATTGATTCACCAGTAAAAGCCACGGAGTTTGATAAATGACAGTAGTTGGATATTATTGCTTTTATTTACAGTTTCTGATCTATTTTGCTCAAAAAGTCAGTTTTTCCTCATTTTTTTCCTATTTTGACATAATCACTTTTGAATTTAAGAGCAGACAAGAAGAGAAGAATCTTTGTCAGCGTATTATACATGTGGACATACAACACACACCAAAAATGACTGTTTTTAACCCATCATTAGTTGTGCATGCAGTTTTTTGTGTTTTGATACCTTCCTGAGACCCAGCAATCCATTTTTGCCCTTTGTAGTGGACATGAGTTTCACAGCTTTGCTAAAAAAACAAACAAACCCAAAACCCCTGTATATTTGCATAAAAAAAACTTGTTGCATCATACTGTTTCCAATCAAGGCAATTATTTAATATAAAACAGCCAAAAAAACTTTACCTACTGAATCTCAAGAGGATATAATGATTTTAAACAATTAACTTACTCTGAGCTTTTATGAACATCTGCATGATAATGAAATTAAAGGAAACTACTTGATTTTAACTGAAAAATATAAAATGTAGAGAGTAATATAATAAATTGACATAAATCATTTAACCCATAAAGACCTAAACATCCATCACCGACCAACAGCATCTACTGATCTAAACTGTTTAATACCCGTTGATCCACTAATTCTATCAATACATGTAAATAATTGTTGTAAAATACAGTTTGTCATCTTTTCATGGTCGTCAGATATGACCCATTTGGACATTTAGAGGGTCTGTAGTTACCGTGGAAACACTGTCACCTTCTACAACATTGATTCATCAGTAAAATCCATGGAGTGGGATCAGCGACAGTGGATAGAAATACTTGGTTTATGTTCAGTTAATGATATATTTGACTGAAAAAGTCATTTTTTCTGCAGTTTTCTTTGTTTTTGATATAATAACCCTAAACTTTAATCAGCGCTTTTATGAACTTCTTCATGATCAGTGAATTAAATACATGAATACACCAGATTTATACTGATAAAATACAGAATACAGAAGATAATATTATAAATAAATGTTGATAAATCACTTAAGGCAAGTCAGATAAAAAGAACATTTCATTTGGGAACTGACATAAGAAAACTGAACAAGAAAAAAAACGAGCCATATGTATATTATTTTAGATATTTCATTAATCAAACATGGGTAGTTTGTTTACCTGCTTCACTAGTTTCAGCTACTTCCTGTAGCCTTCGTCAGAAGCATCACTATGATAGTGTTGTGATGTTGTGAC
>JAPQRP010000013.1:13021815-13036370 GCA_037367295.1 Apogon hyalosoma
AATTTTTTTAAATATATTTTTTCTCAGCTCATATTTACTTTCAGATAGTATAAAAAACTTTTGCACACAATCTGGTAGTGTTTTGTTTTTTGCTTTAAACATAATTTGCATTGTTCTATAAGAAACCAAGTCTCTAAACTTCAAAACATGAGAATTCAAGAATAATGTATTTGTATGACTGTATTATCCCGCTTTCTTCATGATACACAAGGCTAGTTTTTGCTGTTGCTCAGTTTTGTTACATCAGTTCCCAAATTAAATGTTCTTTTTATTTAACTTGTTTTAAGTGATTTATCACTATTTATTTCTAACATTATCCTCCATATTTTGTATTTTATCAGTATAAATTAGGTGTATTTCTGTATTTAATTTACTGATCATGAAGAAGTTTATAAAAGCTCAGATTAAAGTAGAGGGTTATCCTATCATGTATATATTTATATATATATATATATATATATATATATACACGTGTGTGTGTGTGTATTTTTTTTCTTTCTAATTGATGCCATGTATTGTGTAGCTTAAGCTGTAAAGTAGACATTAATAGGCTTTGCTTCTGCCTGAGCCTTTTTCAGTCAAATTGTATTATTACTCTCTTCTTCTGTTGTTTTTAAATGCATAAATGGCTGACAACTAACTAACTAAAAGTAATGCTGGATCTTAATGGGTTAAGAAAGGCTAAATATAGAGAAAATTATATTTGGAGGTCAACACAAAAATAGTCCTATATCTTTAACCTTTAAAAATCCAAAAAATCAAACACTTTAAGGGTTAATGCACATGGATTAATAATTTTCTTAGGGTGTTAAGGAAACTTATGAGTTACACTGTGTTCTTGCACAAAGCAGACAAACAAGGATGAGAAGTGTTGTGCAGAGCAGTCCAGCCCAGATAAGCATGCTGAAGAGAGGGCGGGCTGACTCAACCTGCCACTCCCCACTCAGGCCTTCACGGGAGCGCGCATCTACTCCTGCGCGCTGTCACGCTTTACTACCAACAGGCACGGAATTCCAGGGAGGAAGTCAGTGAGATTGGGAGACGAACAACAACTCCAAACGTGCCAAAAAACACAAAAAAGAAAAAAAAAAAAAAAGAAAAGAAAAGAAACGAGGAAGGCGAAGACGTGTGATTCTCTTTGGGGGGCAGAGGAATGATCTGAGTTTGGAGTATGGACTAAAGACGCTCGGTTCCACCAGATGGAGGCGGCGAGAAGTTTGGTGTTTGTCGGGGCCGTGCTGCTCGGAGTGACGGGCGCATTGGGCAGAGAAGGTGGGTGACTTTAAGTGCGTTTCCTTCTGTTTTATTCCGCTCCTGCAGCCGCACAGGCGCTATCTGCTTGCGGCGTAAAGAAGAATCAACTCTCAGTCGTGTTCCAGTAAATATTTCAGGGTCAGTTCGGCCCCAAAAGACGCTGATATTTCTGTCTGGGAGCGCATTCCTCCAGGAGTCCGCAGCCTCGTCCCCCTTCACACACACTGTAGTGGGATTTAGGAAGCGCTGATAAAGACAAAACAGAAAAAAAAGAGAGAGAGAAAAAAAAAAAAAAGAAATCGCACCTGTCACAAAGTAGCGTCAGGATGAGATTTACCGTCTGGAGGCGAATAAACCACCGATGTTGCAACTTGGGAAGACCTTGCGTTGTACGTATAAACAGATCCAGACAATAGTGTTAGTATTAGAGAATCAGGTACAGAAATGTGACCTGATCTGCACAAGCTTTGGGGACAAGAGACACTGAGAGACTTGTGCGCGCAGGCGGACGTCAGGCTGGTTGGTTCTGCGCGTAAACAAAAACAAACCAACAGCAACAGTCGGTGCATTGTGTGCCAAGGATCACGACGATGTCAATTATTCACTTCTGGCTCCAAAGAGGACATTGTCTGATAGAGGGCCACTTGTCACACTAGGAGCTTGAGTACATGACAGTAAAATAGGAGCTAAGTGAAAGTGCAAACATATTTACATATTTACAAGATAGCTGCTCTCCACTTGCATCCCTGACATGTAATAAAGAATTGATCATGATCAATGGTCGTCTGAGATTATTCATCACAGTGAAAATGATGCTACATCAGTTTTTTACATTCACTTGCTATTAGTGGTTGGTATAAAAGTGCACTTACTGTGTAAGAGACGCGTTATAAAAGCTTCAGAATAGTGTGAACATCGATAAGTTTGAGTGTCAGCCTTAAAACTGTTTGTATTGAATGCATCAGACAGTTTTTTTATTGACATGCACTTAAAAAAAATCAAAATCCTGCAAAGGAAGTAGGCCAGTCCATGGCTTTTTTTTTTAATAAGAGAAAGAGCATCAATATAAAAATGTAATCTCATTTATTAGTAGTATTTTATTTTGTCTTTCAACAATATAGTCCATGCAATTGTAATCAATTGTTTTGTGGCGACATGACCTGACATGAAGACAAAACATGATTCAAAAATATTCTTTCTTCACTTAAACTATCTGGCATGTACGACTGTAGGAATACATTGACACATATTATATTCCAAGATGCAATCAGGTTGCATTTTGAGTTTTTGGTGAGCAAGAAAAGTCTCCAGAGGAATGATCGCAATTTTATTATTTAGATTCTCACAATTTTCAGAAAGCAAAACATGGTAATAGAATTGTGTGATAAATAGCCCAGCCCTTCATTTATGTCAGTTTAGTTCATTCTTGCAACTAAATGGCTGGATATTGAACTTAAAAACATTTATTCAACTGACCAAATTGCTTAAATCACGGTTGTCAAACTCATTTCTTCCAGGGGTCGCATTCAGCCCAGCTGGATCTCAAGTGGGCCAGACCAGAAAAGTAATAGCATCATAACCTATAAATAATGACAACTTTTTCTTTGTTTTAGTGCAATAAAAAAAAAAAAACAACATAAAATTATGAAAATATACATGTGCATTACACACAATGTTACACAAACATTTGGTAACAGGCATAATATTGTTAAAAATTTGGAGTTTGGAACTAATATGAAAACAATTTCTCATTCAATTTGTCATTTGCCCAGGTCATTGTTCTTCTTGGTATTCAAGGTTCAACTGGACTCGTTTTGCTTCTAAAGAGCAAAACGAGTCCAGTTGAACCCAGAAAAATGGAGTTGTCACTATTTATAGGTTATTATGCTATTATTTTACTTTAGATCATATTGGTCTATATGTAGAACCTGAACTAACATGAATCTGACACCCTTGATTGTTAATATCTCCGGTGTAATTTTTGCACTTTGCAAATACATCCCATGGGTCAGATTGGACCTTTTGGTGGGCCGGTTTTGTTTGAGACCGTTGGCTGAGATAATTATTATTGAATATTGAAAAATGCTTGTTATCGTTACCAGCACGGCTAATGTGAATATAATATTCTGAGCAGTACCTTTTATATAGTTTTATTAATGATATTATGTTAACAGATAACTTAAAGTTTTGTGTAAGTAGTTTATTTTTTATAGTACACATCTGCCTTGACTGTAGAAAAATCCAGATGGGCTGAAAAATAAGACTGAAGGATAAAACTTTGATACGTCTTGTACTTTTTGTGACAACAGAAATGGTATTGAAGCCATCCCAGCTCTACAGGACTTAAGCATCAACACAGCTGAAGCTTAGACGTCCCTTACTACCTGCACGGCTAATGTGAATATAGCGTTCTGAGGCTCCTTTGCCTTTCATTATCTGCCCTCGCCACCACAGATTACACACACACACACACACACACACACACACAAAGCCAATAGTCACAAGTGAAGTGATTTTCAAATAGAACAGCATTGTTGATGGGAACAGGTTGGTGCACTTTACTTCACAGTGGGAATCTGTGAAGCATCAGTTAAGTGTTCACTGCTGATTGGTTAGAGTTCACTGAGTTAAGCAACATATGCATAAGAGGAGAAGTGTTGACAGGGTTACTTTCAGTTAAGATTTCAGGGTATATTTTAAAGGAAACACACAAGCTTATGCATCAACACACATATGATTCCACAAGTTCTGAAGTTAGATCTCCAACTGGAGTTGTTTAATATGAATAATCATGAACTTGGACTTCTGCAGTGACCCGGACCCTCTGTTAGAACATGACTGTGTGTGGCCTCAGTTTCCACAGTGTCCATGTCCTTGTCACACTTCAGTGCTCCTATTGAGCAAAACTGGCTGCGAAGTGATTAAGTCTTACTGAATTGGCCTCAGTGGCAGGTTAACTCAGCCAGCCGTGACTCACCAGTCTAGACTGCATGTTGGTGATCTAACTCACACTGGGCTGAGGAAGGGGCTGTTGGGGGCCTTCACACTGGCCTCAGAGGAAACTTTCAGCACCTTTTTCAACACTTTACTTTAGTTCTAATGTACAGATCTTTAACTGGCACAATATCTGGCTCTGTACATTAACACTGCAGGGCAATTCTCTGATTTTATTTATTTATTTTTTTATTGATTTGAAACAACTGTTAATTTTTATACAGACAGCTGAGTCACTAAATTGACACTGATGGTAATTTTTCTACACATAATACAGTAGATCCATCAGAGTAGAAATAGAAGTAATTAATGTATATTAATGTGTGTTTTTTTTATCCAGAAAGTATTATCTAATCCAATCAGTGTTGAGAGGGTAACTTTACTCTATAATAACTTACAGATGAATCGGTTTGGACAATTAATATATACTGATAGGATGTTTCACAAACTACTGATATAGGCAGGACTTAGCTGATGACCTCTCAACTGGAATGACTGATTTTAATGGAAAATAATTGCCCCCCCAAAATGAGAAAAATTGCTCCCACTTAACCCATTAAGACCCAGTGCTGCTTTTGTGACAGTTCCCAAATGATTTTTTTTCTAGATTTAACCTTTCTTAAGTGACTTTTCTCCATTTATCATTATATTATCCTCTCCATTTTGCTTTTTTTTTTTTTTTTAATGTGAAAATGAGGAATTTTCTGATATTTAATTTATGGATCATATACTTTAATCATCATGCTGAGATTACATTTTAGGGTTGTTATACCAAAAACAGAGAAAACTTAAGAAAAAGTGGCTTTTTCCAGTAAAGTATATCATTAACTGAACATAAACCCAGTGTCGCCATCCACTGTCATTGATCCAACTGCATAGGTTTCACTGGTGAATCAGTGTTGTTGAAGATGACAGTGTTTCCACGGTAACTACGGAGCCTCTGAACATCCAAATGGGTCATATCTGATGACCATGAAAAGATGACAAACTGCATTTTACACCAATTATTTAGATGTATTAATATGATTTGTGGATCCACAGGTATATACCTGTTTATATCCATAAATGATTTTGATCACTGGTAGATATTTGGGTCTTTATTAGTTATGGCAGATGTTTTGTCCCGAATAAAAGCTGAAGGAATCAGACAGATATCTGTGGTTTTAAACTATTCTTTACAGTTAGATCATACAGAAGCAGCAGGACTTTAAAAAAATCTGAGGCAGATCATCTAAAACTATAATAACAATGTTAAACGATGAAGTGTTTTGTTGACATTTTCAGTGAAATACTTGTGCTTTATTCTTGTGCTTAACTTTACTTATGCAAATTTTGATGTTGAAGAAATAAATCCTGAAGCACAGGGTTGACATCAACATAATAAATTACCATAATCGCCTAACCTTACTCCATTTAGATTTTATTTGTCTGATTTCTGTTTGCAAGCAAGCAAGCAAAGCACCTTTCACAGACAAGTCACAGAGTGCTTCATAAAAGATAATAAAATACAAATAAGACAATAAAATACAAATAGAACACAGATAACATTACAATCATAAAAAGGTGTACATTTAAAATAATCAAAATAATGTTTGGGATTTTAAGGATTTATGACTTCAACTTGATGTGACTGGGGGGGATTAATCAGATTTTTCCCTCAAATATATTTATTATATGAGTCTTACGTCATTGGTGATGTAATTTATAGCTTTTAAATGACTTAATCCATGTTGTGTAACTAATTACTTTTGATTTGTTTTCTCACAAATGTAAAGTTTACAGTCAAGATGAATTATAACGGGAAAGTTTTTGATTTAAAAGCAAAACCTCCAAAATAAATCACAAGTACTTGTCTAATATATGCTTTTTACCACATAGACTATAGCACCTTTATAATCACAAACACTTTGATTGTTACTACAGTTGATTACATGATGCGTATTTTGTAATTAGTTACTACTGAACACTGGTCCTAATCTAGTGTCAAATTACATGTAGAAGTGCTCCCGGTGTATAATGTGTCATTAATGTGTATTTGCATGCTGCTGCAGGTTATTTTGAAACTGTAGTAACTGTATAAGAAAGGAAGCAAGAATGTTTGGTTTCCAGCAGTGTGGTATGTTTGCTAGCATGTATGTGTTTGTGACTGCAGTCGATGCATGAGTGTCTGTGTGAAGTCTATACTGTATGTCTGTAGTACACTAAAGATCCTGTTCTGCTTGTCTGTTGAGCAATACCTGTTTTTTCCTCCTAAGCTGTAGAGTGGAGAGGAAGAAAGAATGTGTTCTGGGAGGTTGGGAGAGATCTGACATTTATGCGAAGCACGTTTGTGGGCCTTAGCTAGCCCTGCATTAGAAGCAGGACTGACATGTTAAATCTGCAGGCTAATAAACTGATACAGAAAGTCCTGTTGGATCAGTTTATTGTGTTTGAGTTGAGCTTTGAAGGGATCTAATCCATTAGAGGAGAGCCCAGGCCAGAGGATCAGACCAACTGTTCTGGTGCATCACGCTGCAAACTGTTTCTGTGGATAAATAATAAGTCATGAAAGGCATTAAATTCAGCAATCTAGAAATAAAGCCTTAATTGGTATAAAAATGTGTTAAATCCATCTTTCAAAAAAATCAATACCGCTGATAAAACCATGTTTGATGTTAGACTTAAGTAGTAGAAGTATCCCTGATGAAGTTTTCAGTTTAGATTTTTTTAAGTTGCTCTTATTTGCATGCGCCTTAAGCTGCAGGAACTTTGTGACTTGCAGTAGCATCGCTGCCGTCAGTCTTCTTCTGTCACGTCCACACACTGGTAAACACACATGCACACTCCCTGAGTTAACTGGCATGCTTCCACACACAGGTGTGGCTTTGAGCTGGCTTTCGCATTTCTGACAGTATCAAGCAGCGGACTGGTACAAGTCACTGTACAGTCACCACATCATGTCTTTAATGAAGGCAGACTGAAATCAAGTTAGCTGTGGTTTGTTTGTACTACAACAAAAATACATCCTGTAAATGTTCACATCATGGACACTGAGGCAATGGATGCAAAATTAGAAAGCATACTGCATGGAACAAGAAACAAAATATGTGTAGATTTCTTTCTTTGGTTAAGTCACACTAAAGCAATTAGTTAATTGACTGGTAAATCTGCAGAACATATACCAGGATGTATTGTTTAAGTCATGCTTTAAAGGGCCTATATGTAATAGTTCTACTTCAGAATATTTTAAAAAAGGACCTGAAATATTATTAGAGATTTGAGAATAAAGAGTTCAGATGTTATGTAAAAGATACCAACATATTGGATTAGAGATATGATCTAAATATATTCATCCTGACAGTCTGATGGATTTATGTGACCACTAGAGGCAGTAGTGAGTCACTCTGCCGGTCTCCCATGGTGAAGAAAACTAACACCACGGGACCTTTGAAAAAAGGGGCAGATAGTGATGAACTCGGATGTGAACCACTAAGAAACAACTTTTAGAGTCAACGAAAGTGACAGAGTAATGAGAGCTGGAGGCACTGTTGTTTTTCTCACCAGTGGACACAGCTCTAAATGAAAAGAATGGAGTTTGATGCTGAAATGGCAGAGTTCCATCTACACTGAGTTTGACTATGAGGTTTATGAAAGTATATTGCTTTCAATGTTAGTATCTTGTTGTCGTTTGTTGATCCACGGTTCAGACTAAACTGTGACAAACAAACACCAAACAAAAACAACAAAAACCGTATATAAAATGAATGTGGTTTTACTGTGGCTGTTTTATGTCTAAAAACAGAGCTAAGCTAACAGAGCTATAATGTAAACTATCAGCTGATGCAGCACATGAACATTAATAGACACAGTGTTATTTTGACCAGCTGTCAAAATAAGTGGCTATGAGTTTTAGTTTGAAGAAGAAAACTGATGATACCATATTACAGATGTGTGTAAAGAATGAACTTCATATTTTATTCAGTTAGTGATACAGTCTGTGGACACATAGTGTTGATTCATTGGTGGTTTTGTAGTTCTAAATGTGTTCTGGTATGTGATGTCCCCCTGGTTTTGAGAGCTTGGAATATCAATACTACATAGAACCACTTTAATGTAAGGACATGTTGTTTTTCTTATATGGTCATATTTTGTTTGAAATATTGGTCAGATAAACTATTAGAAAACATTGGCCTCAGGCAGTAGAACTGCGGTCTGAAATTTAATTAATGAAATAATTATAGCTTGTAATAGAGAGGAAACATATATTGATATTAATGAAATAGTAGATAGCCCTCATTACTTGAGAGGTGACATATTTCTGTATTAACTGTCAACATCAGTGTCAAACTATGTGTTGCGACATTTTAGTATGCTGCTGCATTTAGATATTAATCATTTAGCCAACACACTTTAAAGGAGTATGTAGATAGGCGTTCCCTGCTCTTCACTGGAAGGACATGTACAGAATGTTATTACAATGAATGTACAATGAACTCAGTTACTCACCAGCAGCTGATAGCAAATCAATGGCATGAAGCGTGGTAAAACAAGATTTACTGTATACAATAGCAATGCTACTTTTAACATAAAGATTTGTAAAGAAGCTATTGCGGTAGAATATTAAGATACAGATGGACAAAAAAGGTAAAGTGTAAAGATTTTTAGATTTGATATATACCCAAAGAGGTTATTATGCTAATGAAGGCAGGAATTAAGACTAATACAATCAATGCAGTGTAACATACAAACATCAGTTTAATTGTGCATGAAGGAAGCAGACAAACCACAATTTTCTAGTTATTTATGACACTTCATTAATAATTTCCCACTTCATCATTATCATGATATGAAAAATGCAGCTACATTTATACACAATGTGCACCATTAGGTTGACAAGCAGCTGTGGTCAACCATCCAAACCGCACGGTGATGAAACCCAGTTTTGGTTGACAAAGTTCAAACAATTTAAGTGTGAGCTGAATCTAGTTTCTGTAATGCAACAAAATGTGCTGCAGCATTCAAGCTTTGATTACAAGTAAGTGCTAAAAACAGAGATGGGGGTGGGGGGACTTGCATGTCGGACACTTTGGGCGGCGGCGTGGTTAGCACGTCCACCTCTCAGCTTAAAAGTTTCTGTGTTGTGTTTTCCTGTTTTCCCTCCCTCCCCTCCTTCTTTTTTTTTTTTACGTCTCCTCCATTTTCCACCACATTTAAAACATGTACTGTATGTGTAGGTTAATTCTCCTGTTGGTGTTTTTGACAAAGGTATTGTTGAATATCTGGAGTCATAGCTCACTGCTCCTAATGTGCTAAGTGCTATTGCTAAAGGCTAAATGCTAATGCTAATGCTCTTGCTAGGCGCTGTGTGCACTAGAGTGAGTAAAATGCAGAGACTTTATCCTTACAGGGATAATAAAGTTACCCTTTTAACGTAAATCCCTTAGTTAAAGAGTCAACGTGTGATATTTTGTGACATTTAAGTTGTACTTGAATCCTCCTTCATGCTCCTACAGTGGCTGCAAAAAATGAGGAAGTGTCTCATTATCTCATAAGTGTTTGTTTTGTCAGTTCTGGGCTTTTTATGTTAAGGTCATATTCACTCTGGTCTTCCCTCACATATAACCCCCTTAATGCTGGATGCCACCTGTTATAAAACGGAAAAATCGAGAAGAGGAAGTTCATCTATAGCTAATATAGAAATATGGTAGACCCTCTGTAGACATAAATGGCTCCTTCTAAGCCATTTTCCTGTGATTGTACACTAATGAAAATGTAATTATGAAGTAAATCCTCCTAAATCCCCATGAATCTCCCACACTGGCCCTTTCATACTGGAGTAAACAGTCAAAATAAGGAGATTAGACACTAAAGTAGGGGGCCTATTTTAGAGAAACACACAGAAGTACTGGCCTGTGGTCAAATACTGCTATCAACAAGGCCAGCTGCAAAAACTACAGACCTACAGTATCTTAATAAAAATGATGTTAGCTTAAATATGTCAAATAGAATATTTACGTAGCATTTATATAGTCAGTCAGGCAGCGCTTTCCTACAGCTCATGTCAAATAACCTAAAGCAGAGCTTCTGTGTGTGGGTTGTTGTTGGTGGTCATTCGTTGTGTGTGTTGAGGTGACCTGTCAGATGCAGCGGTGACTTTCTTGACCCGAGGGTCACAGGTGGCTGACGTGTCTTTGAAGGAGACACTGAAGTGCAACCCAGCCACTCTTGGTTTTCTCATCCACTGGTGAAATGCATACAGTGTGTCATGTGAAAAATATGCGAAGACACACATTCCTGTGAAATGACATTTTCCAAAGCTCCAAAAAAATTGAGCAATGACCGTTGTACTCGAAGGGAGGGGTGTTTATGCCAGGTAAGATGCAATGAGTGAAAAGATAGACGGGAAATGTGGCATGACAGAGGACAGATAGAGAGGCGCAAGGGATACGAGAGCAAGATAGTTAGAGAGTATTTTAGGCAATGGAGATGGAAGGGGTGGGCAGCTCCTCACAAGGCCACGCATACACACAGGCGTTGCTGAGAGACTTTTGGAGAGCAAACAATGAGGGAATAAAAGGAGAGGAAGCTGAGAACTGGCTTTACACACACTTTTTTTGAAATGGAAAATCTGCTCTGTTGTGCTTTCAGTTACGGCACATTTACCTAATCCTCAGAGCTGGAGCTGTCTCTGTTGTTTGTGTGTGTGTGTGTGTTTGCAAATTTAAAAGAATCCCTTTCAGTTTCTGTTTAGATATTCTGTCATATAAAAAAAATATATGATTTAGAGAATAAAGGCTCCCCTTTGGGCTTGACGTGTCAAACAATTTTCCATGACAACATTGGTGAATTAGACAGTGATTAGTCATTTTGTTTGATACTTGACCCAAGTTGCTGGTGTGTATTTTTGGCACACTATTAATTATGGACCCGTTCGGTGCAGCGAGATCCGCTGTAGCTCACTGTCAGATTTTAATGTGGACCTCTTTTACATTTTGTGATCTGATACTTCTTTGCTGTGTTTGGTGAGCTGGTGCAGTGTTTATAATTTGGGTCAAGACAGTTCTGAGCCGTCATCAGGAGTCTCTCCACGTAATAAACCTGCATTACTTGATAAGAATTTATACTGAACACAAATACTACCTGCTGAACTTTGATGAACCTGATTATCATGAAAATCACACTCCTCCAGTTCTTCCCCCTTCCTCTGAACATCCATCCAAGAGGAGTTGAGGGTGGGGGTTGGAGGCTTCAATCAGGAAAAGTGGGTTGGCTATTGAAAGAAGGCAGAGGAAGTCATTTATAACCTCAGGAGAGGGGGGACTGTCCACTGAGTCTGTCTGCTAAAGCATGGGAGCTATGTGTCTGCAGGAGCCCCCGTGAATTGTAAGGTTTTGACCCCTGTATATAATACTGTGTGTGACCCACTGTGGGGAATCTCTGCTCTCTGCTGCCAGTGGAAAATATATCTTATACTCTAATAGACGGACGTGGGCGGTGCATATGGTTTGTATTTCAGTGTACACATTTAAGACCAGTTGTAAATAGTAAAAAAAAAAATACTTTGGCTGTAATTATTTTGTCAGGGTTGTTTCATTGTATATTAATTGCGTGTAGTTTGCACAGTTATACATCAGGAAACACTGAGACATTTAAACCAGGTGACAATATCAAGTTACTTAAGATTAGATCACGAGATTAGATGTACTTTAATAGTAGAATAACCAGTAACTGAACACTAAAACTACAGGAAATTCTCATAAATGCCCATGTTTCTGATGTTGTATGTCTGAAAAGGAGTAGGAGGAAGTGAACTTTTATATGGGCTTGCTTCTTTTGTATGATAAATATGACGCCAAGATTTTTGTTAATCTTTATCCAATTTACAGGTATATTATACAGGTACCTCTCCCACAACATTATCAATAAAGTGTGTTACAGTCATGCCTCATCCTCACTCCTGAATCTTTAAATGTTTAAGTCCAAACCACAAAAATATAGTTGCTAAATGGAAATAGTAGAAATAGGACATTATAAAATCAGTGAATCAAAAAAAAAAGTGTCATATTTAATAACATTGAACTATTGAGAGTTAGACTTTTGCTTGAAAAAAAAAGCACAATCTATCAAAATATACAAAAATTATTATTACTGAAGAAAACCTTGCAAACTTGGACTAAAATACAGGCTCTTCTATAGCATATTATTATTTTTCACAGTTAATGCATAACAAGTGGATGGAGCTTGAGGTTTTTGAAGTGTTTTTGAAACCAGGAGTTTGTGTTGTTGCCATCCCTATGTTGGCTTTATTGGGAGCCAGAGGTGACCATTTTTGAGCAAAGGCATTAGATCTGCTCGAGTGCAAGGGTTGATGGATTAGCTAATGCTCACCAGTAGTTTACTGAATAAAATGGTACTTCATCAAGTTGTAACTAAGTAATTTTAAGGTTGTGTTGTTTAGAAAGAGGTCACTGTAATTCTGTGGGAGTCTGGAATTATAGAAAGAGCATCTAGTGGTCATCACTGGTATTACACGTGCACACTGGGTACATTTTGGAACTGCATTGCTTACCCTTTGTTTTTTTTTTAGAAAGATTGTGGAAAATTAACACATCGTTTTAGTAAACCTCATAGTATTCATTCATTTTCCAAACCTATTAGTCCATGTGAGCCTATCCTGGGTACCAAGAGGTGAAGGGGGTACACCCTGGACGTGTCACCAGTTCATCACAAGAGCAACCATTCACTCTCACACTTATTCGCGATTTAGATTTAAGGTGCACTGGAATCAAACCCAGAACCTTCTGGCTATGAGGCTAACCAGTACTTCACCACCATGCCACCCAGATATTAATCATATCATGAAAATTTCCTATCATTGCCTCTTCTTCCTTATTTTCACTGGTATTTTTGGTACTATTGTGTGTTTTATATCAGTATGGAAAGAAGATCTTTGTATATTGTTTAAAACATCTCCTTCGATTGCCAACCCTAATAGAACTGAAACTGCAGGTTAAAGTTGGTATCACGCTGTAATCTGTGTTACAGTGTGCCTGGGTACTGACATGAAGCTGGCCCTGCCCTCCAGCCTGGAAAATCATTACGAAACCCTGAGGCTGCTGTACACTGGGTGCCAGGTCGTCCACGGCAACCTGGAGATCACACACCTACATGGACAACCTGACCTCTCCTTCCTGCAGGTATGTACATATACAGGGTTTGTTTGGGTGTTCCTTGTAAAAGTGGCTGCTTACAGTCAGTCAATATTAACTTGTTCCTTCACACATAATTTGTGTTGCTTTTTGCCATTTAACATATTTTAAGTTCCAAATGACAAGGCCAAAATTAATCAATGACATCTCATTTGAGAGGTTATAATCTCCAGTTCCAGAAAATTGTTTATTGTGTGGATAAAGTACCTACCATCTTAACTACTGTACATATTCTTGTCCCATTAGCTTTGATCACTATCCAGGTGATTCTTTCACTAATTATGTTTTGGTTCTGAGGAATACTGCAAAATAAACTTCACAACTTCAAATCTAAGCTTTCTGACAAGGTACATTGCCAAAGGTTTATTGTTGTTTAAGTTTGTATGTATTTTATTAAAATGGATCAGGTGATCCTTGTAGGAATGGAGGAGTTCAAAAGACTTATGTTCCTGCTTTAAGTTGAAATATCTTGTATTATTCTTTAGAAATAAGATGCATAATATTAGTTGTTGAGTTGTTGACTACCTGAAATCAACCACATTAAAATGAAACTACAGTATATATAAAATTCAGTGTATGCAATGAACAATTCAACAGAAAGAGAAACCAAACAGAATTGAGGGTAAAAGCAGCTTCATTTTGCTCCAGTGTTAAAGATTGATGGTCGGCATGTAGAAGAAATAAAACTGCTCCACACAATAACAAATAATGGTTTTGTAAATAAAAATGATGTCATGTATTTTTTCACCATCACTTTCTCCAGGTTCTATAAATCACTGCTGTCCGAGAAGACCAGACAAAGTAACACAAAAACCTGTCAATTAAAAAAAAAATAAATGAAAAAGTATTTAGTACACTTAAACAGAGACAATAAATATATTATTATTATTATTATTATTATTATTATATATTGCTATTACTGTTACCACCGTATTATAACTTATATGTCTTGATTATTAAACTATACATACATACGTACATAAATATATGTAATATACATACATTCATACAACATAATTAGCTATTTCTTCTTCTTCTTGTTATTATTATTATTATTATCCATCCATCCATCCATTTTCTGAGCCCGCTTTATCCTCACTAGGGTCACGGGGGTCGCTG
>JAPQRP010000013.1:13036470-13060404 GCA_037367295.1 Apogon hyalosoma
ACCACCTTGTTGTTTTTACTAGTTCTTTACAATGTTCAATTTTTTTCCCCCAATACTGTTTTTCTTTTTTAGAGTTATTGTTTTGCTATTTTCTTGTAGTACTTCTTGTGTGTATATCCAGTGTTTTTGCTGCTATTGGAACCTCAATTTCTTGAGGGTTTTGCCCAAAGGAATAATAAAGTTCTATCTAATCTAATCTAACCTAATCTAACCTAATCTAACCTTAATACAAATTAAAAACTAATGAAACTGACATTGGTCCTGTTCTTCTTCTCCAGGGGATTGTGGAGGTGCAGGGCTATGTACTGGTAGCCCATGTGTCTGTGAGTCTGGTGCCTTTGGACAACCTCCGCATTATTCGAGGTAGTCAGCTGTACAACTCCAGCTACGCCCTAGCTGTGCTGAACAACACTCTGAGAGGACAGGGGCTCAGGACTCTCCGACTTCGTAGCCTCACTGGTCAGAACATCTTCTAAAAATAAAAATATTTCACCGTGTTATTCTGCTGCAAGTTCAACTCCTCTTATCCTTCTCATCTATAGAGATCCTGTTGGGTGGGGTCTATATTTGGGACAACCCCCAGCTGTGCTTCCCAGACCCACAGCAGATTATATGGAGGGACACCTTGGATCAGCCGGTGTCCAGCAGTCCTGCCAAGCAGCTCTGGTTGCAGTCTCGAGCTCCTAAATGTGAGCACAATTGACTGTTTCATTTCAGATTATTGTACTGAAAGTGGAGTGAGCAGAGATTCAAAAAACAGAATCTACAAAAATTAGACTCTACAAGCAAGATGTTAATCACGACTATTGATTAAATGCCCTGTGGCCGACATTAAAGTTACATTAAATTTTGGTAAAAAAGACCACTGTAACACGTTACAATGTCCGTATAAACCAAATGAAACTGTAATGATGTCTTGAAAAAACATATTAATTTATATTTTCTAGTGGAGTCACACTTATTGGAGGCATCTAGTGATTGTCAGTGGTATAAAGTTTCTTTACAGTTAAATAAAAGTATTACTAAAGCAAATAAATAGACAAATCTGTGAAAATTATTACAAAATGAAAAGCACATATTAAAGTTTTATGTCTCATTTAATCCACCACTATATGGGCACCACTAGTTATACAAAGCACATCAAGATGGTACTGGATTTCTTGCCATGTTGGCTGTAGCATAGACTCATCAATGGTGTTAATGGCATCAGTGATTTTTTTTTAACTTCAGGTCGTTGTTGTCCTGTATCTTTGTTCGATACACAATATCTTTAACATAACCCCATAGAAACAAATCCAGGGCAGTGATATCTGGTGAATGAGGTGTCCAGGGAATTGGGCCATCCCTTCCAGTCCACCAGTCTTGAAGTGTTTAATTTATGAACCCAGCAACATGCACCCATCTACCTGGAACATTATGGCTGATTGAAGGTCATCCAGTCGTGGTGCCTCATATTCAGTCAAAAGGTCAAGATAAACATTTGCAGTAATTGATCTCTCGTTGGATGAAAAATGAACCAGTGATTTGATTGCACATGATCCCACAATGTGATTAAAAATTATGATAATCAACAAATCTGATTAACATGTCTCATCACTTGCTTTTGTAATATATCTTTTAAATGGTAAAGAGACTTTGTGGACACCCTGTATCACCATAGTGGCTTTAGTTCCAACCCACTGTTATTGTTCCTTGGTTTCTTCATCTGCAGAACCAGATTTCTTTCAGTGCACACAGAGCAGAAGCAACAGAAATAGCAGCTCATGATGCAATGTTTGCTGAATTTGACAAAAAAAGGACAGTATATCAGAATTGCTTACTCCACCTTTAACTGAGAAGTAGCTGTTGTAGAAATGCACTTGTTTAAAGACTGCTTTCTTTTCCCTCACTAAAACTGTGGGATACGTTTTGTGCTCTTTTTACTTAATATGTGGTACAGGTCCAAGTTGTGCCTCTGCATGTGGGAAAGGCTGCTGGGGAGAAACTGCTCAGGACTGCCAAACCTGTGAGTTAACATCATGCACACAGTATGACATTGTCACGATTTGGTTTATACTGGGAAATGTCCAGAGCAGTTGAAACATGTCGTTATTTAATTTTCCTTTAAAGTGACTCGCATTAGCTGTGCATCTGGCTGTCAGCGGTGTAAAGGTCCCCTGCCCAATGACTGCTGTCACATGCAATGCGCTGCTGGATGCACAGGACCCAAAGACTCAGACTGCCTCGTACGTACACCCACATTTATCAGACATTATCAGTTTTGTTTTCGTCTGTGTATTTTCTTTGCTTTCCCACAGCTCTCTGTCAGTCTGGTGTAACATGTTTTCTGTCTTCTCAGGCATGTCGACACTTCAATGACAGTGGCGTTTGTAAGGACAACTGCCCTCCACCTACTATCTATGACCCTGTCAGCTTTCAGACCAAACCCAACCCCAACAAGAAGTTCAGCTTTGGAGCCACATGCGTAAAGACATGTCCATGTGAGAACTTTAAATAAATAAATAACATTTTCTGATTGTAACTCTCAACATACAGTAGTGTTCAGCTAGACATTGTTGTACTAGTTAGTGACACCTCCCAAAAACAGAAACCAAAACATCTCAATGCCCTATTCAGTGGCCAAACAAAAAATCTCCTGTATTTTCTGAATTTCCATAGAGAAAAGTCACATATTTAGCTTTAAATTAAATTGTTTTGTGAATTAAAAACAGAAAAAAAACATCTATGCAAAATAATCTCTAAATGCAGCGAAGGGAAAAAATCTAAAAGGTTTTTAGTCTGGGATGGAAGCTAACTTTTCCCAAAGGTAGATTTTATTAACATTCTTTATTGATATTGATTGCGTCATCATACTGTAGTTAATTTTTCCTGCTTCAGAGATGCCCTTTGATCACCTGGTTTCCCTGTCTGCAGATAACTACCTGGCTATGGATGTGGCCTGTACTTTGGTTTGTCCAAAAGCCAACCAGGAAGTTATCAACACCCAGCCTGATGGAAGTGAGACACAGAAATGTGAAAAGTGTGAAGGAGACTGTCCCAAAGGTCAGCATCATTGTGTGTTTTTGGTTGTTTTCTGCATTTATACATATGCATTTCAGTATGTTTATGTATCTAGTAGACGTCCCAAAGTCCAATAGGGACAAACTCACTCGCCGTGTGTCAGCACGTGGCTGTTGTTTGTGTACCTTTGTGTGTGACGTGTTTCAGCACAAGTGATTAATTTGTACTACATGTCCTGGTGTTTTCATACATTGCATTCTGACAATGGTGCAAAGTGAACTGACCTGTTTCTGTACTTCCTTGTTGTTGCATCTTGTGTTTGTCTCATGAATCTCAGCTATGCCTTGCAATAGCTGGATCATAGTTTTTATGTTGTGTACCTACAGACAGCACTAAACTGGAGCGCAGTGGAATATTTTTCACCATAACACCCATGTTTTACTTTTTCTTTTGTTGCCTCAGTTGTAATTAGTACAGTTCAATGCAGCGCTCTTAAAGATGCATTCACAAGGAAAAAAAAATTATGTATAATTTTTATAGGGTTTTTTTGTGATTTTTCTCTGACATGAAATTGCATTTATTGGCTCTTACACATCAATGATCAACAGCAACAGAGTAAGAAAGTTATTAAAAGATAGAAACAATATTTTGGTATTACTTAAGTGTTACTACACTCATCATTCTTCAGTATTGCTAGAGGTAAAAGAAAGGGCTGTTGTATCTTCCTGTATATTTTAGGTTTATTCCTTGAACTACCACTTCAAACAATTTGTGAATTAGGTCATATCCTTGTCGTTTTAATACAATGTAATGCTATTTTATATTTATATGCTGATGAAATCTTGATGTATACACTCCTGATCAAAATTTTAAGACCAGCTGAAAATTTGCTTGAATTTACATTTTGCACTATTGGATCTTAAGAAGGTTCTAAGTGAAATGGGAGTGAGACAAACAAAATTTGAGTATGCAGTTTACTGCAAACAGCAGTTAACCTGAAATGGGCAGCTTTTTTGTCTTTGCCATCAGGAGATCATCATAATGTGAATATCTGACACAATGACATTGAATCCACATTTTTGCACAGATTTTGGCTGTAAGTCTTCAACTTTTGATCAGCTGATGAACAACCACTTTCAGTTAAATTTTTGTTTTCAATAAATTTCTTACTCAGTTTTTTTTTTTTTAATTTCACTCCCATTTCTTCTTTTTGCATTTTGAAACTCTACTTAGAACCTTCTTAAGATCCAACAGTGCAAAATGTAAATTCAAGCAAATTTTCAACTGGTCTTAAAGTTTTGATCAGGAGTGTATCTATTCATATATGTGTGTAAGTATGTATGTGTTGTACATTGCAGTGTGTTATGGGTTGGGTATGGAAAACCTCGGTGTCATGGACAACCATGGCATCACTATGGTGACGTCTTCTAATGTTGAGCAGTTCAACACTTGTAAGAAGATCTTTGGGAGTCTGGCCTTCCTTCCTCAGAGCTTTGCAGGGTGAGTGATTCTCCATTTGCATATCTCTGACTAATAAACTCGTATAAAGGTTCATATTAATAACCACAGATAGAAGCTGTAGGCCCAAGACTAATGTCAGTCACAGAGACACAACCCTCCTGTCTAAATATCCAAATATTTACAGTATTGGATGATTACTTTGTGTATATGAGGAAGAAATTCTGCGCCAGAGCCAAATCCACTATTACTATCAGTCTCACTAGTTGCACTGTCGTCAAATATTTAGTGTCTCTGTATTGGATTTCATGTCTAGTCACTTCATTTAGAGTTTACCATTGTAGCACATCAGGAGTTTCATATAGACTTAAATAATAATAGATACTCTTAATCAGAGGATGTTCTTTTGATGCTTCATAAAAGATTTGATAAATTGTCTTTTTAGTGGATCTGAAAGTGATATGATGATAATGTATGAACAGTGATTATTGTTATTTCTGATAAATTGTAATTGTACATGTTTTGATGTTTAGTGACCCTGCAACCAACACATCAGGCCTGACTCTCCAGCAACTCAAAGCTTTCAGGAACGTGGAGGAGATTACAGGTACTGAGCTGAACTGAAGAGTAGACGACTGACTGAATGTTCAAAACTGGCTCAAATCCGACGTCTCTGATTGCACATTTGACAGGTTTACACATGTCTGACTGATTTTGCTCTGCAGGTTATTTGTACATCGATGCCTGGCCAGAAACCTGGACTGACCTAAGCGTGTTTGAGAACCTGAAGGTGATCAGAGGGAGGATGCTCTACAAGTAAGACAGTTCAATGCCTTTCCTTCACATCTGTCTTGCCTGTAATGTCATAAACATTTAACTGAACTGTTTTTTAATTGAGTTGTCATTTTAACTACAGCAGGTCAAAGCTCCAGAGGCACAGAACAATGTTATTAATTAGAAATGTAAATAACATGTTTTGGCTCATGGTCTGACATAATTACAGGTATTCTATATAATGTACTACAAGTGCTGTAGGAGTTTTAATCTGTTTTTTTGGATGTAGATGAAGTTGAGGTCAAAAACTCCTACTTTGCCCTTTTAGCTATAAAAAAAGTAATATAAAGCAGTTTCAGTTTCTTCTGTTTATCTCTGTCAGTTAAAGCAGTTTGCTCAGATCAAGGCTATAAAGGCTAATTATTAGCCAGTGCATCTGCTGTATTCTGCAGCACAGAGTGACAGTCTACCTTTGCAGAGTAAAACTGGGTCAAAGTAATGAGTGTCCGATCACTATGTTCACTCTTGTATGGGCTGTTGTTTTCATAATTGTCTGCCTTGTTTTTTAATCATTGCCTCATTAAATCAGCCTTATCCACACCCACTATGTTTTCTTTTCATTTCAGAAAATAATCATTCTTAGACTTGTTGAGGTTTGGGTCAAGTATTTGTTTTCAGCCACAGTTGATTTTCACAACATCTGTCCTTGTTTATAGGGGTGTCTTTTCACTGGCCATCCAGAATCTACACATCCAATCTCTTGGGTTGCGTTCATTACGCAGTGTGAGTGGCGGTTTAGTCCTGTTGCACAATAATTCACAGCTGTGCTACACCAGTTCCCTGCCCTGGGGGGGTATCCTCCATCCCACCCAAGGGCCCAATCGTATTGTCAGCGATAACAGAGACCCTCAAATCTGTGGTGAGTGAATACACATTATGTATAGAGAACATTCGCAACATGAATAATTTATCCAGATGTATTCAGAGTCTGCTATTATTACAATAGTTGGGGTGAAATCTTAGCCCTTCCATTATACCGTTAGGGGAAATAATTCACAGCAAGACAAATAATTTTTTCAACCTCATTTGAATTGTGCCATCAATTACAAGTCATTTCAAGAAAATCCCAATTTGCCTAAACACTGTTGAAATAAAGACACAAGTAGAAAAACTATACTCTCAAAAGTTGCATCATTTTCACTTTATCTCTGCACAAACAACCCCAGAGGCTCTGAGGATACTGTTGCAGCTCTCAATATGGCTACACTAGCGATATTTTTCCCCCTATTTTAATACTTTTTTCCTCATTCTGGAAAAACAAGCCAAGGTGATGGATACTGTAACAAATGAAGGATGCAATTCACTCAGCAATTCGACACAAAGCCAGATGATACCTCTCTGTCTCTGCAACAAACAATGACTTTGTTGATTTGAAAAATGATCTTTTAAATGATTACAAAAAAAAACAGTTATGTGTGATTGATGGTACATATAAAACGGGTCCATTCCTTGTCTCTAGCTATTGATTACCATACATATATTTTTTTCTAAAATAAGGTCCCGTTGGCCATACCATTATCTCAGGGGATGAGATAATGAGAAGGAAGATACATTTGTTCAAGTTGTACAATAAAACTGACAGCGCAGTATTAAGTAATAACTGTGACAATGCAAAATCATCAGAAAACGCAGTACGCCTCGTGCTCAGTTGTGTCTGTGTGTGTGATTTCAGAGGCAGAAGGACATGTTTGTCACCCGTTGTGTGAGGGGGGCTGCTGGGGTCCGGGGCCCAGCCAGTGTGTGTCCTGCACAGCTTACCAACGTGGCACTGAGTGTGTAGAGCAATGTGACATCGATCAGGGGTAAGAATGTTTGTGTATAGATGCAACTAAAAGGAAAGCTGAGTGAAAATGTTCAAAGTAATGCAGTAGCGTATGGGATTCTTTTGGAAAAGTCCAATAAATCATGAAGGAGGGTTTTAACAGAAGGATATGTATGGATTTAATGGACTGACTGTTGATGTCAGATGTCACAGCAGTCATAGTAAATCAATCAGAGAGCTTTTAAGTTAAATTGTGCAAACAAGTTACTGTAGGTCATGGACAAAGGTGTTATATTTGGTAAGGGGCTAAAATGAATGAAATATATACGTATGTAAGCGGCATATTTTAATATTTTGACTACTTTTATTGATCATTGGGATTAACATTGTCCATTTGTCAGTCAACACTTTTTTTGAATCATGCATTAAAAAAATCTAATTAAACTTTGTTGACTTTTCACACTGAAATATGTCAGCAGCATCTGACCCCTGACATATTCAGCATTGTGGGTTATTTGCAGGCAGGGCCCCTGTCTAAAAATGACCTTGTGTCCTTATGACGGTGTCAGGTGCCTTAGATAAAAGCATCCAACAAATGCCACTCTGTGTTATAGGATGTTATGTTATGTCCCCTCTGTGCTTGTGTTACAGTCCTGTGCGTGAATACATAGATGGATCTTTGTGTGTCGCCTGTCACGCAGAGTGTCGACCTCTGAATGGCTCCGCCTCCTGCCATGGTCCGGTAAGTTATGAACATATGCATGCACCAGTGACAGGTTTACTTGAAGGATTTAATGTCACATTGAGATATTAAAAATGTTCCATGTGCTCAGCAGGTCAGTGTAATGTGACAAAAAAATATCATATCCTCATATAGATAATTTTATATCCAGATGTCTGATCTCATATCACAATCATGACATATCAGATATTTATACTGTATATCTGATACATGTCATAGGTACTGTTGACCCATGTTGCTACGATCACTGACCAGCGAAGTGGTAAACATATTTATTATTTTATTACAATGGCATTTTTCAGTGGATGGAAGTAAATTAGGGAGGAAGTGAACATGTAGACCTCGAAGTTCATGTTTTGAAAGCAGCAAAATGGACAATATAAGGACCTGAGCGACTTTGACAAGGGCCACATTGCAATGGCTGGACAACTGGATTAGAGCCAATTCCAATGGTTGTTCCCAGTCTGCAGTGGTTTGTTCTCTATTAAAAGTGGTTTAATGAGGGACAATCTGATTTCAACCCAATTGAGCCTCTGTAGGATCTACTGGACAAATAAACCCAATTCATGGTCACAAGGTCACGTGTTGCATCTTAGAGAGTTTAAAGGATCAGCTGTTAACATCTCAGTGCCAGATACCAGTGCACAACTTCAGAGGTCTTCTGGAGTCCAGGTCTTGGGTTAGAGCTGTTTTTGCAGCAAATGGGAGTCTCAAGTATGAATCACTGCAGACCTGGAACATCCATAAGACCTGCAGTCATGGAGATAATCCGACCCAGTTATTTGTCCATCACAATGTGGCCCTTGTCAGAGTGACTCAAATCCTTGCATTTGCCCATTTTTGTGCTTCCAGCACTTAAACTAAATGTTCACTTGCTGCCTAATAAGTCCCACTGAAAGCTGCCACAGGAACAGGAGCTCTGGTTCACACTCACATGGTAACGCACCGGGTATGAAACAGAAAAATGAGCGAGTGTAACGCTTCTGTAGACACATGGTGGACTCTGTGCAGGCAACCTAGTCCCTGTGTAGACCTCAACAGCTCATTCCAAGGTCACAAAAACTAGGGTTCCTGCAGAGTCTTTTAAAGGTATTAAATTTAAAATGGTAGGTCTTAAGTTGTGCTGTCATAAACTTGTTTGCTGAGTTGTGTTTAAATGTGTGGGAAATGTCCAAGCTGCAAAGAAAGTGACGTTAGTCTACTCAGTTCCACCTGTTCCAACTTGACAATTTATATCGAAATTAGGAGCCAACAAGTGGTCCCAGGCACAACAAACCCCGCCCCTCACATGTATTGTAGCTTATTTTGGCACCGATCCAGTTGATGTCATCGTGTCTATGCGTGTGCTGATGTCAGCATATCAATTGCCTCTATATATGTGCAAAGTTTGAGGTAAACTGAAACAAAATGGATGTTTTTAGAGACGTTTGCCCATTATAAGTAAATGGGGGGGGATTAATAAAAAATTTGAACTTTGACCTACTTTTCCCAAAATGTAATGACATCTATTCTGGGTCACTGGAAATCTGTAAACCCAATTTGGTTTGAATTCAATCAATAGTTTTGTTGCTTCAGACATTTGAAATTTCACCCATTATAAGTAAATGGGGAAAAAAAGCTTTTAAAAATTCATAAAAAAATGTGAACTTTGACCTACTTTTCCCAAAATGGGTCACTGGCAATATATAAACCCAGTTTGGTATGAATTCAACCAACGGTTTTGCTGCTAAAGTGTTAAACAAATAAACAAACAAACCAAACCAAAAACAGTACCCCTTGCCTCCCCTTTGGGAGGGTGGGGTAAAAATTGTTGCAAAGAGTGTGATTTGC
The DNA here is from genome assembly GCA_037367295.1 of Apogon hyalosoma. Lineage (NCBI taxonomy): Eukaryota > Metazoa > Chordata > Actinopteri > Kurtiformes > Apogonidae > Apogon > Apogon hyalosoma. The sequence continues at coordinate 13,046,097 of JAPQRP010000013.1, forward strand.
AACACAATTAAATATATAGCTCATAAATAAGCATGATATAAAGCAATAGATATTTTTTTTACTGTTGGAATAATATTTTAGATTTCTTCGGTACACTATCACTGACACTTCTGGTTAATGTGATGTTTTGCTGTCTGTCCGTCTCCAGCATGCAGATCAGTGCACAGAATGTCTAAACTTCAAAGATGGAGAGTTGTGTGTGGATCGTTGTCCCACTGGCATGAAGGGGGATCAGCTCACCGTGTGGAAATACAGCAATGCCTCAGGACACTGTCTGCCCTGCAACACCAACTGTACCCTGTCGTAAGTGACTGGACTTTCATCACAAACTCTCAAACTCACAATATTACACACAATAACACGTATGGTGTCTTTGTGTTTCAGCTGCACTCTGACAGATGAGAGGGGCTGTCCCATTCATACCAAGACAGGGTGAGCTGCAAGCTTTCAGTCAATGTATTTTTTAGATTAATCCACTTATTTCATATTAACGTAGTTTTTTTTTTTCCTGTTCAGACCAGGAACGACCATTGCAGCTGCAGTGGGCGGGGTGGTGCTCTTCTGCATCCTGTTGGCTCTGCTGATCTTCTACCTGAAGAGACAGAAAAAGCTGCAGAAGAAGGAGACGATGAGGAGGATCCTTCAGGAGCATGAGGTGGGCGCTGAGCGGGATGATTCACAAATATGGATTATTATTATTATTATTGTGTATTTATTTGTTCTGGTTATTTTCCACATTGTTTTCCTCAACAAAAAATACACTCCTCTAACAGTTCATCAACACATAATTTCCAAGCCCTACTATCCAGTTTAGAAAAATCCCTTTCAATCTTATGTAAATGTAAGCCCATAATTAACTATTGTATTCATTAAATCACAATAGGTGAAGTTAATGTAGAACAGCACTGGTATGAAATTATTTTCTGAAGTCTGGTATTAATTATTGTAGTGACATTAATTACTTTTATTCCCCATGTCTCAGTTCATTTTTGCCCTGTTCAGTTGTTGTCTAAAAGATACCTATTGTTTGATGACATGCTGCTGCTGAAGATCCCACACTACATGATTGTGGTGTGAGTGGGTTGGTTATATCAGTGTGGCCCGTCCTTAGCTTTATTTTGCCAAACCATAGCAAGTAGAACTCCTGCAAAGTCATCTTATTCTATATTCATAGTACTGTCCATTAAATGAAGTGAAACAGCTCGAGAATGATCTGCTAGTAAATGGATGTGAGATGTGAATGAAACTAGTGCAAAATATAGTTCTTAAGTCCTGTAGAGTAATGGTGTATAATCTGCCATCTGCTTTCCTCACTTGCAGCTGGTGGAGCCTTTAACCCCCAGTGGAGCTTCACCCAATCAGGCTCAGATGCGCATCCTGAAGGAAACAGAGCTGAGGAACCTCAGGGTGCTGGGGGCCGGGGCCTTTGGCACCGTCTACAAGGTCTGAGTTTAGTTTCTCTGCAGAATCTTGAAATATTTATTTCTAGAAAAATGGTAAAGGTGTTTAAATCATTTCCATCCTGTGTTTCTATGCCTTGGTGTCTGCAATAGCAGTAGCACGGTTTTAATGTTTTTGTCTTATTCATCCCATTTTTTCTAAACACAGAACACTTAATTTCAATTCATTCAAATTCAACCCAAATGTTTATTTCAGTTCAAGGAAGAATTGTTATAATTTGGTTGTCAAAGATCAATGTTATTGTGATCACACACATATGTTTTTAGCCATAACTCAAGAGTTGTACAGTAATTATGACAACATTTCACACCAATATGTATTAGATTAAAGTCATGACATTTTGTATCCAAAAGGTCAAAGCTCTCATAGTTGGAAGTCATTCTGTATCCAAACAATGCTATGTATCATGATACAGAGTACTTTCTGGAAATTACATATTTACTTTGTTCTATTTATTTTAGTAGATTACTCCTTTATTCAGAACATTTATGACAATTATCATTTAAACATATATGTATAAATTGTATAATTGTATAAGTGTATAAAAGTGGACAAGAGTTTGTTGTGGGGACCGTTCTGGTCTAGACCATGCCCCTCTTTCAGGTATAAGATCCTTGTTTTGCCTAGTCTGAGTTGTTGTCCCGCTCACAATAACTGTAGTATCATAAAGTTCAGCAAAACACAATATACAGCATGTTTTATCACTATACTCTCTTAAATAGTCTCCAAGTGGAGACAGTTTGTTTCTTACTGGTAGTTATTCACTACAGACATCATCATACATGTCATATAGTGACAGCTTTGTTTAAAAAATACACTCAATAGCTTTTATCAAATTCCATCATTGTCTTTACATGTTATGGATATGATGTTATATGATGACTGTGAGGTGCTAATACTAGTTTGATTAATATTTCAGGGAGTGTGGGTTCCTGATGGGGAAAATGTGAAAATACCAGTGGCTATCAAGGTTTTACGAGAGAACACCTCACCGAAGGCCAATAAAGAAATTCTTGATGTGAGTAAATACATACACATACACGTTTAAAGCACAGGTTAGTGCAGGACATAGACCGTCAATGTGTGTCCTTTGTCATTCCCCAGGAGGCGTATGTGATGGCAGGAGTGTCCAACCAATATGTTTGTCGTCTCCTGGGCATTTGTCTGACCTCCACGGTACAGTTGGTCACTCAGCTGATGCCGTACGGCTGCCTCCTCGACTATGTCAGAGAGAACAAGGACCGCATCGGCTCCCAGTCTCTCCTCAACTGGTGTGTCCAGATCGCCAAGGTACAAAAACACAAAGCAATCATTATTGATTTAGTTGAAGATCATATAATATATGGACAGAACAGGAGGAGCATGACAGTGTCTCTTTGTTCTTATTATTTGAAATTTTCTGTTAATCTCTATTTGGACACCGTATTTTGTTGATTAACGGACGTGTGTGTTGGTTTAGGGAATGAGCTATCTGGAGGAGGTACGTCTAGTCCACAGAGATTTGGCTGCTCGTAATGTTCTGGTGAAAAACCCAAACCATGTGAAGATCACAGACTTTGGTTTGGCACGTCTGCTCGATATAGATGAGACTGAATATCACGCTGACGGAGGGAAGGTACGGGATCTCAGCGGCTGCAGAGTTATCAGCACTGACAACAAAAAGCTGTTATCTGTTCTGTTCTTGATGGCTGTGTTTGTGTTTTTTAGGTGCCGATTAAATGGATGGCGCTAGAGTCGATACTGCACAGGAAGTTCACTCATCAAAGTGATGTCTGGAGTTACGGTTAGTGTCACTTTTTTATTGTTTTTATTTAACCAGGTTGGTTCCATTAGGATGGGGGATCTCTTTTTCAATGGAGACGTGGCCACGATGGCAACGATTCAGTCACATCACACTATATAACACCTTACGGCAGCAATGTAGGATTCTATTACAAGAAGAAAGGAACTATTTCAGAGACTTCCACACAGGCTAAAAAATTCCTGAAAATAACAAAAAAATATGAAGCTATAATATGGATACTGAATGTTCAAGACCAAAAAGCAGGTTTGAGCAGATATAAAATAGTTGAAAGTTTATTTTTGCAATCTCAAAAAGTTTTGTTATGGATGTTTATAGTTGTTTCTGATAATAAATATGTAAAAAACTTCAACTTCATTTTTTTATTTTTTCTAAAACACATTGTTTTAAGGATTTATTTTTTTTATAATAATGATAATTAATGGCCAGATATTGAAAGTTTAGTTCTTCCTGAAAATAAAGGTGCAAAAGACTTGACAAAAAATAAATTTTTGACACTTATTGCAAAGAAAATATGAAGACACCTAGGTGGCCTGTTATAATGGCAGTCTTAAAAGGGTTAAAATGACTCAAAGGAATTAGTGTTTGTAGATAGAGCTCAGACTGAAGTTTGTTTCAGGCGTCAGGAGCTCAAAACCTAAAAGATCTTCTTCCTAATTCAGTCCATATCTTTGGAACAAACATTTTCAAAGTTACCACTGATCGAAGATTTTAACTTCCATGATTCCAGCTTAACAGTGAACATAAATAAGAAGGAAGTCTCCCCAAAATTGCTTTGTAAATTAAAATATACCAGTGACTGAGCCGACAAGCAGATAACGAGCAACATCAATGACATATTATTAAAGAGTTATTCTGTGTGAACCTAGATCTCAGACTTTTCCCAATTCATATCATGGCTTTTTGTGAAATAATTGCAGTAAAACATCAAACATGGGAGTATTAACACTTTGAATGTCAGATAATCTTTGAAAAATATATTCAGAAGTGATATTTTCTGCTCTAAACTTGTCTGTCAGAGCTGAAGCTGTTCATTTTTATGGAAAACTTACTAATTATACATTATCAAAAATAGTTTGTAAAGAGATTGTTTTCAGTAACAACAAAATGTAATAACATGAAAACATGTTGCAAATTATTGTTAAATGTTAAATATTTCTTCTAATTTGAAACCAGTTCAATTAAAAAAATTTGTTCATGAGGAATAAGATATTAGATTTTTAGGATTTTTTTTAAAGGTTTCATGAACTTTAGAGGTATTTGAACATGAATTTTCCAGAAAATCCATCGCATCAACTGAGAAGGCCAAGGTAATTTGATATGACAAGTAAAGGCAAGTTGTTTTTTCAAGTTTTTCAACTGTAGCCTTAAACAAAATGTAGTTTTGTTTGCCACAGTATGACAAGTGTTAAGATGATATGTCAGGAATAGTTTTTTCTGAAAATGAAAGTTTTGGCTGATCAGTAAAATTAAGCATCTTTTTATTATTTTACACATGTTTAAGATCTTAATAATGTTATATATATCTTCTATTTCCCACTCAGGGGTGACTGTGTGGGAACTGATGACATTTGGAGCAAAGCCCTATGACATGATCCCAGCGAGGGAAATCCCAGATGTTCTGGAGGGTGGAGAACGGCTTCCACAGCCCCCGATCTGCACCATTGACGTCTACATGATCATGGTCAAATGTGAGTTGTTGCATTTTTAAATACATGTCAAATGTTTCATTTTCAGTTGGATTCTAACTATGCCAGGGGTGTCAAACATACGGCCCTTGGGCCAAAACCAGCCTGCCAAAGGGCTTAGTCCAGCCCGTGGGATGAATTTGTGAAATGCAAAAATTACACTGAAGGTATTAACAACCAAGGATGTTTTTTCTTAAGAAATTTCTAGTTGTTTGTAGATGTAAACATTTTCATCATGTAATTTTACTGTTTTCACTATGAAAGACTAAGAAAAGTTTGGGGTTGACATTATTTATAGGTTGTTACGCTATTATTTTACTGGTTTGCCATTTGAGATCATATTGGACTGAATGTGGCCCCTGAACTAAAATGAGTTTGATCACCCTGAACTATGTGAACTATACATGAATATACTGTGTATTCATGCAGTGATGTGTGATTTAATGTGTGATTGACAGGTTGGATGATTGACCCAGACAGCCGCCCAAAGTTCAAGGATCTAGTGAATGAATTTAGTGCCATGGCCCGAGATCCACCACGCTACGTTGTCATTCAGGTATGTGTGTGTTTACTTGCATATTGTTAGCATCATAGCAAAATTATATGGACAAAATATATGGACAAAAGTATTGGGACATGTTGAATTCAGGTGTTTCTTTTCTAACAGGGGTCTGGGACACAAAACCATAACGACGAATATCATAATATAGTTTTATACTGTGATAAATATATTGATTATTAATATTGATGTTTATATCTCAAATCAGCATCTCAGAACAGCTGTAGACATGATCTGTCCCAATATTTTTGCCCATATAGTTTATAAACATCAATATTTCCATGAAGTTTAATGGGAGGTTTTTCTTCCTAAGTGAAAGATGTGAAGAAAGTAGATGGTTAGATGTGATAGAAAATTATTATTTACAGTTTCACAATATAAAACTATATCATGACATTTGTTGTTGTTTTATATCCCAGACCCCTGTTAGAAAAGAAACACCTGAATCCATCGTGTTCCAGTACTTTTGTCCATATAGCGTATGACTTAGGCAATTATGCTATGAGGCTAATGAATTATGTAACACTGAAGGAGTACGTCTAAAGCACAGTTTTGTTTCATCAATCAGCAACTTTACATCTCATAAAATGCATTCCCCTCTCTGTGTTTTCAGAACGATGACAAAATGAACCTGTCCAGCCCAGTGGACAGCCAGTTTTTCCGGATGCTTATGGAAGAAGACGGAAACAACATGAGCGACCTGCTGGATGCTGATGAATATCTGGTGCCACAGCCGGACGTCTTCCCCAGGAGTCAAACAGATGGGATGCATTCCAACGGGCCGTCCAGACACCAGTCATACAGGGTCAGTGAGCCTGTGTTATGTCCAGCCTTCAGCACTTTTCCATCTGTTGCCGTGATATGAACAAGTATACTTTGTGGTGCAGTTGTGAGATCAACAGCAGTTTGCATTTTAAGAAAAACACCAAGCCTCTCAGTACATATTCAGTTAACTAAATCACAAATTCAATGACATTTTAGCTGCCTACAGTACATTACAGTTCTACGATATAATGAAATGTTGTTGTTGAGGCCAAAGCATAGACCATAAAAGTGTTTGTGAATCTGTCATATCTGCTGTTTGTTAAAGACAGTGGTATCTTTAGTGAGTCTGGTAGGGTTTACACACCAGCAGCTCTTGGTTATGATCACTCAAAGATGTCCTAAAAAACAAAAAAACATTTAGTCTTTATTGATACAGACACCAAACTGCAATCTTTTGTAGTTTTTGTTGTCTATCTACAACAGATGTGGTGACAGGAAGTGTCCCTGACTGCTTCATAACAGCCTTGTATGAGTTTTGACTGAGCATCCAGGTTTTCAGAGGCTGGATTTAACAGCTTCTTGATGTTTTTTAAATTTATTTCTTTTCTCTCTAGCAGAGCAGAGATCAGGGTTTGGATATTGATCCCACCATTGTCGGTGGTCCTCGGAGCATGGCGTCCTCCATGAACACTCTCAGCCGCAGCCAGTATCCTACATTACAACTAGGAGCCAGCACCTCCAACGGCCTCTGGACTCAGTACCCGACCCTGGCTCGCAGCCCCTCAGCCGGGGGCCACTCGGACTCTGTCTTCCTGGACGGGTCTCCAGACAACCCTTCACTACCACCGGCCAGTCCTGGACGCTACAGCAAAGACCCAACTTACCCTAATGGCAGTCAAAGTGACCTGGAAACAGACGGGCCTTCACTCTTTAACCCTCCTCATTACCTTCATCACTCACTCCCCAGAAGAAATCATGGCTATAATCATAACCATGCCTTGCCCGGTGAGTAGGAGAGCTGTCAAATATACTTAATAAATTGCCATTATTATTACTCCTGAAGCCTGGTTATTACTCCAGATATGTCTGATACAGGTTTCATGGTTCAGAAATAAGATGGTGCACTGGAGGTTGACTTCCTGTTTCAGGATCACATGGTTTCTCCATGGTCCCGCCTTTTTAGAAGACTAGCAGCACACTCTGTCCCATTCATCCAATGTGAAAAGTGAATGTAAAGATTAGAATCTGTAGTCACTCAAGTAAATATTGCAGGACAAATCTCATTTAAAGGTGCTAAATGCAGTGGCAAAATAAAGCACATATTAAAAAACAACCTTAGGTAAAAACAGGATGTTGGTATGTTATTTTATTTAACGCTTATATTCTACTTTAGTCGACCTGCACAAGATTCTTAACCTCTCTGACTTTCTTTTTTATTATTATTGTTATAAAGGATGTTTGTTTCTTTCCATTCAGGTAACGTGTACTTGTCACTGAGTGTTACTGCTTAAAAGTTTATTTAGCACAGTTAATCCATTTCACTCCCTTACTTCTGTGTATTTCATGATGTAGCGTTAGCAGAAAATGCAAGGTATTCAACTTGTTGCACTATCTATTCCATGTTACTTGTCTTTAATGTAGCGTATAGATTAACATTAGCCTTGTTAGGGTTAATTTTTTTTTTATATTTGAGATCAGTAAGAAATAAGATGTGTGTATGTGTTTAGATCTGACTATTTTTCTCTAACTCATCAGAGTACGTCAACCAGGATGTCCCAGACCTCAGGCTAGTGATCCCAGATCGGCCCACCACCCTGCCCCGGAAAGGCTCCAAAGTGGACAGACGCTACCCAAATGGTCTGAGTACTGGTCACAGTGTGGAAAACCCAGGATATCTGGTCCCCATAACCTCTGAAGTCCCTCACTCCCCGGCCTTTGATAACCCGTACTACTTGGACCTTGTGGCCAAAGCTGTGGCTGGGACTGTGGGAGTGGACGGTACTGGGGATCTGGAGTCAGACGGAGGCGTTCCTAGGCAGCTGAATGGGTTTGTGACCCCCACGGCAGAAAATCCGGAGTATCTGGGACTAGCGGATACTTGGAGTGGATATACTTGAGAACAGAAATGGGAGTGATGTGAGGAACTCAGGAGCTGTCACAGATTGTGTCCAACTGAGATGAATCAAGAGCGTGAGAAAGGGAAGATGAGTGTTTGTGTGGCAGAAATGAGTCTTGTGTGTGTTTGAGATTGAGTGAAAGCATCAGAGCTGTTTGTGCCTGAGCATACACATGTATATGTATATACGTGAGTGTGCATATGTTTGCCTAAACACACATGGAACTGAGTGGATCCGGAAGGTCCAATAATCAGTCACCAAACTGCCCAGCTGTGGCACACTGTGACTCAGTGTAGCATTAATCTGGTGTCCGTGGCGTCATTTGTATTCCCATCTTCCTCTCGGCAATCTGTGCTCTCTGTTTGACTTTTCAGTGCCAAAAACAGAAGTTTACTCAGCATCTGAAAATATCTCAGTATAAAGACTTCACAAAATCATCATGGTACTAGAAGGAGGGCGGAGGAAGTCATTAATCACTCGGTTTCAACGATAATAACATTTGACCACATTAATGAATGCTGAGGTTTTTCTAAGTTTGATTTTTTTTCTTCTAAGTTGTTTACTGTCTCTGTTTGTTTCTATTATATGTGAAGCATTTTTGTGATTACTTAATTCCCCCTGTGCATCCTCACATGTCCAGCTGAACAGAGAGAAACATAAACAACACTGACAAAGTGAGCCATGTTATGCATTGAACATGACGTTTAGTATTCTGGTCACTTTCTCCAGGACTTGATAGGGGTCTTCAATACACTCAAAGCCATTTTGTTTTGGCCAGAGAAGGCCCTGCAGCCCATCTGGCCAGTAGACATGCTCCCTGAAAGAAAGGCATCCTGTGTGTAGAAGACAGAGGCATTGTGCCACACTGATGTATGTGGCTGTGAGTGTTTGTGGCTGCAACTACTTTGTGGTACGGAAGAGATACAAGGTACAAGCAGACTCTCTAAGCTGCAAAATCTTTATTTTAGAGTAAATTTATCAGGGATTGAAAGTTTCGCAGAGAATATATTTGCATTTTAAATAATGCACAGTGCACTGTTATATGTCCACATCTGTGTTTCCATTTTCTGTTGGTGACACTGTGCAAAGAAGCACAAGATAATGGTGAATATATTAAGGAAAGAAGTATATAATTTGCATGTAATGATACATTACATGATAATTACAACCCTTTTGTGAAACAAAAATGTGCTTATGTGTAAAAGTGAGCAACGCACAAAACATTTGAGGTGAATGTGATTCTGAGGAGGCAAACATTGTTCGGTCTGGATAATCAATGCATGGCTCAAATTCCACTCAGTGAGAACACACTGGCATCCCAGTTAATAATCAACAGCATTTTTTGAAGACTTTTTTTTTTTTCCATGTCAATGGGTGTTGGGACTGGGGGAAGTCAAAGCAACTCAAAGGAGCCATTGTCAGACCCTATGTCCTGTTGGAAAGTCAGCGCTCTCCCATCTCGCACGTTTCAATGACCGATGTTGTAACAGCTTTGAAAAGAGAAATGCAGTTTTCTGCTGCAGAGGCGGGAGCTTCTGCAGCAGATTGTGGTTGTGTTTTTTAATGTGTCTGGATATCATGTTCAGCCTTTCCACCGCTGCATCCAGAATAAACAACTCATCCAGTTACTACTGAGCTTGAGCACTGAAAGATTGTTTTAAAGGAGGTGTTCTTTGAGGTTGGTGATTCTCAGGCACAGGGGTAATGAATGTGATGGCTGAGACTTTTGTAGAAATGTTAAATATTATCTCATATCGCATTTAAGTCTTTTTATTTTACCACAATGTTCTGATACGGGTTTGAAGAAACTGAAAAGATTTGTTCCAGAATAGTATCTCTAATTTTATATAACAATTTCTTACATAGAAATAAAGTGTTTTCCTAAAAACATGCTTTTTAAATACTTGTGCACTAACATTGTTTGGAATGACATTATTTTTTAATGACAGGTTCACATGATGTAAGTTTTCTGTATGTTTATATGTAGTGGATTTACAGTGTTTTGGAATAAAAGCTCTCATGTATGTTTTTGCTATCAGGTGAGGGCCTCATATCTCCAACAAAATTTGCAAAAATACAATACATCCAACCATTTGGTATTTTAATGGGATAAATCAACTGAGTGTGTAATTTTTGGCCAGTAATTAAATATCAATTCCCCGACTTTGTTGCAGCATTAGCACCAATGAATTTGAGTTCTGTGATTTGAAAAAGTGACTCTAGAGCATCAGCTGTAAGGTACCAGGATGATAGGGGTGTTATTGTCTGTTATAACAAAGTAAAGGAGTCTTTTTAATCATGCACATGACCTCTGGTGGAGATACATGGTTATTTACAAAATGATGCACTGTGTTGTAGCTCACACATATTCCTCCTCTCCTCTAAAAATGTGATCTTTTTAGTTGTTATTCTGACATCACGGCTTACACTTTCTATACAATCACAGTTAATGTAGTGGTGTTTACACTGTATTGTCATTTTTATATTAATTGTCCATTTAAGCTGTTCTGTGTAGCCTGCATGTTACAGAGGAAGTTCCCAGATAAGAGGTTCGTTTACATGAATGACGCACTTCTCAGTAGGTTTACATCCTGTTCCATGCACTTCACTTTAAAACCATATACAAGAACCAAAACCCAACCCAGGCCTGAAGACCGGCACCTGTCTGGGGTTTAATGATGACTAGCATCCTTCCTGCTGACTTGCTTTCTGGTTAATGAGAATACTGGTGTACTGTTGAGTGCATAAATGGTTAAACTAAATAAAAACCAGGGCCTGTGGTATGTTTTATGTTTTTCACTAAAGTGTACCATGTGAAGTGAAGCAAGAAACTGTAGAGGAATGAAAGAACAAGTGACAGCGGTTGAAGAAAATGCATCTTTTGTACTTTTATGTGATTCTATTTTTTTTTTTTTTGTTGTTGTTGAAAAAAAAAACAACGCAATTTTATTTTGTGTCCAAAAATGCATTTTCTCCCGATTGGTCAGTAAGTCCAAAATGTAAATGTGTAGAACATGTAAGTAAAACAATCATTTTGGCATCTAATTTGATTTACTACACTGTGCTCTAGGGAAGAGGATTACATATGAAAAAAATGTTCTATGAAGAAATAATTGTTTTTATATGGAAAGTTTGACAAAAGTGTGTGTTGTATATAAAATAATTAAACCATTCTACATGTCTGTGTTTTACTTTACGTGAATTTTCTGTATTCAGCTCTCTTTCTGCTCATTTTTTCAAATTTGAGCACCTTTACATAAAATGAAAGTATGAAAATAGGATCCTGTATTTATATAAGATGCTGTTATCATACTTTTATTTTAGTTGCATTGAGTTTGACTGCTCTGGAATGCTGGTGGACAGTATTGCAGGTTATAGTCGAGAACTACATTTTGCTGCTTCCCAGAGGTGGAAACTGGAACTACAACAGTAGTTCAAAAGATAAGAGCTGTAAAATTGAGTGAAATCTCCTTTGATTTTGCATTGTTTACACTTATAAAGAAAAGTAGTGGTATGTGCGTGTCATATGTAAATGCAAGGCTTTTAAAAACAACATCTGTGAACAAAGTTAATCTGGACATTTACTCCCAAGTTTATTCAAAATGACATTTTAGTCTGGCTATAATTTTCATCAAGTCAGAAAGTTTGGAAAAATGACATAAACATGCCCATATTTAAACAAAGTATGCTCTAAGAGGTTGGTAAGATTAGGCAAAAACACACCAAACCACACAGGATGATAAAACCAGAAACAATAAATGCCTTCTTTTTTTGTGCAATTTCATTCATGGTTGATGTTTTATGTTGATTTTAAGTACATGTAATATTTACGTGTGTGCATTACTGTATGTAGAGCATTAATAATGTAGTAGATACATTTATCTTTGTTTGATCAGTAAGTAAAAAAAACAAAAAAACATTAGTTTTAACCTCTACATGTTCACTGTATTGATAAAAAAAAAGGAACATTTCAAACTTACAGCTTGTAGGATTTTACGTTCCTGTTGACACAAAATATTATCATGATAAAAATGTTCATGCCAGTTGTCATGATAATATCAAATCAATATTTATTTTTTGATTGATTTCTTATTTAAAATTATATTTCAGAAATATAGAGGCAGGATATTTAAAACAATTTCAATGCTGAAAAAAATTCAACACTGAGTGAAATTAAGTAAAAACAAACTCTTCCACATGTCAAAGTTAACCCTGAACATGAAATAAAACATTATTGCAATGATGTTTATCGCAGTCTAAAATCCCATTATGATATTTTGTCATTATTGTTTTATAGTGCAGCCCCATGTTAGTGATGAAACACCTGAATTTAATGTGTCCCAATACTTTTGTCCATGTAGCGTATCTAGTTTCAATTCATTTTATTTAAACTGCACTAATGACAAAAAATTTTAACCAGTGAAATGTAAAACTCATGCAGTGAGTTTGTAATGCCCTTTCTGTACACGACTGGAAAATGATACTCAATGTCACTTGCATATTCAAAGAAGTATATTCATAAGAGGAACAAATGGTCTGTCTTAGTATGAAGTACTAACTAAAAATAAGGCCAGATCCTCAAGGTAAGTTCATTCGAACCGTGATTCAATAATGGCTTTTAAAACAGATGGAAAATAAAAGAATTGGTGAAACTGGAAACGACTGGACTTTGGATTTGCTTTGGTTTACTCATTTGTATTTTTAATGCAGGCTCATCAGTTCTGGGTCAGTCAAGGAGTCGCAGCTGTAAAAAATGTTTAATCCTGCTCTTCTTCACTCTCACAATCTAACCTTCAACGTCACTGACCCTGGGGTCGTCTCTGAACGCTGTGAGCACATGATGGAGGGCATTGCGGTCTGGGCTGCTTCCAGTTTTCTGTTCTCTCTGGTTGGCTTTCCTGCATGTGTTGCTGTTTTCTGGGAGTTGTTTCAAAGACACAAAGTTGGAACCCATTTCACCCCCAATGACGTCTTCATGTTAAACCTCACCACCATGGACCTGGTTTTCCTATTTTTCAACCCAGTCGGAGTGTGTAACTTCCTATTCTGGTACACCAGGTTGTTTCACACTTTGAGTGAGTTTCTGTATGCCTTGAACCTGGTGGGTCGACCTCTTCTGACAGCTTGTATCTGTCTGGACTGCTACCTGGCCGTGGTGCACCCTGTCATCTACCGTGCAAAGAAGAGCCTGATGCCACGGATCCTCATGTGTGCTGGTGTGTGGATTGTCACCGTGGCTCTGGGCATCATGTTCGCAGCCGTTGACAAGTTCAATCACAGTGGCTTGAACATGGTTGTGTATATCGTAGTGCTCCCCGTCATTGTCATCTGTGACATCTCCATCCTCTGGACTCTGAAGAGGTCCAACCATGGAGGGCGAGACCTCCACCCAAGGAAAAAGAAGGCTCTTCAGATCATCACCAACAGTATGGTCATGTCCATCACCTCATATATTCCTACTTTGCTGGGACTGATCATTGGAGAAGTTATGATCAGGAACAGTGAAGTATATGAATGTGTTGTAGCAATATCTGTCCTTATACCACCAACTGCAGGAAGCGCAATCATGCCAGTCCTCTACCTGGGAAATCTGGGGAGGCTCAAGAACCTCTGCTTTCATATGATATGATACGATACGATACGATACGATATGATACGACACGATACGATGCGATGTGATGTGATGCGATAGGATAGGATAGGACAGGATAGGATAGGATAGGATAGGATAGGATGGGATAGGATGGGATAGGACAGGATAGGATGGGATAGGATAGGATAGGATAGGATAGGATAGGATAGGATAGGATCGGATAGGATAGGATCGGATAGGATAGGATAGGATGGGATGGGATGGGATGGGATGGGATGGGATGGGATGGGATGGGATGGGATGGGATAAATCTTAGTGTCAGAT
>JAPQRP010000013.1:13070207-13109890 GCA_037367295.1 Apogon hyalosoma
TCTCTCTCTCTCTCTCTCTCTCTCTCTCTCTCTCTCTCTCTCTCTCTCTCTCTCTCTCTCTCTCTCTCTCATCAGTTTCAACAGTACTAAGTAAAACATTAATATAAGTCACATTCATGCCTTCTTTGTTCTGCTGTAGCTTGTTGACAAACCCTGTCACTGCCACAGAACAGACTGTTTTATGGTTCAGAGTGGGGGAAAAATTAGAAATGCAAACATAAAGGAGACATGCTGTTCTGTAAAGTCCTGAATAGGAAATTACAACTCGGTCTTTCTACATCTCCTGATGGTTCTGTGTCGGGCTATTTTAGGAACTTAATGTTTCATGATAATTGTTCAGCCATTGTGCATGCAATGACTTATGCTATAAAGTAAAGGGTGGATCAGGGATAAGCCAACCCTAGGCTCATTAGCGCCCTGTGGCTTAAAAAAACATGTTAATGAAAAATAATGTTCTAACACTTTGCTGTCGCTGCTGTCGGCCCTGTCTTACCTCATCCAGTTATAAAAACATGTAGCCTATGCAACAAATAAAACAAACCTTCTAACATTTCATCAACTAAAATATAACAGATGCATTTAACCCTTAAAGACACAAACATCCACCATCCAAAATATTTAATCCACTATTCCTATAATCCATTTAAATAAATGGTGTAAAATACAGTTTGTCATCTTTTCATGGTCGTGGTGAATGTGGAAACACCATCATCTTCTACAGCATTGATTCACTGGTTAAACCCATGGAGCTGGATCAATGATAGTAGATGGACACACTGATTTATGTTCAGTTATTGATAGAGTTTGATGAAAAAGTCACTTTTTCTTCATTATTCTCTGTTTTTGATATAATAATCCTCAACTTTACTTTGAGCCTGTGTGGACATATACATGATCAGTGACTTAAATGTAGGAAAATACATGAGTTAAACTGGAAAAAAACTGCAAAATTCAGAGGATAATATTAGAATAAGTGGTGATAAATCACTTTTAAAAGGTTAAATAGAGAGAAAAATTCATTTGGGAACTGCCACAAAAGTAGTACTGGATCTTTAAGGGTTAAAGGGCTCTGTATTTAGTCAATCTCTGGTCAAAAATGGAATTTAGATGATAAAATACTGGTAGATCCATGGTGTAGATTGTTGAATGGTAAAGCATTTAAGCATCTAATCTGAAAAATGTAGCTGTATTAATGAATAAAAAACGCTCATGTCCAATGTGCAGGAGAAAAATGAGCTGAAAAGTTCAATCCTTCTTGGAGTTGCACTTAAGGGAGTCCATATTTACCAGGTAGGTCTAATATAATAACAACGAATTACATACAATATTTCAGTAAATTATTGAGTTTGACTTGTGGACTTGAAACACTGATGTTTCCTAAGGAGGTGGAAGGGAAGCGGTGTCTGCGATATGAGTTTTGCTGGACTGACGTAGACCGCTTCACTTTCCAGGTTGGTCCCAGTCCACACACAAAACCCACACAGTCAAAACTCATGTTCAGACTCATGTTATGACTGTTCTGTTTTTATTCCCTTATGGTTCTCTTCAGGGCAGCAGGTTTGAGGTCTACGCAGTGGCTTCTCTGTGCCTCCCTAAGCTGGTGTTTTACAATCGCTCAGCGTTCCACTCCAAACATGTCCTGAGGCATCTCACCGACTGTCACAGGTTTCACATGAACATCAGGGACGCAGTCAGATACATCCAACAGCTGGAGGACATGCACGGTCAGCAGCGTCACATTAAAGGCCTTTGAGTTTTGGCTCACACATTCAAGAGCTGATAACACAAAACTTAGATCAGCTTAGATACTGCAGTCCCAGCAGAAAAAGCCTATGGTTTTTCTGTATAAAGACTGAATATTTCATCATTAAAAAAGATATATAGCTTTAAATATCACAATTACTATGTCTTAAAGGTACGATCACAAAAAAATCTACATATAGCATCATTAATAAACAAGACTTAAACCACAAATTATCAATATACATACTCTTTATAATTAATAAATATACACATTAAATTGAGCTATTTAATTGCAAAAGCCACTTGCAGCATTTCAGGGTCAAAGCATTTTAAAATAATTTTAAACAAAAATGGCTTTTTTTTTTAACCCATAAAAACACAGTGCTATGTTTGTGGTAGTTCCCAAATGAATTTTTCTCTCTATTTAATCTTTCTTTAGTCATTTATCACCATTTATTCTAATATGATCCTCTACATTTTGCATTTTTCAGTATAAATCAGGTATTTTCCTATATTTAATTTACCGATCATATGGATGTTGTCATAACAGGGTGAATGAATGGACTCAAATGCACGGTACTGAAGGAAATAAATGGATTTTTGTTGAATTATATTGTATTGTAAGTTATGCAGAATATCAATTAGGTAGTTACTATGTGCAATATACATCAGTTTTCCTAATCTTTTTACTATATGTTATTTACATTTATTAGGACTACATGGGTTTTGCTGTTGAATCAGTGTTGTAGAAGATGATGTTTCCATGTTCACTATGGGTCATACAGTATCTGATGACCATGAAAAGATGACAAACTGCACTTTACGTGAATTATTTACATGTATTGATAGGATTAGTGGATCAACAGTTATAAAACCTTTAACATCAGTAGATGCTTTTGGGTCTTTAAGAGTTGATTTCCATACCAATTATGCTCCACAGTTTGTCTTTACACCCATTTTCACTTTGCATCTTGTCTTGTCACTGTTTTACTTATTTTTCCCCCTTGTTTTATAATTCGTGTACGGGACTTTGCCCAGCTGCAAAGTTTTTAAAGTGCTTTATAAATAAAGTTGGTATGTTTTATTCCTGCAGCTAATCAGTTCTATAAGGAGGCTTACATCTGTGACATGATGCTGTTAAAGCAGAGACTTCACTGCAACAGCCTCGCGTCCTCCATGTCTGACCACAGTGTAGAAGTAGAAACAACAACAGCCTGGTCCGAAGAGGAAGAGGAGCCGGAGGAGGAAGAGCAGACTGAGGAGGATGGTTTTATAACAGGTCAGTTCTAATGGGAAAACAAGCAACAGGAGCCAGGTCTAGTCTGGGTGTCTGTGGTAATTTTGTCCTTTCAGCTAATGTTTCCATTCAATAAAGCTTATGATACCAAAAAGGCTTCAAATGCATGTGATTATTAGTAGCTGCTTCAGTAATCATTTACTTGTGGCAGAGGCTGAGTTGTATCTGGAGGAACCTGCAGAGGTTTTCGTCGATAACCCAGCTGAGGTTTCCTGGCTGGCTGAGCTGGTCTACGGCGTGTCTGTCGATGGACCTTTGGTGTTACCTTCATTGCAGTGGACAGGTTAGTCCATAAAATGACAACTAAAATAAGCTTTGATCACACACTTATCAGTTCAGTTCTGTGTGCACTGCTTCATTTTGTCTCATCTCTCATTGAACAGCTGTCACCATGGAAATGAAACAGGTTAGCGCTGTGCAGATTCATGACACAGATAATTTACCAGCACTGTGCTACATCAAAGCTTTCAGTGTGTCCTCTCTGATCTTTGTGCAGGTTCTGAGGAGGAGATCAGACGATGGGGTTTGTGTGGACTAATGCCAGGCCAGAGGACGCTCATTATGTACATGTTCTGCAGCACAAGGACTCCTATTATACTCCCATTAGCTCTTTGAAGCTACAAATCAAGTACCTTGAGCATAAGACATATAAATTATGCGAACCTCCATCTGTGATCTATTTATAAAATGAGTTCATATGTAACATAGCATTAACTAAGAGAATTTGTTGTGCATAAGCAATGAAAATCACTTTAAATGATCAATAATTCTCTCATCCCATGCAATACAATCATTCTCACATGTAATATATATTCATCTGTGAGTATCACCCTGTGCACTAGAATTATTCTGTATATATTCAACCAACCTCTGCAATTCATTTTTTATATTCTCAGTTTTTATCCTTTTATCTTCATATGTGTATATAGAGCTAACTGCACTGTTTTGTAGGACTTCATCTTGTACATGTTTTGCATTTTATATATAATTACCTGTTTGCATGGACAAAGGAGAAGCTCTCCAATCTCGTTGTACATTCAGTATAATGACAATATAGAGCATTCTATTCTATAAATGTGCCAAATTGTGTCTGTTTCTGCTTCCTAATTAGGCGCCTTATCTCAGAACTTGTGTTGGAGTTCACAAACTGAACTGACATCTACTTCAGTGTGAGTGTATTCTTAACACACATTTAAGACTATGTTTAACAGCAGCTCAGTGTTTGAATACCTTAACCCTTCAGAGAGGTTGATACACTGACAATTCTACTTCAAATATATATCAACTAATTAATATATAACTAAATCATAATGCAACTTAAATGTGATGATGCTGCAGACATGTACATGAGGAAGTTTTCTCTATCCAGACCTCCTTAAATCATAACTGACCCCTGGACTAAAGGAACACGAATAATCCTCGAGGCATGTTTTGACTCTATGATGAATTGTTCTTTAGTGCTTGTGATTTCCATAAAAATACCCAAGTAGTAAAAATATGGAGACTCTACTGATAGGTACCATGTCTAAAATGGTGCAAGTAATAAGTTTAGAACTTAATGATCATGCTTGTATTGCCAAAAAATAAATAAATCCACTTTTGGGTTTGTAAACACAATAGACATACTGGGGTAAAACAGTGGTTATATAACCACAAACTACAAGACCAGGTTGTTCAAGTGCAAAGAAGGGGCGTGGATTGAAGATTTACCAACAACTGCACGCTCTTTTAATGCAATATGATCCGAAATGGCAGGAAAAAACGTGAAAAAGTGAAATATGTTGTCTTGACGCTAGCTGGAATGGAAAACAAGTCAAAATAAATGTAAGAATCACTGCTTCTTTTAGATCCAATGTAAATTATTCTGTAAACTAATAAATTGGTAATTATATGAAGTTATAAGATTATTTTTTCTACTGTCTGAGTTTGACTGTAACTAACATAAATGTGTGGTTTTTCTACAGACTTCCAGTGCAGGTGTTGTAGAGCTTTTATCTTAATGAGATAATGTAATATGTAAGAGACGTGTTGCTGTCTTTTTTTTTTTTCTTTTTGTGTTAGTGTCTTTTATTTCTATTAAACTTTCAGATGATACACTACCAGTCAAAAGTTGGGACTCACCTTCTCATTTAAGTAATATGAGATGGACCGCAGATGGCCAACAAGTGCTCAGCATCACTGGGAACTCCTTCAAGACTGTTGGAAAACATTTCAGGTGTCTACCTCATGAAGCTCATCCAGAGAATGCCAAGAATGTACAAAGCAGTAATAAAAGCAAAATGTGGCTATTTTGAAGAATCTAAAATATAAAACATGCTTCGAGTTATGTCACAGTATTTTTAACTACATAATTCCGTGTGTTCGTTCATAGTTTTGATGCCTTCAGTAAAAATCTAAAATGTAAATAAATATGAAAATAAAGAAAAAACAGCTGAGTCCAAATTTTTTTGACTGGTAGTGTACAACACAACACAATGTGATGGCAAAATATAAAAGGGGAAGCCTTGGATCTTTAGCTGCTTTCAAGCCCTGTGAACAAATAGAGCATGTCAGTATCCTTCAAAAGCCAAGAAAACAACTAAGAGTCAATAGACTGTCCATGTATACTGAAATACAAAACACAACAAGGACTGATGCTCATGTCTAGGAAAATTTAAAAAAAAAAAAAAAAAAAAAAAAAGAAAGAAAAAGAGTGGCAACACAAAAATATTTCTTCTACTCAACACTTTATCAGGTTTACACCCTGTGCACAACCTCACCACAACTGATTCTCTGTCACATTTCTTCAGATATTTCATAAAAAGGCAGCTTATAACTCAGTATGAGGTAAAGTATTAAGAAATGTCCTTTTACTTTGATAATTTCACCTTTGATAATCATGCAATAAAGGTTTTATCTTTTCATGAATGACTTGAAATGCTCCAATGGATGAATGCAACTCATATTACAGATGTTTGTATGCACTAAAGTGCATAATACAACGCATGACTATTATTCATCATTCCTTCAAAAAATATTTATATATAGTAGGTTATTATCATAAAACTTAAAATAAAGTATTAGAGATCAATATAGTGTATTTCAATCAAAGTATGACGGCGGTGCAGCTTTAGGAGATGCCTTTCTCCTGTATGAATCAAATATGAAATAGTTATTCAGAAATTAATGCAATGAAAGGAAAAAGCCTTTTGCATTTTCTGCAGATCGACACAACAAGATGAAACACTTTATGTCGAGGTGATTTAATTCACTTTTTGTTACTAGGTAATCAGTCCTGTATTAGTTCTTATACAAAGCTTGTTAATAGGATTAGGTGTTAAAGAGACCATAAAAGTGTGAATATAGCACCATAAACATATTTGTTGTTGGATTATTTGACATTTATAAGCGCTTATAGAAAACTTTAACGTTTACTTCTATTACAAACAAACTTTTCTTATATTTGTTTATTACAGTGTTATAAATATATCATATAATGTATTGTTTTAACCTGTTTAATCTTTTATGTCATTGTTAAATCTTAACTAGTCTTGACTGGTTGAGAGGGATTGAAAGAAATATCTGATACTTTTAGAACTGCAAAGAGTTAAGTATGGAATGCTTTATGGATATGGGCACCGGCCTCTGGCAAAAATATCCATACCTTACAGAAAACATATACAGAAATAACAACAAAATGTGTGTATTTGGTCTCCTTTATTATAGCTGAGAGTTTATAGTACAGGATCCAAAATGGGTAACAAATAATCAGAGTGAAATAGTGCAAAAAACACTATGATAAATGACTTAATTTATAATTCAAATAGTAGAATAGTATTCTCTGGAAGAGTTAATAACACTGCTGCAGAGTGACCTACTAGACAGGAAGTAGTTCAGAGGGGTTCAACATGATGCAAAACCAAAATAAACCTTCAATTTACAATGTGACAAATCTGCTGCATGCTTTTAAAATATATTAAATATCTTATATCTTTGAGTTGCTCATCTTGCCAATGCTTATTTGTTATTTGTCATTGATGGGTTTTTCACAGTAATTTATTTTCTTTGGTTCACAATTTTTTTGAATTTCAGTGAAACTTCCTTTGAAATATTACCACAAACTACAGTCCGTCATCATTCGTTCAGCCAATCAGTGTGAGGGGGTGTGGCCAAAACACGGAAGTGTCATCAAGGAAAAGACACTGGAAGGCTGTGTTATTGTCATCTACTGTATATTTTATAGATGCATTCCTGTCAGCAGTATTTAAAAGAGCGAAATGGTTAGGTTAAAATCCTTGTTCAGGATGGCTCTGCCTAGGTTTCACATTGATTTGGCGCTGTGTTTTGCGGTTTTATGTGTTTCCGTCGCCATCATCGAACAGAATCAGGGTAAGAGGATGAATCCATGACATGATTGAAAAGTTGTTGCTAGTTTGCGTTAGATTGTGTGAAGAGCAGTGTCACAGCAAGGTATTTTTACACTAAGGCAGATTTGGCTGTAATGTTGGCCTATAGCGCCCCCACCCGGCCCTTCTATCGCCTCTGTTTCTTGTGTAACCCCGGCTTTCTGTGCAGCGATGCCGCGTCCTCTGCTCGCCGCCGTCGCCGTCTGTTCCTCGGCAGGGATGGCGCTCATCTGGAGGGATATCAGCTCCAGGATTAAAAGCGAAAACCGGACTTTAAGCAGTTTACTCAGCCAGTACGTGGCGGGGAAGGCAATTGGCTGGTTCGGCAGACGGCAGAGGAAGAAACTGGAAGCCGACACGATCAATGTGAAGCGAGTCCAAGAGGAGACTCTGCTGATGCGCCTGCGCAAACACGCAGACACATGTTATGGAAAACAGTATGACTTTAGGTTAATTAAAGGTAAGAAAAAAGCGGAGGTGTTCATGGGCATTTTATAAAGAATGAACTTTAATCATTCAGCCATATCTTTTTATTTTTAATGAGAGAGTCTGTATGTTGTAAAGCAGACCTGGCAGTGATTTGTCCTTTGACAGCTGTGACGTAACATTATGTGTTGTACATGTGAAGACCACACCAATAACAAAAAAAAAACACACAAAAAAAAACCACCAATAACAATGGCACTGTTACTCAGTGGCAGAAAGTGTCATATATTTTAGACCAGGGGTCACCAACCCTGGTCTTCAAGATCTACTTTCCTGCATGCTTTAGATGTTGGCTTATTATTTGAATCAGGTGTGTTGGAAGAGGGAGACATCTAAAACATACAGGATAGTAGATCTTGAGGACAAGGGTTAGTGACCCCTGCTTTAGACTAAAGTATTGTACTTCAGTATAGATTTGAAGTACTTGCACTTTGCTTGAGTAATTCCATTTTATACAACTTTAGTCTTTTACTCCACTGTAACACATGGGTAAATATTGTAAGTTTTACCTCATTACATTTGTTTGATGGCCTAATTTACCTACATGTTGTAGTGAATCTCATCTGTATTTGTAGTTAGGTTTCAGAGTACAAAGTTTCATTTTTCCTGCACATTGAAAATCACATATATCCACATGTGATAGACTGAGGATTAATGTGTCATAAAAGGAATGATTAAGTGTCTGTTAATTGCTTGAGTGTAAAACTCTCCTCTTTCTCAGGCCAAATAAGTTCTTTTAAAACTATCTTGTGTAGGCTGGGAAATGCATTGTTACATATTTGGAAACAGTTTCTCTTGAGTTTATGCAAAGTTGACTTAATAGTGATGCAGTGATGCTATAAACATAGGGTGATCTTGCAGGACATGATGCAACATCCCATATCCCTACATGCACATTAATTCAGCAGTGAAAAACATTTAAAAAACAGCATATAACAGTAAAACACTGACAGGGATGGTTTTGCAAAGGATGCATACTTTTCCTTTAATAAGGTTTTTATCTTTTTCATTATATATAATAAATAATAAAACTTCTTTTAGACTGTCATGACTTTCGTGCTCGTCACCCCATCACCACATATGAGCACTACAAGGAGCTGATCAGGCGAATCGCAGCTGGAGAGGAAAAGGTGATAATCGCAGAGAAGCCACTGATCTTGGCCATGACCTCTGGGACATCAGGGTCCAGTGCCATGCTCCTCAGTACTAAGGACACCAATACTGAGTTCTTCCTACAGGTGAGGTGACATCTCTATAAGATAAGAGTAATAAGTAAAGATGACTTTATATGCCTTTCCATGTCTGATACTAATTCCAGTTAGTATCAGTCTATGACACATGTACAGTCCTGTACAAATGTTCTAGGCCAACATTAGGTTTGTAGATTTTAGTAAAGTTCTAATGACCAAATAAATATATGCATTATCAGTCTATGTATTAAGATACAATCTGGATATATGCAAAGTATGTAGAGCATTAAAAATGAACATTTCAGGGAAAAAAAAACAGGTTCTGTATAGCAAAGAGGTAGTATTTAGTGTGACCTCCCTTTGCAATTAACAAAACTTTAATCCTTTTGTTCATATAATATGATTTTCATTTCTTGAATTTTCATACCAGGTTTCATTCAACACGTCAGATTTTCTACTTGTTTGTGCTGCAGACTTAACAGTGACTTAAACAGTTTTAGTTCTTTGTGTGGCTTTTAAGGTTGTGCACATATTCCATGTATTTTTGTTGTTGTTACTGTATCTGAAGAAAAGAGTATGAGAAATAAATATGTATGATCATTTCAGCCCTACAAAAACAACAAAACTAGAGGTGGCAATGTGCAAAAGTTTCTATAGGACTATCAGATAGAATGTGTCTCTATACTGTCAATACACCTATACTGGGCCAACACAGCACAATATACCACATATGCACCCTGCTAAAGGAAACAGGAGCAGATCATTTAGGCACAATATTTCTATGAAGCTTGGACTGTAGGCGTCGTGTGTGCAGATCCAGATTGATGACAGAAAACAAGGCAATGTGTGCAGACAGTAGCACACCATGACATTTAACCTGACCTCAGATTTAAGAGTTTCCCAAAACCAGAAGTAATGTTAGAATTTCTCCAACAACTTCCACACCACTAACATGTTGCAGATGGCTTTATTGAACGCCATTGCTTTACAGCTCATTGGTCAAAATGTACCTACAAGCACATCAGGTTCAACTGGCTTATGTATTATATTGGATTTAAATTTTATATCCAGTTGTGTGATTTTTGTTCAGTATCAGACCAAAACAATAATATGTGTCAGATCAGTGCATCCCCTTGAGTTTGGCTGTGTGGTTTTGTTTCCAAAAGGGAGTGACAGTATGTGTAGATGCAATGCAGCAGGCCTTCCCTGCCAGTAACAGCCTCCAGCGCACCACCAAGTTCTTCTACACACCTATTCTCCACCAGTCAGAGGCCGGCATTCCTATTGGACCAAACTCCTCCACACCAGCGTCCTCCCGTCACATGCTCAACCTGTACACCACTCCAGCACCCGCTTTTGAGGTATAAGTATAGGACACTATCTTAGCCTCATAGCATAATTGCAAAAGTCATATTTTTGGCCAAATTGTAATATTTGCGTGACTCCAAACGCTGAAAATTCATTTTGTGCAGATATCACAATTTGGCCAAAAATATGACTTTTGCAATTATGCTATGAGGCTAACAACTTTGTTAACTATTCTCACCAGAGTTGTGTTTGTATTGTTGTTGTTTTGTCCTCTTTTCTTTCAGGTTAAGAGTGAAAAGGACACTCTGTACTTGCATCTTCTCTTCGCTCTGAAAGATCCCACTGTGGGAACACTGGAGTCCAACTTTGCCTCCACCATCTTTTATGCTTTCAGTGCCTTACAGGTACAGCAAAAGCACTTCATGGCTCATCATGCAAGCGCTGGTTACATATATTACTATAAAGCATGCCCTTCTTACCCCGCCTCCCGAAGGGGAGGTAAGGGGTATTGTTTTTGGTTCAGTTTGTTTGCTTCTATGTTTCTTTGTTTGTTAACACTCTAGCAGCAAAACTATTGGCTGAATTCATACCAAATTGGGTTTATAGATTGCCAGTGACCCAGAATAGATATGGTTACATTTTCGGAAAAATAGGTCAAAGTTCAAATTTTCGATGAACTTTTAAAATCTTTTTTCTTCTCCCATTTACTTATAATGGGCGAAATTTCGAATGTCTATAAAAATATCAATTTTGTTTCAATTTACTTTAAACTTGGCACATATATAGAGGCAATTGATATGCTGACATCAGCACACGCATAGACATGATGACATCAGCAAGATCGATGCCAAAATAAGCTACAATACATGCGAGGGGCGGGGTTTGTTGTGCCTGGAACCACTTGTTAGTTTCTGATTAGTAGAATAAACATTGTGCAGGTCAAGAATTCCAGCTGCATCTGTAGTATAGAACAACTTTATTAAAGCTAGGCCAACACATTTGGGCTTGAATTCTTCATCAAAGTTTAGTAAAGTTAATAAACTACAAATGCTGCTGGAGTTGTTGACCTTCTGCAGTTTTTTTCTTTTACATGTATCGTGTTAGTAGGAAGTAGGGAAAGTTGTTGAAAGTTTCTGCAAATTACACACATTTTGAAAAATCGTAAATATCACAGTGCTGTACATTATAAATCTGTCCCTCTTGTCTGTTGGGTGGAAAAGTCCTTTAATGTTGTGTCCTTCATGCAGTCCCACTTGAGCCTTTTCTCATTAACCAGGATACAATGCAGAGTCAAGATTCAGGCTCTCATTCACTGAAAAAAGCTCTGTTAATTTGTCTGATGAACTAAGGGTTAAAAAAGTAATTTCTTCCCAATTCTCTGGCTGTCCCTTAGGAGCGCTGGCAGGAGCTTGTGGAGGACATAGAGCGAGGTAAGGTCAGCAGTGCCCTGGCTCTGGACCCCACAGTGAGGGCCAGACTGGAAGCTTTGATGAAGCCAGATCCGGAGAGGGCTGCCCAGCTCCGGGTGCACTTCCAGGATGGCTTCCGGGGGATCGGAAGGCGCCTTTGGCCCTACCTTCATCTGGTGCTGGCAGTGGATTCAGGCTCCAATCAGATATATGGAGAAATGCTGAGGGAGAACTACTGTGAAGGAGTACCTTTCTACTCACCTTTCTATGCTGCTACTGAAGGTAAGAACCTGCACACGACGGTTGGTAATACTGGTTTGTGTGTGACAAGACACATGACCAGAGATATGTTATATATTGTGTTGCCTTTTGTAGTTATTGAGAAATTTGTATTTTATTCTGTGTGACAGTGTGTTTTATTTGATCACTGGCAAGCAACACTTAAGGCCATTTCATTAGAATAAAATGAAAATGTGAATGTACATCATTAAATGTAATGAAACATGGAATTCATTACCTCTGTAGTGGTACCAGACAGTGGTGAAATGAACATTACATTACATGCCCATTTTCTCTAAATACAGTGAGTAGTTTATATTAAATGAACATATGGAAGTGAATCAGTAAGGGGTGTAAAGGAGGGGTTGGTTTTAATGAACAGTAGCCCCAGTCTATGTTATATGGATAAAATAATACTCCATTTGTGAGTTTCCTGATTAGCGACTGTATCTCATGTATCAAACAGAGATGCCAGGGGCTGGATTCAGATGCTTCAGTATGCTGTGTCTAGACTGAATCAGTCATTCATTTACTTTTAGTTCAGTTGTTGTAAACAGTTGTTCAGTGTGTTGTGTCTCATGTAGTGGTCCATTGTGTTTTCATCTGGGTCCAGTCCAGTCTGTTGGTTACAGGTTTAACGTCCATGTTTAATTTGAACAGCATCTTCAACAATGGTGTTCTATTAAACTGAATATTGTCTTTTATTTATTTATTTATTAATCTAAAATCCAACAAAACATTTTTATTCCTTATTACATGCATCTCATCCATTAGCTTTCGTTTGTTTCTGCTGCTTTTTGGATTTTTTTGTTGCTTTCTCCACATTTCATTGTATCGTTCTGTGAACTGTGACCCAAAAACCGAAGCACGTAAGATTTTTTTCTGTACTGTGACACCCCTAATATTAACTTACTGTCTCACATTTTATTATTTTCCTTCTTTCATCTATAAGTTTGAGTCAGAACAACACATGGTTTTATCATCACACAACATGCTATATATCATCATACTGCACAGCCCTACTTGAAACCACTACACTAACACTTATCAACAAAACACATTCCCAACACAAAAGCAGTAATCTCTGAGAGTATTATACTGTCATGGTACCAAATGAGGATTTCTCAGGTGCATGATGTTCCTGCAGGTCTGATAGGGGTGAACCTGTGGCCTCTGGAGTCCTCTAGACGCTACTTGCTGTGTCCTCGCTCCATGTTCTGTGAGTTCGTGCCGGAGAACAGCCTGGACGAGGAGCAGCCTCACACTCTGCTGATGGACGAGGTGCAGGAGGGACTCAACTATGAACTCGTCGTCACAAACGCTTCAGGACTCTTCAGGTTGGATTTCATTTATGATCTATACATGATTTCAAAATAAGGGAAAAACAAGGTGTTTGAAATAAAAGACTGTAGTTTTTGTGCTGAATAATGTGAAAATGTTCATTTACTATAAATATAAACCCAATAGAGAACATTTGTTATTATTTGCTTGTCAGGCCAGCCTTTTGATCATAGCTTGAATCGTCAGACTGAGCTGCGTCTGCATCATGGGGTGTTTGTTGTGTTTCAGATATCGCATTGGAGATGTGGTGAAGGTCGTTGGATTTCACAACCAGTGTCCCATTGTTGAGTTTCAGTACAGGTAGAGCTGTCACAGTTATAATACGGTTGCCTGATTATAGTCGTTTCAGCCAACTGCATTAGAATAACTGATTATATTTCCTTTACTATGTCTATGTGCTTTTCCAGCATTTTAGTTTTGATTAGTGCTTTAATTAATGACAAAATTTTGTTGCACACTCTTCTTCCTCTATGTTTTTTTTGCACCTGACTGGAATGGTTGTGAAACATCAGAATATAGGTAGTTATTTAATGATTATGGGTACCTGTTATTGTCAGTAATTTTTTTTTTTTGTAATGTCTTCCTTTGCTTTGCTGTTACTATATAGTGTACAGTAATAGACAGTTAAGTCCCCTCCTTTCCTGTGTGCCACATGGAATGTTATTTTGGAAAAAACATGAACATTAGTCCATGGTGCGGAAGAAGAAATGTTTTTAATCTAACCTGAATTGTGCTACCACATATATGCTTGTCTATTTAAGTATAATTTTATGAGTCAAGGAAGTTGGAGTTTCTGTTAAAAATGTAAAAGTACATTCTAGTTTAATTTACTGACGTTGTGTTGTTTAAACACCAATGTGACCATTTCGTTGGCATAGTTCACCTTTGCTTTGAGAGTGAGATAAAGAAGTATTGAAAGAGGTAAAATTCTCTACAAGTTTGATCCTGTTGTGGTCCTGTTTCCATATTTTTCTCAGACTGCGACAACAAATGTTCTTGATTTGGAAGATTATCTTTTAGTCTTGCAAACATCATGTGTTTAAATGATGGCATAATCCAAATGGAATCAAAGAATTACTAGTATTTGTCTGAAATGATGTCCCATGGA
Organism: Apogon hyalosoma; assembly: GCA_037367295.1. Classification (NCBI taxonomy): domain Eukaryota; kingdom Metazoa; phylum Chordata; class Actinopteri; order Kurtiformes; family Apogonidae; genus Apogon; species Apogon hyalosoma. The sequence continues at coordinate 13,084,754 of JAPQRP010000013.1, forward strand.
GCACAATCAGAAAGGGTAGGACTTTAGATTTTAATCATGTAATGTCCTTATTATACTGTGATATTGGCACTAAATGAAACAGACAAAATGTAATTGTAATTATTTGATTGAAGTTGGTAAATGTTCATGATTGTTATAGCATTGAGGATACATCCAGTAAGTCATAGAGCTGTCTTTATATCATCTCATGCTGGCTGTAATCTGTTTCAGCCTGTTCTCTACTCTATTATAGTGTAGAAAATTTTTTCTCCCCTGCCTCTGTATGTTTCAGACGGGGTCAGATGTTGAGTGTTCGAGGGGAGAAAATATCTGAGCATTTGTTCCTGGGTGCTTTGAAGAAGGCTGTCGCTCAGTGGCCTGGAGCTCAGCTTGTCGACTATTGCTGTGCGGAGAGTGGCATTCTGGGTGAGACAGTCTCAGTAGAATTACCCATCAGATCTGTGTGTTTGAAGTCTTTTTAACAGGAACTATGGTAGAATTTGCACTAAAGTGCTTCTGACCATACTGTGGTTCTGCAGGTGATTCAATAGGTGGCTCAGATCCTCATTACCAGGTCTTTATAGAGCTTAAAGGGGTGAGGAACCTCACAGAGGAGCAGCGATACAAGGTGAGACAAACCAAACGTCAGCCTATTTAAACCAAACCAAAATGGCTGCCTGTTCTGTGTCTAAGTGCTGCCTCTTTTCTTTCCTCCAGTTGGACATCTGTCTTCAGCAGGACTCGGCTGTCTATAAGTCGTTCCGTATCAAGGGCAGCATTGGACCGATGAGGGTGCAGCTGGTAGCACATGGTGCTTTCAAGGAGCTCAGCAAGCAGATGATGGCCTCTTCTAACACTTCACCCAACACCTTTAAAATGCACCGTGTACTGCGCAAGAAAGAGTATGCTGACTTCCTCCTGCAGAAAACAGTTTCTTGAGAATTTTCACAGTGAAGAGACATAAAAAACTGTGATGAACACTGACTGAAGGAAATGTCTCAGGTTTCACAATTAACATTTTGATGAACAATTCATGTGCCTTTGACAACAACACACAAGTTTTTTGTTGTTATTTTTGACCGTATTCTAGTTATGTTGCAATTCTATTATATCATCTACATTTTTAAAAATTAAATTACATGTCACAAAATTCAGACAATAGATGCATTTTGTCATATGTAAATATTCTAATGAATGTTAGGAAATCAAGACATTTTGTTGCCTTATTACTACTTGTGGTTTTATATTGGCCCTTAAAAAAAACAAACAGTAAAGCAAAATTGCAATTACTTATCACACTCCAGGAGGATTTTAGTCCAATTTTGCATTTGTAGGAAATAATATTTTGTGGGTTTACACCATCTGGTGTGGTTAAAGTGACATCATGATGCACATATTGTTCCTTAAGTGCAGTCACCTGTGAGAAGTAAAGCAACAAGATTTAGTTCTAAAAATAAACCCCTTCTGCTTGCTGAATTCATGAAAAGCAGCTTCAGTGGAAAAGCCAAATGCTTCCTAAATCCTTGTTTTGCAAAACTATAAAGTCGGGTATCACTGAAAAGAAATAAGAGCAATCATGTTAGATCTCATGATCATATATTGATGTCTAAATTGAACTGAGCATAAGACATTTCCTGTTTAATCAGCAAAGTCTAATTCCTATGTAACCATCGCAGATTCGGGCAGGTTTCTTTCAGAATCTCCTGAAGTGAGCTCCTTTTTCTCACCTTTAACACACTGAGCCATTTACACTGGACAAGCTGATGTAAATTGATTTTCAGCAGGACATCAATCACTAAACAGTGACTGCATGATTGCCATATCCGTGTCTCACTGAGCTGCTTTGTCCTTCTACATTTATCTCCAGCTCGTCAGTGCTAGACTTCTTCATTGGCCACTAGAGGGAGCTGGTCCCATATGGAATTCAGTCACAGTGTTGAGGAAGAAAAATCATCACCATGGCTAGATAGGTACACATTTTCAACTACACAGTCCAATAACTCAAAACAACACAGTCTGATTTCTGAGTCTGTGATGAGGCAGATTTATTGTAGATTAAAACAAACCTGGAGATGACAGTAAATGACTGTCTCTGCCAAACATGCCTTTTTATACCATTCTTTACCTCCTCTCTAGATATGACCCATTTGATGCACCTCCACAATTTATCCTGAACTTTGCATCAGTCACCTGTCCTCTGCCACCCTGGACATCAGTATTTATTTGCTTTGAACCTTGTGAGTAATTACCAGAATATTCTAAGAAAAAAGAAAGTGGTTTTTTGGGTTCTTGTCACAGTTTCTCTACAGATGCCAGGTGTCAGACAGTAAGTGTCCTTGGGCTCCTTCAGCTGGTGCTTACTTCTCTGCTTCCACCTCCCTCCACTCTTCTCCATCATTACCCATCTAAGGCAATTCATGACAAATCAGAACATTTATTATTCTTAGAGTTTTTTCAGTCGTCACCTCAAATGCTCTCTTCTTCCTCAGCAGTTGTTTTCACAGGTGTCACACATTCAATGCTCTGGTGCGCCGCTTAGTTTCATACACATTTCTTGTCATAACAAATATCACTGGACTACAATTTATTAGAAATGATCTACTTCTGAGATTAAATGCAGTACATATTATATACATTAATAAGATAAATTAGAAAACAATTACAAAAGTGCTGGTTATCTGCTATTTTTAACGTATATTATAAAGTGTTATTTCACATACATATTAGTTTATGTCTATTTATCCAATAGATTTCTAAATGTTCCAGTGTAAAGAACCTGTAAAGTGAATGTATTCTTATGTGCAGATGGTGTTTTGAAGTCGATCTGGTAACTCTGAGAGTAAAATGCATCCTCTTATTAAATCTCAGAATTTCACATTTTTGACTCAAGACTGTATCTTGGAAACTACAGCCAACCAGCATTTTGAGTTAATTTTTTTTTATTAGTGACTCAAACTTGCTAAAGTTCCACTGCTTTTATTTTGGAGGTATTTTACTTGTAGACTAGTGTGTCATTATACTTTTAAGGTATAGTGTTTGTACATTAACTCATAAAGACCCAGTGTGACTTTTGTGTCGGTTCCCAAATTAATTTTTCCCTCTATTTAACCTTTTCTAAATGATTTATCACCATTTTAGTAGAATATTATCCTCTGCATTTTGCATTTTTTCAGTGAAAATCATCTATTTTCCTATATTTATTTCACTGATCATGTAGGTGTTCATCAAAGCTCAGATTAAAGTTGAAGGTTATTATATAAAAAACAGAAAAAACTGAAGAAAAAGTGAGCTTTTTTTTTTGTTTGTTTGTTTTTTCAGCAAAATATATCATTAACTGAACATTAACCCAGTGTCTCCATCTACTGTCATTGATCCAGCTCCATGGGTTTTACTGGTGAATCAATGTTGTAGACAATGACAGTGTTTCCACTAATTATTAACATGGATTGATAGGATTAATGGATGAACAGTTATGAAACAGTTTAGATCAGTAGATAATTTGGTCTCCGGTGGATGTTTGGGTCTTTATGGGTTAATCACTGTCTTTGAGGATAAATAATATTTGCACAATGTAATTTCATGGAGTTCAGGATCACTTTCTACTTATAGTCTCCTTTTATAACCTCTGAAGCATAGATACAGAAGAAAGTACAGGTATTTTTATAACAGGAAAACACAATATTTACTGCCACTTACATTATGAATAGATTTAATTCATTATTACCATGTTACAGCTATACTCTCCCAGTCATTGGTTATTTAGTGTAAAGTGAGGAAATGATTCATGTGAAGCTGCCCTTCTCCATTACTCTCGTGCCTTGGTGCATGGCATCCCTCTCTCCGTTGACAAAGTGGGCTAATATTTTTAGCAACGTCCCACTTCAGCTGAGATTTGACACTGATCACGTTTTATTTTGGCTTCATAATGTGATTAGATCAAAACAGCGATGAAATGAAAAGCGCTAAAATTAAAGCACCACGTCAAACAACCTTTTACTCCAAGGAGTTGATGATTAAGTGTTTTCCTCCGCCGAGGTTTGAAACAGTTTAACCTGTAGTTATCTGAAGATGGAGATGTTTCTTATCTCATGTATTCCTCATGCACACCATCGTATTAAAGCTTACTTGGAAATAGTCGTGGATGATTGAATGATTCCTGCTGTTCTAATGCTCCTGTTTTATGGCCACATAAGAGCTGAATATAGATCTAATGGATTTATAATGGAGTAGTGGAATTTTTTTTCCAAGTAATTTCAGCAGGTTTTCCTGTTATTTTACAGTTTCATCCACAAAAATGACTAAGAATCATAAGCAAGATACAGGAAAAACTTCTTATAACTTTTGGGATTTTCTTGTGCATGATTAATTTGGTTAAAAAGGACCATATGGCAGATAAATACAATACGTCTCCCCATTCTCTCATTAATTCCTTAACTGTTTGTCAATGCAGAATGTTTTTATTGTTACCAGTGAAGTTTAGTGTGATGGTGCCTGATATCCTCACGTGCCATGAGGATTTGCTCACAGATAACCACACACAGAGCTTCTGAGCACATCTGCTCCAGTCACAAGTTAATTCAATGTAAACAGCAGAGATTTGAGAATGACAGACCTGATTTCTCAATGGGTTTGCCGAGGGAAGGAGGATGTATTTAACTGAGAGAAGGGATTGTTGCATGTTGAGTGAATGATGCCGGCTATATTTGCTTCATAGGCAGGATTAAGGACAAGTCGTTTCAGATACAGGCTGTAAATTTCCATTGATGTTTACAGAGGCGAACAAGTTTCATCTGCTCAGTATTATTATCAAGCTAATGAAAGAATTTCCTCTGTTTAAATTCACCTAAATCCTTCAACTTAGAGTCAAAATCGAGCAATGGCAAATGTATTTCTTGGTCTTAGCGTACCCTGCAGCCACAGAGCTTTGAATTTTGGGAAATGTAGTCAAGGTAATATTTCACCTGTGCGTCACTCTGTCATATTAGACAGCAGAGTAGATAGTGGGCATGTTTAATGGATTAGCCTCTTTATTGGTGACAAGCAGAGATGGATGAACTACAAGAAGAAAGGACAATGAGAGGCCATTAAAAATAGATAGCTGTGAAGGGCTGCCAGGGCTTGAATAGGATCCGAGAGGGGGAACAATACTCTCTTACAGTCTGCGAGCCCGTCTTTTACTTTCACTGGTTGTTTTTTCCCCGTGTTTTCCTCCAAATGGAGCTCACCTCAGTCACTCGCTGTGTGGCTTAATTGTGCATGTTTAATCACCTTCTCTCTGTAGAATATTTTATGACTGACAATGTTGATGAGTTCACGCAAAAAAAAAACAAAAAAAAAAACTCCTGTAGAGACAGAATTGAACTGAACACACACCTGGCACCTGCATTTGTGTATGAATGTTTTCAGAGATTTGCTCCTTAAGACAAAAAAAAATAAAGAAAGAAAAGAAAAGAAAAGAAAAAGCAGTTGCTGCAAAAGGATTGTCAATCAAGATCTGGACCAAACTTGTTTTTCACCCTGAAGATTATAAATTTCAATTCTGTCTCAGGGAAACACCCACACAGCTGCTGAATCTGCTCAACTTTTCCAACATTACCAACACCCCCGCTACAAACTCACATATAGTCTATTTTTTTCATCCTTGTTTGAAACATGACTATTGGCTATCGCATACTAAATGCCTTGTCAAAAAATACATTGGGGAGATTTTTAAAAAAATTAACAACACATCTACTATGCTGTATTATACAGTATGTTAAATACCAAGTTAACCTCATCTAAAGTCATTGAAAGGGTCCAGAAACCTTCACACTGATATATTCATCGGATCCCAGCTTTTTTTCCACCTTTGGGGGATTTTTTTTACAACCTCAGCTTTACCGTTGGTTCCATCCTCCAGCTTCCACATTAATCACAGTGACAATAAAGAAACACCACAACTGAGTAAAACAAGGACCTTTCTTCAACACAAAGCAAACCAATTTATAGAGTTATATTTTCTACTTGCTTCCTGTCATCGTGTTAACTCAAGCCAGATCAGAGTCCCAATATTCATCCCCTAATTATCAGGTTTCTTTATGTTGCTGCAGTTTTTAATATTTAATGACAATAGATTAATTAATTCCAGGGGATCATCTTTCTCTAATTACTTTAAAATCCAATCAGATTAATATAGTCAAAATGGACATGATACGCTTTCAGACTAGTAATTCTCTGTTCCGGTATTCTCTTCTCTGGAAGTATTTGCGTTGTCAGTTAAGCTGTTATGTTTGCTTGGGTCAAAGTGAGTTAAGACGCAATGTTACTTTGGTGTGTTAAGCATCAAGTCCTCATGAAAAACATCTCCAGGCTTATCCTTTTAATCCGCTCTTATCCCTGGCTTTTATCCCAGTTTTAATTCTCTCATGAGGATCGGAGCTGAGAGTGCAACGGTGACCAGCTCCGTCCAGACTGTGGGCCGCAGTGACACTGAGGAGCTTGAAACACATCCTCTAGGAATTGCACTTTATGACTTGTTATAGTGCAGCTCCTGTAGCTCCTTTACACCCCACCGCCACTTGGACAGTGTCTCTGAGACAGATTCCCATAACAAAACTGCACAACAGCACACAATTCAAGCGAATACAATAGGGCGTATTGACCAACATGCTGGTAATCCATCTCTCCTTGATTTGCAGACATGCACACAAAAGCCATGCGCTGATAGTAGCACTATAGGGGTGTAATGGTGCTGTCAGCTGCTCCGAAAGCATCCTCCCTCCCTCCCTTCGTCTATCCTCCACCTCTCGCTTCTCACTCTCACTCCCTCTCTCTTTACCACCACCACAGATGAAAACAGGTCCCCACAGAGAAGCCAGTATCTCATTGGCTGGAATACCACAGGAGTGGATGGGAGCAGGAGCAAGAGAGACAGTGTAGCGAGGAGGGGAGCGAACCACGGTGAGAAAGCTCAAGAAGATACAACTACTCTGCCACAGCATCCTGACAAAGCTCTGAGCTGAGGGATGTAAGAGATGTAGGTACATGCACTGCCCTGTTTATCTCGCTGATTCCTCGTCTTCTTTTAAATGGAAAGCATAGTGGACTTCAGTGATAACTTGGTTCAGTTTGATGCTGGAATGAGCTCTCTGCCTGAAAGGAGCAGGCGAGCAACAGCTGGGCTGACAGATCTGAAGCTCTCTGGATCTCAGCGTCACCTGGACTTGATCCATCCTTGTTGACTGAACAACTGTTGGTGACTGCCACTCTCCATTTCTTCCACCGTTTTGTGCAGTCGAACCACTCACCCGAACCTGCGGTGTTGGAGGGAGCTATTTTAGTCTTCCCAGGCTACACCTTTGTCTTTGGGAGAGGCGTTGCATGGAGAAGGCTGGTCACTTTTAAATGTGTGTCCCAGTGGCCGCTGGTGGACTGTCCTCAAAGTATCCTGCACCTGTGAAGCCACCTGCTGTGTCACTGTCATGGTGTGACCTCCAGCCTGCTGTTGGCTGCCCAACTTCTGGGTCAAGATGCCAGTGATGAAGGGCCTCCTGGCCCCTCAGAACACTTTTCTAGACACCATCGCTACACGCTTCGATGGCACCCGTAAGTCTGAGCATGATATTTTTCAGTTTTTAAATGGATTGCTTGTCTAAATATCAGAAGTAAAACTGCTGTGGCCTTAAAACTTGTTCTTTTCACAGTCCTCAATGTGATGCTCCTTCAGTTTTTTTAGGATCCTATATTTGCAGCATCTGGACTGAGAACCTGACAGAGGAACTGCTGTGGCAAATATTGCCTAATGAAGTCACAAAATGTTAAATAATTAAAAGAGTAAAAACTAAATTAGTAGATGTCTCCAGGGCTGTAATTCCAGTACAACACTTGCTGTTGATAGATGCTTGTTGCCAGAATGATTCTCTTCCCTGCACTGAAATTTAAGTGAGACTGATGCTGTCCAGCTGCAAATAGAAAGTAGCTGTTTCAGCTGCACTGGAAGATACTTTATGTGCACTATGCAAGTAAAACATGGGCAGAAATCAAGTTTTCTTTCCACGTTTGTTTCACGCAGTTAGCTTTAAACTAGCTGGTGCATCCATTAGGTAGTCCTGCAAATTCAGCGCGGCATGTGTCTCTTGTTTTGTACCTTGTGCCTCCTCATGGGAGGTTGTGGCTTGTTGTAAATAAATACCGTGGGGACGTCTGCGTTTGTTTGCTTGTCAATTCAGCCGGTCCTCCCTCTGCTATAGTTGCAGCAGCCAGAATGAACGGCTGTCTCACAGTAATTCCCAGAGCTGTGACTCAGTTCAAGTCGACTGTCGGTGCTGTCAGCGGGAAATAAACACAGTGAAATGGGTGACATTACTGTGTAATTGATGTATAGGCTATATAATTATAGCCTTGACTTGGGAGCCATTCTAATGAGGTGTTAGCGGATCTCTTGAGAGTTTAAAACACACTTTGCTCGTCAGGTTTTGTTCTCATATCTGAACACTAACTACAGTTAAACTTACAAACTAAGAAGGTTGTGAGATGGCAGGATAACACATAATGCGAGTAGTTTAGAGCTCAGTGTGAAAGCAGGGGTCATGCTCCCTTGTTGCATCATCCCCGCTGAAGAGTACTTGAGCGAAACATGAACTCCCTGTCAACACTAGCAGGTTGCTCTCAGGGTGAACCCTTCGGATGTCCTGTTAAAAGAAACAAGAGGGAAAAACTATCCTTTGAGTCCAGGGTCTTTTGTAAAGTTTAACACCATACAGTTGCTTAAAAAAAGAGTCACTCAAATGTCAGAAAAAAAGCTAAATAATTTAAAGGACTCTTCTTGCTGAAGAGTCTGTACTATTTTACATTTTCAACATTTATGACAAGCACTTTATGTCCACTTTATGGTTTTTCTTACTGAATAAATAATCCACTAAGTGCTGTTTGTGACACGATATTAAGGGAGAGACATGCACCAGAATTCATGTCTTTGGAACTACGTGCCAATTTTTGCCACATTCAAGCCATTTTCAAAGCCACCATAAGGCTGTGGCTCCTAGAGGGGTGGCTGGGTGCCCACTGCTCAAAATAGCTTCCTTCCTGTTGCCCCGGCGACAGGGTCCTGCCACTTGACATGGATGATGCTTGAGGACTTTGGTCTTTGAGGAAAGATGGTCGACCAAACAGAAAACACTCGAACTTGCTTCCCAATCAAGGACTTTTAACATGCAGCTGGCCTCTTGTTTGGTGGCCACATCTTAAAACAAGTGGCATTGTGGGATGTACAGCTGGGTTCTCTTAACAGCATTACCTCACACTGCCTGTAACCTGCTGTTGCTACGGAAAAGGTGGAAATATGTTCCATTTTTGCCTCAAACATGTTCCATTTTTGCCAAAGTCTGGCCTGAAATCCTAAAATTTAAATGACAGAACAGAATATATCGAGTGCTTTGTTAAACCTTTATTCCAACCCAGCACCAAGCATGTTTTAAATGCTACAGAAATCAGGAAAAATAGGTTTTTGATGAATTACAGACAGCACACTGAGTGCTTCAATTTCTGTTAAGTCTAAATGCCATAAATAAGACATTTTACAAATTGTTTTTCAGTTGGAATTAATGATTTTATCAACAATAGAAAAAAAAAATGGCAGCTCAATTTCTGATGCTTAGTTCCAGATCCTGGATCTATTAATTTAGGTATTTATTATTTTGACTTGGATTTTCAGTTCAACTTTTAGCCAATGTCTAATAAAGTCAAAAAATAGTTAATTCTAAACAAACAATAACTAATCAGCTGCTGGCTTTTTCCTGTTAGAAAATCATGATTATATCAGCCTTTTACAAACTGCTTAAAATGATAAATTAATCAGTAAGTAATGAAGAATAAATATAACAAAGGGTTCTGTCAGGCTTGACTTTGCCCTTCTGAAAGGCACCCTGATCTAATGTTACTTTGAGGAAGCTGATCTAAACAAACACTCATCGTGGATGTCTGAAATGCTATTTATTATACAGTCCTGTGCAAAAGTCTTAGCTTAGTTGTTTTTGCAAGGTTGAAACAGACATACATAAGTATTTCTCATTATTTTCTCTTCAGATGCAATAAAAAAAATACAGGGAACATGTGCAGAGCCTTAAAAGACACACAAAAACTGAACTAAATGGTTTCTATAGGTTAATGTCAGTATTTGACGTGACCCCTGGCCCCATGAAAAGAAGCATCACAGACAGAAACATCTGACATGTGTTGGAATAAAACATCAAAAAATGAATTCAGTAAATCTTATGTTGTCTGAACAAAAGAGTTAAAGATATGTTAAATGTAAAGGGAGGTTACACTAAATACTACCTCTTTGGTTTATAGAAGCTGTTTTTTCCCTGAAACTTGTTTTTACTGCTGCACACACTTCACACATATCCAGACTGTGTACTAAAAAGTAAAGCCATAATCAAGAATAAATTGTACCTCTTAAAGTCTAACATAATTTATATCAATAATCAAGAGAAAGATGCTTTTTCTGACAAGTCTCCTACTACATTAATAAAAAAACAACACTGGAGGGAAAACTATAAAATACAGACGAAATAACTAGAAGAAAATGCCTGTTACATATTTTCAGTGCTTGCACAATACAGTACAAAAATGCTTTTAGATCAGCAAAACAAAACATGGCACCACTGCTGACTTAGCATCCACTCAGTCAAACATTGTCCACATTTTTACATAACGTGTCACTCCAACATAACACTCCCCTCGATTGCTATTGCTACTTACAATAACCACAATTTTTAATTACAGGATTATGAACATTCACATAACTCTTCTAATACATTTATTCCTCTCAGCTTCCACGTGCAGTGATTCACCCTTTGCCTTTGTGCAAAGCATAAATAGATGTACTCTCTGCTCAGCCAAATAATATACAATTTACATTTTGAGAGCATAACCGCAGCCATTATCTATTATACAGCTTCAAAATCCACATATTTGCAATGTCAGGGCTGTAATTTCTCCAGGGGGTGAGAGATGTTCACAAATATTGATTAGACTGTGTTTTGCCCCCAGGAAAACATTTATGAATCCAGTTTAAGTTCATTAAAATTATTTGATTTAATGGATTCCTGGACTCAGAAAATTACTTGTGTGTAGCATATATACTCTCCTAATATTAGTAAAATGTCAGAACAGGTTAAGTCACTAACCTTTGGAACAGCACAGCCCATTATTACTAGACATTATTTTCCCCATCGCAATGTCAATGTTCCTATTCCCAAAGGGTCTGTAGCAGTGTATGTGTGTGTATGTGCACATGCGTGTCGAATGCCAGAGGTCAGGGCTTTATGATTGTCATGTATGTTTTCTATGTGTAGTACATGTGTATGATTTGATATGCGTCCAAATGATTATGACAACGGTCAATCGATCCCTTCAGGGGAATTCTTAGAGGTCAAAGGTCAGGGTCCTTGTATGGACTAGAACCTCTGGGGCAATGTTTGGCTTCAGGGCTCTTCAACTCAATTTTATTGTCATGGACAGACATGGCAGATGCAATATCTCAAAAACAGTTATCGCTTATTAATAACAGTATGAATAATATGCATAAGAAAACAGACGAGAAGGAGCTGCTACTTTGCATCTGTCAGTAACATGGAAGGTTGGAGAGTGGAAAAAGATATGCAATTTATTTCAGTAAAATAGGTTTAAAAATAATGATTTAAGATCTTTAATGGAGGGAAAACAAGTCTTTTATAAATGCAGAATCTCCCATTTGACCATGAAAATGAAACGTGCCTTTTCATCTATGGATTCTAAAATGAAAATCAAATTACTTTTCTATTTGTTTTCTGACATCTGTCTCTAAAATAACGACATTTATAAAGCGTTTTATTGTGTTTATCATTAACCTAATTAGTTACAGTCATGCATGAATCATATATCAATAGCAGATTCATTTGACGCTGATGATGAAGATGCAAAAAAATAGAAAAGCGCTTGCAAAAATAGTAAGTTGTTAATATTTTACAGACTCCTGAAAATGTCACAAGTCTTGTTTGTCAGAGGAGCTCATGTTTTATTAGCCAAGCTCCACCTGGCTCCCCTGTAGTTTGCACTCTGCTTCAAGGAGGCAGATGTTAGCTTACTGTAACACAGACTTAAATCCAGATCTTCCAGTTCTGTACTTGCTCCTCTGACTGTGCTGCGTCTGTACTGTGTGTGGGCGTGTACGCATTTGTGTCAGAGTGTACATGCCTTCAGCTCATGCCCATCACTTTCACCCATCCCCACATCCTACCAGCCCCCAGCTCCTTTACACAACCTCCCCAACAGCGTTTTCACTCTGACAGCAGCGCTTACCCTGTGGGGCAGCGTAACTAAAGGGCAGCTGCAGGCAGAGATAAGAACCAGGTTCATTTCCCCCCAAACACTTTTCAGTTAAAAGGCAACCGAGGAACTAAAGGAGAGAGTGAGCCGACTGTCAGCCAGAACCTTACGGCGCTCATTGTTACCCAGCTGATGAACAGGTCTTAATAGGCAGCTGCAATGGCCGGCCCACAGACAGAATCAGTGGATAGCTGAGGCAATTGTGCTGCTTATTCTTTTTTTTTTTTTTTTTTCAAGCCAATAGGGACATGCAGTATTACTAATAGTAGTCCTAAGGCGGCTAAATTTGATCGAAGCAGAGGCAAAAAAAAAAAAAAAAAAAAACAGGCAAAAGTTGGTGTTTTAATCCCTGGCTTTGTCTAATGTGTGAGGATATCTTTGTAACAAGACACTGAAATCTAAATCTGCTCCTGGTGTGCAGGTCGGCCCCTTGCTCCACAGCTCCACCACCATCACTGTGTGAACGTGGGTGTGAGTGGGTGTGAAGCTTTGTAAAGCACTTTGCAGCATTCTCAGGATAAAGGCGCTACATACTGTAAATGCAATCCATTTAGCTTTTTAGACATTCAGGTCACAGACTCTTTCATCTAGAGTAAATGTTCTGTATATATTGCCCAGTTATTCTAACGTAATTTCAATAAAAACAACAGTTAAACCCATCATTTACCAGGCCTGTGACCTTTTACCCCCCACAAGTCCACTTGTCAGCCCCAATAAGTAAATACACACCGCTGGGCGGTAGTTACACTGCGGTAGTTACATCTGTCCACGCAGCAAGATAATTTTGCTTGACAAGATTTCTTTAAGATTGCTAAACCTAGAAATGAGCATGTCTACAGATGTATGAACACTTAAAACATGATAAATTATCTAACACTTCTAAATCTAAGTTTGTTTTTTTTTTTTGTTTGTTTTTTTTTTATCTTGGTAAGAACCAAATAATTTGCAGTGTAGATGTTGGGAGTGGTAACCTCATGGGCTTCATCTCTCTTTGACACTCTGTTTTCACCACGAAACAAACCTTTGTGACATGAACACGATGCAGGCTGTGTGGTGTTAGCAGTAGCATGTAGCATAATCATGTCAGATTACAGTTGTAGCAAGTCAGCACAGATGTGTAATTAAGGAAGCTGGCGCAGCAGAGCAGCCACTCGAAGCAATATCCCTGAGAGGATTACGGCCTAAGAATTGAGGCATTGTCACAATCTCTCACACACAAACACACACAGAAAACTGTTTATTAAGTGGGGTTCATGTGGGCGCTGTGATGCCTGTTTACATAGTTACAAGACAAGAGATAAAAATGCATTTGGGAAGCTGAAGAAAATTCTGCATAAACTTCTGTTGGTTTTTATTCGAAGAGCACAGCCTGACAAAAAATTGGACTCCACAATCAGACATGTAGAAACAGTGCATACTTGGCCCTGGAAATGCCTTTTATAACTCTCTATCCAAGATTAAAATTTCAATTTAAGCTATTCCACAAAAGCATTACTTTTTGGGTTAACTCAGCTGAAGGCTTAGCTTAAATAAACCTTCTCTAAATATGAAACCTTAAATTTTATGTCTCATATCTTACATGTGATCATCTCTGATACCTTAAGTGACTAATAAAATTGAAGCAGAACTGTTTGCATAGTTTCACACGCAGCATAAAAGTTTTCATTTGTAGCTTGTTGGTTTTATACATTGTCACGAAGTGATTTATGACTACACCTGACTTTGACCCATTTAAAGGGCCGATTTAGGGATGCTGAGTAGAGAGGTACCTATTCTAGGTAAACATTACGTAAACTCGAGATGAATGCGGTTGCTCTCCAACACATGCTGGCTCACTGAGTTGAGGTGTTAGAAATTTATAGAACATGAAAAAGAGGGCATTATTTTCCCAACAGGATAGGCTATCATATCTGTTGAGCCATTGGGGTTTTTTTTTTAGACATAAAAAGACAAAGCCAGAGTTCCAGAGGACTTTACCTTTGCACCTATTTTGAGCTGAGGCCTTATATACACTTTAGAGAATATACTTGTAACAAAATTCCACAGCACACAGTACAGCAGGTCATGTGTTAGATGTAGCATGGGAATCTGAACAACATGTACAGTACCGTGTAGCATAGGCATAAAATCTCCTTTGCCAGTTGATGGATCTGACTAATGCTTCTTTCCATAATTCCTCAGTGACAGTTTAGTTGCTGCACACCCAAGAAAGGTTGTCACAGCTCAGAAAAGACATCCCCCTGCGGACTGCTTTCTGTTCAGTCTGGCCAATTAAAGCGCTAGATTGTTGAAAGCGCAGCAGCAGCTGCTTAATACTCAACCTTCTTAGGCTCACTCTCTATGGAATCAGTAGAATTCAGACTTGTCTCTGTCAGTGTGCTGCCTCGCTCCCTGGCATTCAGAAAATCTGGAGTTTGATGTTTTAACTGCAGAAGAAGTCACTTACTGTGGGATAAAACTAATGCTTTCGGGGCAGTGCAGTTTGCCTAAATATTTGTCAAAATAAGTAATCACACAGAGTGTCTGCGTTCAAGTCCCAGCTGGAGGGCCTCGTCTCCAACCTCGTCACCACTTTGTTTTGGTATTGTTGGGCATTGCTGCTGTGCATTTTCTGCTAAATTATTATAAAGAACTCGACGTGCCTTGTTTTGAAGTATTATACTTCACAGTCCCTACATCTATTAGACCATTCATATTCAGCAGACAGATCACCACATTGTGTATCTAACAATTCCTCACATAAGAGTCTGCTTTAGCTGAAGAAGGTCACAGACACCTAGTATCCAAGGGCATGACATCATTCTGTATCTACCAGTGAGAATAAAATAAACTTATGCAGAATAAATGCATTGTCTGCAATCTCTGCAGCCTGAAGTTACTGGGATAGGTTCCCAGAACAGAAACCAGTCTCACAGTCACAACTTGACAAAACTCAGCTCAGAACTTTCACCAGCTACGTGTTGGAGAACTGTCCATGGTGCTGAAATTAGGGCATGAAATCATTTAAAGGCACAAAGAAGATTTAGTGCTGAATGAGTAGCTGTGATGTGCAATATCTATTTCAGATGAATATAGATAAAGCCTGCCCACTACATGCAATATCCCACTTCTTTATTGACATGTAGACGTGAGGCTCTTATGGATCTTTGCCAGGTCAGAGAGGTATATTGCATTTTCCCATCCACAATATTAATACCATAAGATAAATAATCAAGAAATGTATGGAGCACAGGGCACAATGTTGGATCATATTGGTCTTTGAAATTAGTTTTCACCCATTATTATGCATGAATTAAGATTAGAAGAGAAGTACTTAGCTCTGAAAAGTATTTCTCCAAAAAAAAGAAAAATGTGGCACTTCCTTAGAGTAATGCATCTTTCTGTTATTCTGTGGAGTAGACATCCAAGTATATGGTGAATAGAAATAAGTCATTAAAAAACTAAGTGATTAAAATCACTCATTTACAGCAGGTATCTCTAATCCACGTGACTGCTTTAACATATCCAGCTTCTTTAATTTAAGGATCATAACCTTTATAGGTTCACATCACACAATTATGTAAGCCTAGTGTTGTGTGCCAATCAATCTCTAACCTTTATGCTCTCTGCATATCAGAGTCAGCTGTTTCTGTATCTCACGGTCTGCAGCCTGGAACACCAATTCCCCAGACCAGTCATAACAGTCCTGACCACCAGCAGCAGCATGACTGAATCAGACGATGACGGCCAAGGGGGAAATTAATTTAGTCCCAAACTGAATTTACACCAAAGTCTGTTTCATGTTCTGCTTTGAACTAAACTACTGTTGAACTAAACTACTGAGCTAAACTTGCAAAGCTTTGACATAAGTTCAAAGACCTAAACAAACTTTGATTCTAATGCAAAGAACAAATTACACGCTAAACTTCAAGCCGACCGTGATACACATGGCTGATATGCACTAATTTTCAAATAGGTCTGAATATTTTTAAATTTTTTTTCAGTACTTTTGGTCAGGCTTCATTTTTGCAATTTTCTCACAGAATCATGTATAGAACAACCTTTCACCCTGTTCTAATAGTTCTTTACCTTCTCATGTCACCTTTACAGACAGTAACTTTCTGCTGGGTAATGCCCAGGGCCACCGTGGCTACCCCATCGTCTACTGCTCAGACGGCTTTTGTGAACTGACGGGCTTCACACGGACTGAGGTGATGCAGAAGAACTGCAGTTGCCGCTTCTTGTACGGGGCCGACACCAGCGAACACGTGGCCCAACAGATGGAGAAGGCTTTGGAGGGCCGAGAGGAGTACCAGGCTGAGGTCCACTTCTACAAGAAGAACGGTGGGTGCACAGAAAAGAGGAGGGCAAGGAGACGGCCAAAAGTTTATGCATAACTTTTAGATTTGCAGCAAAATGCCATCCATTTGAAATCCAAGGTGAAGGAACAATTAACCTTCCTGTCATCTTTTGTTATGATGATCAAATGGGAGAAGTGAGGGAATTTATTCCTTCTGTCTGTTCTGGTTTGATCAGGCTGTGATCATCTGTTCAGTTTTTGGATTGACATTTAAAGAGATTTTCTCTTCTTGTCTTCAGCATCATGAGGAGCCCATTTATTTTTAGACATTTTGGTTGAATGATGGATGCAGAATATAGCAGTACGGCAATGCAATATTTGTGAGTAGCAGTGCTCCTCAGTGCTAAGGAACATTTATACAAATCACATGATATTTAAAGTGATAATCAAAGGTACATTGATTAAACTTTCCTGCTGTTATAACAAAACTGCAATGTTTGCTTTAAACACGTGATTCCAGAGTCAAATTTAGTACGTGCATTTATTCTAAACTCAATGTATTGCAGTCGCTTATATATTGAAATTAATTCACTCTTTCTGACTGTAACTTCTAAATCCTTCCAAATTAGCCCTGGGTTCAAAATATGATGTCATGCATGGAAAAAGAGCTCCATTAAGCCTCTCTGATTGGCACATAGGCTTATGTTTCCTCAGCAGAAACTCAAATGTACACCATCAAAGTATGAAAACCTTTAATCGTCAGAGCTGCACTGCAGTTAGAAGCGTTTTCTTTAAGTCTTATAGTTTTTCCCTCCAGAATTCCTCCAGTTCCTGACAAAGTTATGCTAACACTCAAACAGTCAGAAAATACCACCATAGCCAAGGAGTGGAAAGGCAGAGTCATTTGTTATATGCCTGAAATAATATAATACTGTATGGCTCACAGAGGATCTTAATCCAGGGCTGAAGGAAAAAGAATGAACATAGTGAAAGTGAAGAAAGTGCTGGAGTCTAAATAACAGATAGAGTATTCGAGACTTGTATTAGCAGCAAGTCTTAGGCAATTCAATATAAACACACATAGTTTCCTCAAGTGTGTGCCTCAAGCTTGCGAGCACAAAACACACAAGAAAGCTCCTCTCATGTTGTCTTAACACCCGCTGTGTCGGACTAAAACACCAGCATCTACTGTACAGTTTTTCTTTCTGTCTCTTCTTGTCTAAAACCAAGACATGCTAGCACAAACACTCACAGACACACAAACACAAGCACGCTAGGGGCACTCTGAGATGTGAAACATCTGTTTGGTGGCAGAGAGCTGCTTCTGCAGACTTGCTAATGAGCATACTGGGTTATGGCAAGGTCTTGGATCTGGTGCTCCTTTCCTGTCTTACTTGTTTTAGCCAACCACTGCACCCCAACCCCTCTTCCCTTTTGCTCTTTCTCTTTGTGCTCAGCTCCCCCTGAATATGATCCATAGCTAATTTGAGGTATATTCTTCGAAAGGCTATGCCGTACTTGACAAGGATCCTTGGTTCATGCATTGTGAGAGCCGTCATGACATGGAAAATCACAGACTGTGGCATCACGGCAGAACAGAAGTCATTAAGGAGATACATTTACACTGTGGATGTGTCTGTTGAGGATTTACTGTCATTCTCCAAATGAGGAGAAAAGAGGGTAAACAAAGCTGTGAATGAACATTTCTGTTTTTGTTACAGGGACGGCCTTCTGGTGTCTGTTAGATATCGTGCCCATAAAGAATGAGAAAGGCGAAATGGTCCTCTTCCTCTTCTCATTCAAGGACATCACGGACACACATGGAAAAGGCCACCACAGCAGCAAGAGGGAAGGTAGGTAGGCTACCAGCCCTGTTTACACAACCCCTGTTATTTGCTTACTATGAGCATGATTTATGAGCAGGCAATCTTCTGGCCCCCAGCTTTCATTTTCTCTGTGCGCTTGTGTTCATCACTGTCACATTGTACCCTGCAGTTTTGTTTGGGCTGGCATTTGTTCACTGAACTCAGACAATGTTTTGCAATGGAGTTTGATTTGGGCAGTGGTGCGTCTTCAAGTGGAACCTGGACACAGTCTGCCGCAAATACCAAGTGCTACGCAGAGGGAGTTTTACTTCGGCATAGCACAAATAAAAGTCAAGTAATTGAAAATATGGCTGATGGTTGTTTGGGTGTCTTACTTGTGTAACTATCAGAAATAAATTGCATAGTCTTAGTGTGAAAAGTTGACCGGGTTCAGGCATTGGATTAAATAATACATTTTCTTCTTTCCTGGTGGCTGACATGTAATGATTTCGTGGTTTTGTGATAGTTTCAGAGGACAAGAGACGCAGGAGGAAGAGCAGCTCTCACTTCAGCGAGGCCAGGAAGCGTGGGCAGACCATGTTGTACCAGCTGACCAGTCAGTTCTCCAGAGGGGGCAAAGGAGAGGTCAACCTGGGCGGAGTAAGTACATTTAATACTGTAACAGGGTGTCTATAGAGATCAGACATTTACAAATCAAGCCTGATGTCTGGACGAAGCATCTTTTTCTTATTATTGTAAATAGATACAAAAGGAAGCAGTATATACACTATTGCTCATATAATTGGAATAATTTTGTTTTCAGGCAAATTCCTCTTTTTATTCCTATTCATACACATCAGTAATCACATTTGACCAGGTACAATGATACATACTGAGTCCCAGTTACACTTTTTCTATCAAGAATAAATGTCATTGTCACAATCATTTCATAGAAGAGGTCAAAATATTTTATTCAGACTTTATGGGCAATAGTGTATTATGTGGTCCTGTGTGGAGGTGGGTTTTATAAAGGAGTATAAGTATCATTTTCTGATAGGGAAGCCAGTCTTAGCTTCAGTTGTAGGTTCAAGAATGTATTTTAAACTTTATTTTTAGTCATTTTTCCATTTTTTTTTCTTAGTTTTTCCAGGTACACAGTTGGTTCTTTGTCATAAGGTTCTTTCCATGAAACTGGGTTTATTTTGGTACCTGGCACTTTGCCAGCTTTTTTAGACCCAATAATAAAAGAGAAATTTAGACATATTTCTCCCAGGATGTACCTGATGATGACCTCAGATAAATGCAGAAAAATGATACACTTGCTCTGAGCCATCCCACAATTAATGAATTTTAATAAAATACTGGGGCCAAAAATAGGACCAAAATTGGGACAGGAAAAGCTACCTAGTCAGTGCATTTAATTTTGAAAACATGATTTGAAATGGTCTTATATACCACTATAAATAAAGACAAAGGGTTAAATTTGACGATCTTAGTGGTTTTTCTAATTCAGACGTGGGTTTTTCATGAATCCGCAGTCTCATTCGTGGCTTTGTGAGTAACCCATCGTGTCCACTCGTGTTACGTGTGGGACCTGTCTGTTTAAACACAAATAAATCACGAGAGATTTTGAAACTGCGGCCATTTTTGCGAAACACTCTGCCTTGCATATTTACTTCAATTCCCAAAATGTACCTGTGAGAGATTAAAAACATATTCCAAAAAATAGTAGCGCGTGTCCTTTTTTCCTTGGTTACACCGGGGTAATCATTGCATGTAGAATCATCTGTGCATCGCTGGAATACTGACTAGTCATAATTCCAGGGGAAAACTCAGATATCACTGAGTTGTCTGTGGATTTGCGTGTGCGTATGGGGAAAAAACCTGAAAGAAAAAGACGGAGGAGTTCTATATAGAAACCTGGTGTCTGTGTTACATGCGGATTTTTGTATGCACACATCAAATAAAAATGTGTTTTATCTTAAAAATTGCTTCTCTTTTATCTCAATAAATAATTTTTAAAATAGACTCAAAGTGCTTCCAAACTTGCTTCATAACATTAGTCTATATCTTAGGTAACATTGTATGTAGTCTGCTTTTCCCAGAATTTTGTGAAGTTTTGAGTGTCAGTCCATACTTTGTTTTTCATTGACATTTTGCAGTCCATTTGCTCTTTGGTAGGAGAGTTGTAATGATAGAGTTCTTCCCTGCAGCCAGGAACAGTTTGTAGATATTTATGATTAGTTATAATTGTAGATTTTTCCCAGAAATTATACAACAAAGGAGAGAGCAATATTTATTCTAAAAATGTCCCTTATTTTCTTAGCAGTGTCTTGTCAGATTATTAATTTAAAGGACAAGAGCAGAATATATGAATGTGGTCTATCATGGATTTACAATAATTCTTCTAACAATGACCCTGACCTGGAATACCCTGCTGCCCGAATTATAGCATTGGAGTAACAAGGTTATGCTTTTCCAGCAGGATTTTGAATTTGTAGTTTTTCCAGATATCATCCCAACCAGCTTCAGATATCGCCAACTCCGACTCCTTCTCCCTTTTCTGCTGGATGTGGATTGTAGAGTAGTTTATGGGATTTTGTATTAAAAAAAAATTACTTTACTCACACTGAGAAAAATAAATTGCAAGATACTAAATTAGATCAGATCAGATGTCCCGGTGATTAAGTTGAGTTCCAGACATGTTATTGTTTTTTATGAACGTGCAGACACCTTTTCTGATCGGATGGTTCTTCGCAACTAACAGAGTAGTTAGTGTCCTCCCTTTACCCTGTAATGAAATCAGCATTTAGGAGTTACTCAGACATGCGGCGCCCTCATTTTTGATCTTGAATTATTAATGCTGATATCTTAAAAGATGAGTTTTTAGTAAGACAATATGAGGGAAGTCTTGACCCAGATTCCCAATGTGGCTTATCTCTGTGGAAAATTCATCAAATGGGTTGTCTATTTTAGGTCTCCAATGATTTTTATCTGCTTCTGTTGCATTTTGTGTACACGCTTTTAGTTAGTGGCTCTGAGTGGACAAACAGCAAGGTCAGTGTAGCAGCGGTAGGCACTGCGAGGCAGAATGTAGATGTCACAGCTGGTGAGGTGTTATCGGTCATTGGGGGAAGCTGGATGCATCATCATCATCACTTTTTTTTGGGACTGTCCGGACATGCCAACACCTCACCAGCGTGGGCTCATGGATGTAGGTCATAATTCCACCAGCGTGTTCCGTTAAATTACCTTTACCCTGAGGTCCAAATGAGGTTTCTTTGTCTTATTCTGTAATACAATTCCCCACGTCCTGCTGTATAAATGGAGAACAGGTCGATTTTACATGAATTTAAAATGGGTTTCAAACCTTTTTCATCTAAGTGTCTCATTTTGCCAGAGGAATTGTTTGCCTCAGTCTGTTTTTCAGGAGTGTTTGCCTTTCAGCCACTTAACAGCATACTTTATGCCTATAGCTATAGTCTGTTTCATTGCCACTTGTCTTGTTTCTTCAGAGTGAACACCTTCACAGGGTTTGAATAATAAAAATGATGCTACACTCCAAGCAATGTTATTCATGAGAATGAGCTCCTGTGTTGCTCAAAGATACAAACCAGACCGGTAATTTTAGCAGTGCACTATTTCTGAGATAATCCCCCTCCCTCCCTATAGGGGCTCAGTAGCCAACTGGGTCTGTACTCAAACCTGTCCTTCAGAGTGTGGCATTTCCTCCCACGGGGCTAAAAGCAATTCAAAACTTTTCAGGAGAAAATTAAAATTAAGAAAAAAAAAAAACTTGTTAGATGTGTGACTGATTCAAGCAGCCAAAATAGCACTGAAAATGTGAAAGCAAAAAAAATGTACCTGCACAATTGTTCTGTACATCTTAACACCAAAACTGAGAAGTGACATTAGCAGCTTATTATATACAGTATGACGCAATGATATGTCACTTATCTATACAAAAAAAAAATCTAATTTCAAGGCTGATACAAGACCAAACACTGCCACACAAATAAGATATTTCTCTAGATAAAGCATAAATATAGGCCTGTCATATAAGCCTTAATTATACTGTCTATACAGGGTGTATCAGAAAAAAGTAGACTCTCGGAAAAAACAACATAAAACCAAAACGCAAAGACATTTTGGAAATCTGGTCATGTTTGTTTATTGACCATGTAATTCTCCCTTGATTGACACCAGTGTCCTTGGTCAGTTTTCATGCCTCAGTAAACAACGCTAATTTCAAAAGTACAAAATAAAAGCCTTTTGCGCATGGAAGTGTAAGGGTTAATATGAGATCTGTCACCATGGATGACAAGTTCCATTGGTCTTTTACGTGCATATGTAAAATAGGAAAAAAAAAATGATTACATGTTAACCCCCTACCATCGATACAAAGATTTCACATTAACGACAGGTTTGAGCCCTGCGATGAACTGGTGACATGTCCAGAGTGAACCCCGCCTTCACCCATAAGAAGCAGGGATAGGCTCCAGTGACCCTAGTGAGGATAAAGGGGGTACAGATAATGAATGAACAAACGAATGAACGATAACTTTGAGTCTATCCTGCCAAATGTAAGGAGCTAATACTGTTAGTGA
Source organism: Apogon hyalosoma (assembly GCA_037367295.1). Taxonomy (NCBI): domain Eukaryota; kingdom Metazoa; phylum Chordata; class Actinopteri; order Kurtiformes; family Apogonidae; genus Apogon; species Apogon hyalosoma. Next base: position 13,107,772 of record JAPQRP010000013.1, read on the forward strand.
GGATTCTTTAAGCTTGTTTTGAGCTGACCGTTTGAAATTTGAAACATTTCAGTCAGCATACGTCATTCGTTGCATCATCACAGCTGAAGTGGAACTCCTGAGGCAGGACAGGGGCGTGATTAGGCGTGCTGTCGCAGATATGTTGAGGAGGGCACAATTTTGCGTGGCAAGGAACGGGGCCCATGTGGAAGACTAAACGTGCTGGAATCTTTCAACTAACAGAAGTGTGTGTCTTCAATTAAAATCCTGAAGTGTAAACTCACTGAGCAAATTTTTCTATTAATTTCCAGTGTCTCACCGATGTGTGAAATCTTTGTATCGATGGTAGGGGGTTAACATGCAATTATTTTTTTCCTGTTTTACGCATGCAAGTAAAAGACCAGTGGGACTTGTCATCCATGGCGACAGATCTCATATTAACTCTTACACTTCCATGCGTAAAAGGCTTTTATTTTGCACAATTCAGATTAGCGTTGTTCACTGAAGCATGAAAACTGACCCAGGACACTGGTATCAAAGGAGAATTACATAGTCAACAACCACATATGACCAGATTTTCAAAATGTCTTCGCATTTTGGTTTTATGTTGTTTTTTTCTGAGAGTCGACTTTTTTCTGACACAACCTGTATATAGTTAGTCAGTGATCAGAACTAAAGAAAGGTGCGATGGTGAATGGGCTGCACAAGAAGTACAACAGGCTGTCCATACCCAAATCCAGGTATGGGTGCCAGGTCAAGACTACATGAAGAGGTACACCAGAGAAATAGAAGCCAAGAAAAAAAACAGTATATTCTCCACTGAACCATTCCAAGTGCACTCTACAGTGGCAGGATAATAACACAAGAGCAGACCCACCAAGACTGAGGACTGAACAACAGTGGGGAAGCATAAGGGAGACAAAGGCATCACATAATACCAATGCTCAGTAACTAGTGGACCTGAGAGAAGACCACATCCTCCTTCTCTTAATCATGATATTCAAGAGTCTCAGGAAAAAGGACTGGGCAGCACCAGGCCCTGATATGACCCACCACTATCCCTCTCATAGATACCATAAGATTTACTGTAGATCTTGGTGTTGTGGATCAGTGAGTCGACGCACATGCTGCTGGAATACAGAGAGTATAAAGACTGGACTGTATTTCAGTGGAAAAAAAGGTCATAAATGATGTGATGAGGTGGATGAAGTGATTACGCATCATGCCTAGTGCCTACAGTACGAGCCTGTGGGGGCAGTGTTGTGATCTGGGGTTGATTTATTTTGTCAGGTCTAGGTTCAACAATGTTATGTGTCCAAAAATAGAATATACAGAATGACCACATTTGAACATCAGTGGATTTTTCTTCTCTGATGACACAGACATATTCCAAGACAACAATACCAGGATTCAACAGGATTGAAAATGGTGAAAGAGTGGTTCAGGGAGCATGAGACAATCATTTTCACATACGATTGAACACTAGAGTCCAGACCTGAACCTTAACAATAACCTCTGGGATGTGATGGAGAAGACTTTAGACAGCGGTTCAACTCTCCATCATCAATACCAAATTCTTCTCCTTCTTCTTCTTCTTATTATTATTGTTATTTTTATTGTACTGAAGTAAACGTGACATTCATTGTGACTTTGCACAATGTGTGATTATTTATTCATCATCTATTCATTATTTTTGGTGTGTCCAGTCTATATATTTCTTATTTTGTTACATGTTTTACTGACATCAGTTTCCTCCTCATTTTTAAAATTACATTACTTCTAGGCAAGGCAAGGCACATTTATATGTATAGCATAATTTATACACAGGGCAATTCACAGTGCTTTACAAAAATGGAAGAGACAAGTTAAAGACACACAATTAAAGCATAATCAATAAAACATACAGTCATGGAAAAAATTATTAGACCCTCAAAAGTCATCAAAAACAATGGTTACGCAATCAAGTACTAACTTGTGTGTGTATCATGTGACAAAAACAGACAGAAAAGAAAAGATGGAATGAATAAAAGCACTGTTTTTGTCAGTACAGTGACATAGCTATTGATGTAAGAACTGAAGTGATTTTAGTTATTATCAAGAAAACATGGAAAATGGATAGATATCAGCTCTGAAATGAAAC
>JAPQRP010000013.1:13120764-13144137 GCA_037367295.1 Apogon hyalosoma
TATCTATCTATCTATCTATCTATCTATCTATCTATCTATCTATCTATCTATCTATCTATCTATCTACCTATCTATCTCTCTATTGTGATGACTGTTATGACTGAGGTTCAAGCTTGTGAATGCAAGTAACAAATCAGCAGGTGTTCCAGGGGTGGGGCTGGTCACAAGGTCTAGAACTCTACATCTCTCACACCATCTGCTCAGAGTTTATGCTCAAGCACAAAGCCAGGGCACTACCGCCCCCTGACAGGATGAAGGAATGTTCAGCTCCTTGGCCAAGCTGTTAGGTCCCACAAACACCTGATACATGCACAAGCACAAGCACAAACACACAATTGGTGGTTTAATGTGGAAGTTGTTGTAATATGGGAGGAACACTACAACTTTAAATCAGTGTCCAGTGTAATATTATAACTAGTGCTGTCAAATGATTCAAATTTTTAATCGGATTAATCACAGGGTCACTGTGGATTAATTTCGATTAATCCCGATTAAATATCATTCATTTTTAATCTATATTAGTTGCGTTTCATTTTGCATGAGCAAACAGACTCAAGAAAGAAGGGAATATATATGCACTTAACATGTTTATTAAACACCTTCAACAGTTTCAACAAAACAACTTGAAACAACTGTTCTGTCTTGGGTTTTTTTTGTCCTCATTTTTCCATCCAGAGGCCAATGTGCTGTATAGTGTCTTCCATCTTTATGGGTTGGTTCTGCTGCCTGTCACTACCAGATCGACTGCCCATTTGTTCATGCGCAACAGAAACTCTACTTGGACAAACTGCCCTAAATGCGTTGCCAGAGATGTTCAGAGTCATTCTGCATTGCAGATGGATTAATTGTGTCAAAATTTTGAAACAGATTAATCATGAAAATGGATTAACCCACATTAATGCGTTAATTTTGACAGCCCTAATTATAACACATACAGTTGTATTACTTTGAAAACTGCCAGCAGATATTGATACATCTCATTATGTCTTCTTTTGGTTAAAAAATTAAACCACAAATCCAAAATTCTTCAATATTTTACCTCTGTTGTGTGTGATCTGTTGTGTAGACATTTAGAGCTGCACGCACACACACTTGATAAGGCCTGGCTGTCTTAGAAAATGAACATATAAATTTTGTGCTAATTTCATAGCCGACTGAAACTATATTCAGAAAAAGCTTCAATATACAATATTTAAAGGCATTAATATACTAATGCATTTGTGTCAAAGCTTTAATTAACTATGAAATTGATGCCCTGACACCCTTATCAATTATTGTCACATGAAAAATTCAACAAAAAAAATTCAGCTGAGTTTCTCAGTCCTAGTTTTCAGGGGAGTGTGTGAGAGATCAGGACATAGTAAAGACAGCACACCATCCTCCACACATCACATGGGCCTACAATTCAGAGAGTTTTTATTGGAAGGAAATGTAAATTTAATTCTGTTTGCTAAAATGCAATTACAGACATCTTTTGAAGGTATGACATTTATAAAAGCCGTCTGAAAATCTTTATGGGTATCATCACTGGGTGCCAGTGTCTTGACAGCAGCTCATTTATGGAATTTCTTCTATTTTTCTGCATTTTCTGCTTTATTAAATATATATACAGCACCAAGAAAAAGGCATGGGGGGGTCCACACATATGGATGTAAAATTGGTGGCACATCTGACAGATCAGGTGGTCGATGTCTTCCACATTTTCTTTCAGTCCTGTATTCTTTTACTTCATTTTAACTTTACAGTGATACTGAACCCTGAAACATGGTAGCTGTAAACAGTTACATGACTAATCTGTGATGAAACTCTTGAGTACTGGTAATATCACAGAAAGAATTATTTAGACCACCCTTGTTTTCTTCAATTTCTTGTTCATTTTAATGCCTGGTACAACTAAAGGTACGTTTATTTGGACAAATATAACGATAACAACAAAAATAGCTCATAGTAGTTTCATTCCAGAGCTGATATCTATCCATTTTCCACGTTTTCTTGATAAAAACCAAAATCACTTCAGTTCTTACATCAACAGCTATGGCATTGTACTGACAAAAACAGTGCTTTTAGGCATTCCATGTTTTCTTTTCTGTCTGTTTTAGTCACATGATACACACAGGAGTTAGTACTTGATTGCATAACCACTGTTTTTGATGACTTTTGATGGCCTAAAATTTTTTTCTGTGACTGTACATGTAGAAATTGAGACTTCTCACCTTAATGCTGAATTTGAGTCAGATACCATTGGTACTATGTCCTCAAATTTGGGTAAAAAAAAAAACAAAAAACAAAAAAAAAAACAATAAAATTATAATAATGTCCAATGTCCATTAATCAGAGGTGTGCGAGCCACCTGATTTGATTGAAAACACATGCAGTTACACATGTTAGTACTGCCTCAGTTACAGCAAAGTTACATCAGTTTGTGTCTGAACTAACGTGAAAACACCAGAGTCAGCATTACAAGTGGACTTGACAGTGTACACAGATGCAGAATCACTGTTATTGTTACATGAGTCTGGTTGGTTTGAAGTGCTCTTAAGGGCTTCACTTCTTTGTGGGACAGAACTGTGTGACATGAAACATAGCTTACACTTCAAGTGATATTGACTGTTGTTTAGACACTTCCACAGGCTCTGTGTTGGCGTTCTGGGATGGGAAACATATTGCATTAATTTGATTAATTGAGCTTTTGATTTCGGAAAATCATGAAAAATGGCTAAATCACAAACCACACCTGGACATTCAGTCAATAATCCTCCTCCTCTCAGCCTCTTTCTGTCTTAGTAGCAGAAAAATCATTTACAAAGTGGAAAAAACAGCGTAAAATTACACTTGTCATCGGCATCTCATGTCATAATCATGGGCATGTTACACCATTTCTTATTTACTTGAGCCACATTCAAAGGCTCAGGGGACACAGACATATATCATCCCTCACTAGGAAACACTTGGTAAGAATGAGTCTATATGGCATCAAACTTAGACACTATTATTTCACTTTTCTTAACCCAAAAAGACCCAGTGCTACTTTTGTGGCAGTTCTCAAATGAATTTTTCTTTCTATTTAACCTTTCTTAAGTGGTTTATCGCCATTTTTTATAGTATTATCCTCTGTATTTTTGCACTTTTTCAGTGAAAATCTGGTATTTTCCCTTTATTTGATTCACAGATCATGTACTTTAATCATCATTCTGATATTACATTTGAGGGTTTTTATGTCAAAAACAGAGAAAACTTAAGAAAAAGTGACTTTTACAGTAAAATATATCATTAACTGAATATAAAAACAAGCATCTCCAACAACTGCCATTTATTGAACTCCATTTACTGGTGAATCAATGTTGTAGAAGATGACGGTGTTTCCACGTTCACTACAGAGCCTCTGAACGCCCGAATGTGTCATATCTGATGACCATGAAAAGATGACAAACTGTATTTTACACCAATTATTTACATGTATTGATAGGATTAGTGGATTAACAGATATTAAACGTTTGAGTTGCCAGTGGCTGTTTGGGTTTTTATGGGTTAAACTGTGACACTCTGCTTCTTCACACTTCTCTCTAAGTACAACTTTTCCCCTGATATATAGATTAATATTATTAAGGTCATGTATCATTGAGTGTGTTGGCTAAGACCTAGGGATACAGCTTATATCTGAACTGAGGTGAATTTTGAGAAATAAGCGAAGACTTTGGTATCCTGTGGTGCTAGTGGGAAGGTCATCCCACCACTAAGGAGTCAAGTTCAATCTCCATGTCACCACAGGGAGGATTAAGCACAGAGTGGTCACTGAGTGTGAAGAACAAGCTGGTCATTGAGGAGTTATGGGGATGCAGTGAAGCCTTACATGATAACAGTAATTCACAGAGGTGTTCTGAGCAGCCACTGGTGACCGGTGACAATGGTGCAAAACATGCCCATTCCATTAAGTTTCCTACTTGGTTGTCCTGTATTTCTGGGCTGCTTGGTTTGTATTTCGTTCTAGACGTCTATAGCAAAGAGTAGAGTGCACATTGTATTATTCTAATAAATATAACTCACTAATATGTAGAAAATACTTATCTCAATGACTGAATCAGAGCTTACCTTTCATTTCATTTATTTCATTCATGGATGTGCATATCATCAGCAGACGTTCAATAATCATCAGGTGAACAAACATTTACACACCCATGCTCGAAAAGGAGCAGGATGAAGAAAATCTTATATTTCCTGCCCCCCTCTATAGCCTTAATGGTTAGCTATAGACAGCTAGCTATAAAGGCATGCTGTGTAAAGTCAGACAAACCAAACAATATACATTCAAAGATAATACAAAATGAATACAAAACCAGTGCAAAACTGCATATCCAGGAAGTACGAAGCAAACAAAACATAGGTAAATGTATACCTGATGAAATGATGCAAAGCAATTACGATACCAGACCAAAATAATTAAATAAATATATCACAAGATGCAAAACAAATTCGAAGCAAAATGTAAAAACTTGTAAAATGTAAACCTGAGAATGTCTTCACAAGAAATGACAGGAAAACATCCTTTTAATGACACTGATTCCATAAATTAAGTTCCTGCAAACCCATTTCACTATGTAGGACACGTGTGGTATAAGTGCTCCATTAATTGATATTGATGTTCAATTAATGTCTTTTGTAACTAGTATTCATCGCCAGCTTGTTAATCATTTAGTGCTGCTCCAGGGAGAGATTCCCTAGGAGGAGAACTTGTCCCTTCCATGAATAGACTCTGTATCTGGTGTGATTTCTTTTCAAGGGTGATCACTTTCCTGCATCAAAGGGCATTACTTGCTCTAAACTGGTAGAGCGACAGACTGTGGCTTATGTTGCCACATTAAGCTTTGTTGTCGGAAGCACATTTTTCATACCCAGTGGAGGACTTCACACTACCATCGTTTCGTTTGCCATCCAGCTGGTGATTATTCTGAACGGCAGACAATTTCACACACTAGCAGAAAAACAAACTTTCCCTCCGCTCAAAATGTAGAGAAAGGATCAGCTGTGTGATTTAGCTGTTGAGGCGAGCGCTGCATCGCCGGCCAAGGTCATTATACTGAAGAGCAAACAGGGACACAGTTCGACCGAGTGAAACAGGTTATTTCAGTTTATAACTTAAATGTGAAGTGTTTATTTACATTTTTGACAAGGCTCAGTAAAGACCAAATAATACTGAAAACATGCATGAATACACCTGTAACTTTGCTTGTAACTGTAACTGTTTTTTTTGTTTGTTTTTTTTTTTGTGTGTAACTCCTTTCCTTCACTGCAGGGCCACAGCAGGTTTTCAAGGTCACCCAGACTTTCCCATGTGAGTTCAGTACAAAGCATGCTTCTTCTATTTGCCTTTTTCTTAACACATGCTTTGTTGTAAGTTATGATGGGTTAAAAATTCTACCACCTGATATTTGTCAAATACACAGTAGCCAGTGTACAGGAGTGTTTATAGGTGCCATGCAGTTCAGTTCCTGGTTTTGGGAGGTGTGTGTCTGTTTTTTCAAGGTAACCCCCCTCTGTTTTTCTGGGACATACTATATTGCAAGGGAGCTATGTGGGAGGGTCTGCGCAAGGACTTCCCCTACAGGTTGAAAATCATTTTGGAACAGCAAGAGCAGTTCAGTCCCAGGAGTTAGTGCGCTAACTGGGTCAAAAGCTCTCCTTATGAGCTCCTTTTCTCACTGTGTACTGTATGCCTCTCTTCCACCCTGTTTTCTGTTATTAAAATACTCTTTAATGTGATTTGTCTTTTATTAAAACCAATGTTTTAGTCATAAGTATATACATAACCATGCGTGACATGTTCAATTGTTAATTATCTGGGGTTTTTTTTTAATCAGATGTCGGAAAACTTCTGAATAGTTATAACCCCTTAATGTCAACTGTCGCAAATTTGCAACCATTACAGAATCAGTCGAGATAGCATATGTATTCGTCCACTGTCAGTCTGGGTGTATTTGACACATAGCTAGTCAGGACACTGAAAATAATTTTGTGGTATCAATAAAACCATCTCCATCTTCTGAAATCAGAAAATCTGTTTTATTACTTTTTCATTACTGTTGAACATTATGCCCGTTGTTGTAAATCTGCATCACACCCAAGTTTCTATCTATTTTGTGTGCTATATTGAAATTAACAATCTAAACTTAATTTAGCATCTGCTTGAAAACAAAAACACAAAAATAATACTCTTGTATATAAATTCTGGTGTCAAGGGGATAAGGTGGACAGATCTTGAGAATCACATTTTAAGCTGTTATTTAGTCCAGCATGACCACAATTTTTGTTCTTTATTTCAATGTCTAATTATGATCCCAGTGTTCTAAAATAACAGATTAAATCCTTTCTGTATATTCTGACTTACAGGAACCTAAACTACCTTCCATTGTGGAAACCCAAAGTGATGACCCAGACGACTCCTTCCATCTGTCTCCAGCTACACGTTCACGCCGCAACCTCCTGTTGCCCAACTTCAGCAGCCCGGTCCGTCGTACCTCTCTGGGGAACCTCTTGGGAGATGAGCTGCGTCAGTTCAATGCCCTGCGACGCTGCCGCTCCCCCAACCTCAGCCGTAGCTGCCATGGTCAGAACGCATCCCCGCAGCCACCACCAAAAAGAGAGCACAGCACCCCTACGACAACCTCAGCCCCACCCTCGACTTCAACCCAGGCAGAGTCAGGGGCTGAGCAAAAGCCGACAAAGCTGCTTATCCCGACTGTCACCTGTTTTGGACCCCCAGACCTTAGTCCCAGGTACTGTCACGACTACTTTTGAGTTGTGTACATTTCTGAACACAAGTAGTTAATTAATATCTTTGAAAACAGATACTGTTCACCATAATCCAAAACGTGAAACATCTTAATAATATAATGCAGTTCAATGCAACATCAATGAAGGGCTATTGATACTGTCTCAGTATGAAGGTTGTATAGCATGCAGTTCAGTTTAATTCATATACATTATACATTTCGGTGTATAAACCCAGAGACAGCAAATAATCCATTCATTCACAGAAAAAAAAATATCCCAGAATAACTGTCCCAGTCTTAATATCAAGATGATGACATGAGTACAGATGATCATCCCCTAATTTAGCTATTTTTTCTCTCTCATCACAGATAACATGAAAAATAAACAATATATACTCAAATACAATCATATCAAGACTGTGAACTTACCGAGTCAGCTCATGTCCATTTTTTCTTTATACACGTATGGAAATTGTGCATTGTTTGAGCAATGTTTTAGATTATTGTCCAGACCATTCAGCAGTCTCACTTTTTCATTTTCTCTTCTCATCATTGCCATTTCATCTCAATGTTAACAATCTGCACATCCTCAGACAATAGTCTCTTTCCGGCTTTGCATTTTGTCAGTGATGGTTTTCACTCATTATCCTAATTATCAGCTTTCAAAGGTGCGTGCAGTACGTAGGAACATGGAAGTGTCTTTTCTCAAACGCTGGTGGCCTTTGAGAGGATGGAATTCTGTTTTCCACCCAAAGTCTCAAGCTTTAATTAATCAATTGCTGATTAAGTGCACTTTCTATAAGCTATGAGATTTCTATAAGCTATGAGATATTCTCCCAGTTTTTAAACGGTATACGCTCTATTCATGGTATTTACCTCATATTTTGTTTCATCACAGTCTAATTATGGAGACAAAACTCAAGGCATTTTTATAACATAATATATAATAGTACTTCACTCAACTTTGTGGCAGAAACTCTGTGGAGACCTGACTAAAGTGGACACTTAAAGTCATCCAACAGAAACCTGCAGGATATACATGATGTAAATTAGGTGCATTTGCATTGCATATTACAACAGATGCACCATACCCACCTGCACCAACTATCTGTATTCATGATGTATCCCTAAGTCACCTAGTAAGTCCTGGATATGGGTAGGTGCTGGTTCAGAGAGCTCAGGTGTCCCCTCCTCCAGGCAGAGCTCTTCTCCTCATGTTCAAACCCACATGGGCCCCTGCCAGCAGCAGCTATCATGGCTCTACTGTTACATTAACATACCCTTTTTACCCCTCCCCCAGGGTTGTAGATGGCATTGAAGACAATGGACACACGTTCCATTTCAACGTAGAGCACAGCGGGCCTAAAGCCAGTACAGGAGGCAGTGCCCAAGGTAAGCCAAACCGCCTCCAGCTGTGAGGGTCATTTGGATGCCAGATGGCTGGAAGGACTCTCGAGGGTTCAAACAGTGGGCACCACAGTGCTACTCTGCCTCCTTCTGGGGAAATCTGAGAGCGTAGAGGAATGAATTGGCCACACAGGGTCCAAAGAAGCCGAGGGTATGTTAAAGGACAACTGGGGTCAAAACAGAGCACAGCACAGATCGTCTAACTCGAGTGTGTGAGGATTATCATCGTACTGGGATGGCTATCAGTTTCAGTGAAGCAAACTGAAGTAAAACAAGGGTGCTGGAAAACAAATGAAATCTTACAAGATTTTATTTGGTATGTGAGAATTTTTACTTTTTTTTTGGTCTCTCAATCAATCTTTCAGTAATTTACAGAAGAAAATGCTGTAATTACCAGCATCACTCCATAAACATATTGTGATGCATCACATTAGAAAACACTAAAAGAGACAGAAGCATTTTTACTAAATAAAGGCTGACGTAGCTAATAATTTACCATTTAAATCTGAGCAGGTGATTCTGCTACTAGAGAACAGACAGGGAGTATTTTTTTAGCATCTCCATGGAGATCTCCCCAGCTGAAAAAAAATCTCCTCCCCATTTCTTCCTAATAGATGGTAAAGGCGACTGGATTTATTTTTGTCAGTTTCTTCTTTTGTTTCCTGCTCTGTTTATTACAGCCATGTATAATGTAGCTTATACTGCCACCTTCTGACCACATTAAACAGACTTGTTTATTCACTCCAAATCGGTTGATGGGAATACACCGAATTCAGATTTTCCTTGTTGGCAACATTTGCAAAGTTTCAAATTTACTTTACAGTTATATGTGAACGCAGCTTTATCCTCATGAGGAGCTTAACGTAATTGAAGGGCCACATAAAACATATTTTACCAAGTCTGTACAAAATAGCTTTAAAAATAGAAATATGGGTTAATACAGTGTTATAAACTACAAACTACACATATGGACATATACAGTCCAGTATAACAAAACCACACTTTATAGCCTCAGTTTAGACAAGTAGCTCAGAGGTAGCTTTCGTTATTTCATTTCTAAGCCAGTCATAATATTGTGTCTACATGGCCTAAGTATTGTGCATGAGTCATGTTTTACTAAGTCAGCTCCTCTCTCCTCCTCATCTCCCCAGACTCCAATCAAGCTAATGCCACCCTGCTGCTGGAGACAGAGGAGGTCAGGCAGAGCATCAGTCAAATCAACCAAAAGGTATGACACAGCAGTGTGAAAATATAACTTGCTCGACAGTTCTGACATAAAAATGTGATTTTGTTCTTCAGAAATAGAATCACCGGCATTTTAATTTCAGACCACAGTATCTGTCTTGACAGTAGTCTAATGTATACATCATCCATGGTTATATTTTTAAGTCTACATGTACAGTGACATCAAGTAGACTCATTGTGTCTCCTGTACCCAGTTCTGTCTCTGCATTGCATTTCAATGTAAATAGAGGTAAGGCAGGTGCAGTGAGAAGATCCAGATGGGCCCAGGTAGGTGCTGTGTGAAGTCAATATTAATTAAACAGCAGGGCACTTCTGCAATGCAGAAGAGAGTCTGAAGTGCTGACTAAACAATCTCAAGAAAAAAAGACTGATGACAACCTCGCTCTAGTTGTAGCCTTCATTTGGCCGCTTTCCCCCCTCATTCCAGTCCGCTGTTCCCAGTTTTCTGTCTGCTTTGTCCCTGTTTGCGTCACTTTGCTGTTGGTCTGTGTCCCTCTGGATTTCAGGCCTGCATAAGAAGCCATTTTTAGAATCATAGAGGCAAAAATAAATTGTTTGGCTCTCTTTTGGGAAGCAATCAGAAAATTAAATGTAGACAAGAATCTGGGATTAAATAGAAACTGATTCATTTGTCACTCCCTGCAGGAGTCCTAATTGGGTGGAACATTATTTGTCTGTTTGTACATATTTTACCACATTTGTACTTAATACCAGTGCTTAATAATCTAAAGCCTAGTTTAGAGCAAAGATTCACAACAGAACTGTTTTAGGATGTTGGAGAGAGAAGTTGCAGCGACGGTGGCTCCTGACGTCAACTGCAACTCAGCTTGTCAAGCCAGCGGTGGGTTAATGTAGTGTTATGTAGTATTTATGGGCTCTTGAGAAGAAGGATGGCATCATTATGAATTGCTCCCTTGTTGAAATGCTGTAGTGATCTCTCTTGATCTCGCCTCAGAAGTGATGATGATGGAAATAGCCTGAAGAAATCCTTAACCCTCTCATCTTTTTATGTTTTTTGTTCTTTCATTAATTAAAAAAAAATGGCAAAAATAGCAAGTTAGCAAGTTACTCACTATCACTATCATCATCATTCATATTTTGAGATGCTACAAATTATATCCAACAACAAAGGAGCCTAAAATCCAGCAGTAGGAACAAAAGTGCAGAGAATTGTTGCTATGGAAACAATACACCATCTTGTCTAGTCGCACTGGCAGAGTGGTATGGTTGCAGACCGCTGAAAGTAACCTCAGGAGTTCAGACAGAGCATTTTGCATTTTGACTGAGCAAGTAGATGCAAGTATCAACCAGTCTCCTGCTTGGTGTGAACAAAGCTTTACATCATGTGCAAGGTGGGGTAGGATCTGCTCAAACGTAATGTGAATAAAGTATTTGACCAAACCAGTGCTTCCTCCGTTAGCTGTTGAAGCCTTTCCTTTCTTTACATTTTCTACATATTTGCTCATGTATGAAATGGCCGTATCCTCCACGCAGTTCTGACTGGTCTGTATCATGCAATTTGTGGTGTGGAGATGTAACTTTTGTAATTAATTATTTATCATTATATACTGTTAATGGTAGCATTATTTTTATTGCTTAAAATTGTAGGGGTTTTTTTGTTTATTTTTTTAGTGTTTGTATAGATTTAGGGGATAACTGAATGTGCAGATTATGATTTATTAACCCATAAAGACCCAAACATCCACTGACGACCATAACCATCTACTGATCTAAAATGTTTAATCATTTCTGATCCACTAATACTATAAATTCATGTAAATAATTGGTGGAAAATTCAGTTTGTCGTCTTTTCATGGTCACCAAATATGACCCATTTGGACGTTCAAAGACTCTTTAGTGAACATGGAAACACCATCATCTTCTGCAACATTGATTCACCAGTAAAGTTTAATCAATGACAGTGGATGGACACACTTAGTTTATGTTCAGTTAATGATATATTTTGTTGAAAAACTCAGTTTTTCTGTAGTTTTCTCCATTTTTGATATAATAAGCCTCAACTTTTATCTGAGCTTTTATGAACATCTACATGATACCAGTTTTTCGTTTCAAAATGCAAAATACAGAGGATGGTATTATAATAAATGGTGATAAATCTCTTAAGAAAGGTTAAATATAGAGAAAAAATCATTTGGGAACTGACACAAAAGTAGCACTGGGTCTTTATGGGTTAAAATGAATGTTTTGTACAAACTAATAAAGGGAAAAAAATCTAGAATATGCTCAGTCCTTATTATCCTGAATAACTGTAGGTTCTTCTCCACAGATGGGTACATTAAACCAGGAGGTTTCTGAGCTTGCCAAGGGTCTGCACCATATGATGCATCTCCTCCAGGCCCATGTTTCACTGCAGCACTACCAAGCATCTCACGCTTCCTACCCTTACGGAGTCCAGATGTTGTCCAACCCCACCTCTGCCTCCAACAGCGACATGCTTTCCAGCTTGCAGCTCCACACTGATCCCGGTAGCCACGAAGGCCACAGCCACAGAAGTGTTCGCTGGAGCTACTGTGGAGCCACTGAAACCCAAACAGAATACTGCCACCGGCCCCAGTCCTCCAGTCCACCAGCTGCTCTCTCCTGCCCCCCCCCCTCTACAAACTCTGAACCCAGCCGAGGTCCACGTCACAGTTCTGATACCGTGACACCGTGGACTCTTCTTAACATCGGCCCGGGCTTTCAGAGTGGATGTGCAGGCCTCGCGCTACATGAGGACACTGATAACAGGCCTCTCAGCGCTAGTCCGACAACTATCAGCCAGTCCCAGCCCGCTTTGTGCCTGCAGCCTCCCAGTGATAGTGATGAATTTTCTTGCCTTTTGTCTAGTGCCCCTATAGGTGCATCGACACACAGCCTACTGGTCCCAACACCCAGCTCTTACCCCCATCTCTGCCTGCCCTCTGAGGCCCGCACCGACTTATTACAAACCTCAAACGAAGACATCCAAGCTCTGATTTCCTCTTCAGCATCTCATAATCTCAATCCAGACACCCCCATCTTCCACACTGACTCACATGTCTCCATCCACCCAGTCGCTGCTTCTCCTCCCACATTGTCCAGCCACCCAGCTCTCTCCTCCCTGGATTCAGCATCAATGGGATCAGATGCTCAGGAGCCCCATCTCCCACTGGGCGACCCATCTGCCATAGAACACACAAGTCTGGAGTGCCTACTGGGGAACGGAGGTTCCATGGAGAGCAGGGACAGTGAAAGTGCGTCATCGCACCAGTCCAGCATTGGTGTCCAGACTCAAAGTACAGAGCAGTCGTGGTGTCTGGACCTCACAGACTGAACTCGACACATTTTAGGGGCACGCTCCTCATTGCAAGTGGATATTAGACACTGACTGAGGACCTCAAGTTATCCACATACAACTTCTTACAGTGTTTTAAAGACCCTGCTGGAGATTGTCAATGTGTGCTGTATTTTCCTCTCTTAATTCCTGGGCTATTATATTTGTCAACTCCATGCAATTTCTGCCATTTCTATGCAAAAGCATGTCATTTATTCATTTTTTTTGGCTTTACTCTGAAGTGTGTCTTTAAAAAAAAAAAAAAAGTCTCATTGGGTTCTAGTGTATATTGTATATTATTTTTCCTACATCTTCTGAGAAATTTGCAGTTGATAATACCTGTTACCTCCTTGCATGGTAAAGTTGTTTATTCTTTTTCCTAAGGAAAAGGTTTCCAAATCAATGTGTAAGCATTCTACATGACAACCTGTTGATTGTGTGCACGTATGGCAGGTCAAAACAGGTAGACAAATGAAACAGCACAGTTCATATAGGGATTAGACTATGTGCATCACACTGCATAGATTGTTTTCAAAGAATGTTTTTATCAGTTCAGCAATTTTTTTTCAATTTTGATAGTTATCAGGCTATAAAAAACCAAATGGTATACATTATATTACATTTGATTTCACATACAGTTAACACATCCTGTCTGTGTTCTCTATAGGGGATTCAACTGAACATATTATTTTGTCCTTACAGTGGCATTAAATACAGTATATGGCTGTGAAATAGGTTCAGTTGCTCTCTGGAATAAACTTGAAAAGCTTTAAAAATGAATCTTTAGGGATCTACCATTCACTAAACACAACTTAGCTGCTAATGAATTAAACAAATAAATATACGCACATATCTAGCTGCAAAGTGAAGTGGGTTATAAAAATATAATTTACAAATTATGAACATCTCCTGGGGGAAAAATAGATTCTTGATATTCGTACAACATTCAGAGTATTCAGAAATGTTATTCTTTTGGAGTCATTTCTCCTTGACTGACAAATAAAGCAGAATGCAGGATTTTCTTACTGTGTCCTTGACTCTGGCGTCACATTTGTCAGAATGAGTGTGAAGACGGCAGCTAAGTACCGAGTGAGATTTATACTGAACAAATACAGATGTCCAGGAGTTCTGCACTATTTTTAGGCAAGGGCTTTGTTCATAGCCTGAGCAGGAAATTACAGAACTTACAATATACTGGTTCTGTTCTGTTGAGTGTGATTCATATTTATTTGGAGTAAAAGTCAATTTTTCTGGCATACTTCTTTAATGAACTTTAATAAAACATACAGACTAATGTATTATTATTTTAAGAAATAACTATGATATAGAATGAACTAGATTTTGATTACAACTACAAATATTTGCTTTTTATTTAGGAAAAGGGTCATGGAGCTGATAATGACATAATACTGACAAATCACACTGTTTTTGGTGTGTTTCATGACTTAGATCTTTTTAATATGCCACAACATTAAGAATAAGCCATGCATAAAATTGTGGAAAACCACAAGATGTTAACACAGAACTGTTTGTCTGGTCTTGTGAGTGGCGTAATAGTGTCTTTTCCTGTCTGACCATGAGGGAAACCCAGATGACAATCCCAGAGTTAATGATAAACTGGATATTCAGAGATAACGGGTTCCAGTAATGCAATGCAAGGTAATAGCGCAATACTGATCTGATGTGTAGCAGAGGGAAGCATCCAGACACAGACTCAGGCAATAACAAGGAATTTTTAGACAAGGAAAGAGAGCTTTGCAAAGTAAACACCAGAGGGACCAACTAGAAGTCCAAAAACAGGGAACAAACACAAGGGATCACAAGGAGAACATGCAGAATGACATTGACAAACTGGTGGGGAACAAAGGGAAGGTGAGCGGTGTATAAATAGTTTACTGATCCCAGAATGAGAAACAGGTAAGTGTGGGGCAGGGACCCAGACCGATGTGTGACGTCCACTTGACAGTGTGTAGTGAAAAGTCGCTAATTATATTAAATCAATGAGCAAAGCAACATATTACCTGATGATGCATTCTGTTTTTTTCTGTTACAGCTCAAACATTATATGTAAACAACTAACCCTATGAAGAACCACATACCACCCTTATGCTGAATTTTGTGAATATCATCCTCACACACAAACCCCAACAGACAATACACTACATAGTAAAAAATAGTATGTAGATTTTGTTTTGTTTTGGGTTTTTTTTTGTCTCCCACTTATACAATTTGGTATCCTATGTATATGGAGAGAAATTATTGTTGATTATGTTGCATATGAAATACAGCGACACCATGTAACAAGAACACGTATAACTGTTGGCGTCATGAAGGTCAGCTTCACTGGAGCTGTGTTTCAGTGCCACCTACTGCCTGATACACTCAGTTCATGTTATGTGCTCAGTGTTAGTGTGGATAAACTGAACTTATCAAAACAAGACACAAGTAATATATATAAAAAAAGAGAGATGACAAAAATTGTAATTCATTGTCCTTTATTGTGACAGCTGTCTGCATCACAGTGGACTAGTTGTATCTTGGAAAATATGGTGACAGTGATATTCATCTATCGGTTGCACAGATCACTGCTGCAGCAGGAGGCAGAGGATATGCCAGGGTGATTCATCATCATGCACTGATTTGATTTCATGCAACTCTTGAAGTAGCTGGGCCCTGTGAAAAATGGGAAATAAATTGAAAAAGAGAATTAAAGAACTGGGTTTACATGTTCACAACAGAAGCAACCATTCATCTCATCCAGGTATTGATTTTTGTTGCAGTGTTTTAACTCCAGTGGAGGTTCCATCTCTCAGCTGAACTGTACACTGCTGCTACAAAACCTTGATGAAGACCACTTACTGGAGCCGGCATAAATGATGACACTGGCACAGACGTTATTTGAACCGTAGCAGGTTTCCACGGAGCTTGAGCAGATTTTTGTGCCTCCACAGTTACACCTCAAGGCTTCGCCTGGAGGATGAAAGTAAATAAAAACTTGTGAAACAGCAGATGCTGCATCGCCATTGCAACAGATGACTGCACTACAAAATATAATCAGAGAAACAAAATTAAAAATGAAACACAGATTTGTGCATATTAAAGAATTGCATATGCTTGTTTTAATTGTAATTTAGAAGGACCATAACCTATTTTATGTCATTTTTGTAAAAAAAAAAAAAAAAAAAAAACATTGTCAAAAAAAAATAGACAATCAAAAGTGATCAAAAATAATGGTTATACAATCAAAGACTAACTTGTGTGTGTATCATGTTACAAAAACAGACAGAAAAGAAAACATGGAATGCCTAAAAGCACTGTTTTTGTCAGTACAATGACATAGATATTGATGAAAGAACTAAAGTGATTTTGGTTATTATCAAGAAAATCGTGAAAAATGGTAGATATCAACTCTGAAATTAAACTCTAATGAGCTATTTTTTGTAGTTATCATTATATTGTCCAAACAAACATACCTTTAGTTGGACCAGGCATTAAAATGAACAAGAAATTGAAGAAAACAAGGGTGGTCTAACATTTTTTTTTCTGTATGTTTGAAAGTTGACTTACCATGACTGATGACCACTATTACCAGCAGAGCAAGAATCACAGTCTTCATTATTTCAGAAACTCACTTTTCAACAGTCACTGCAAAAAGTAAAAGTGTGAGAAATATCTACATTTACTGAGAAAACCTTTAGGATCCAAATACTGAAACACTAATGTTATCCAACCTTGCAGGATGTTCTTCCTGAGAGTTGATGTCCCAAATGTCTGTTGTATGGCTCCTCCTCAGCCTTTTATATGGTTTTGTTGCACAACAGACAAATACTAAACTCTTCAGTCATTGTTTGTTTCACACATGACTTATTAAGATCAGACAAGTTGCCAGGAAAACACACTATTACAACTTTACTGAATATCCAAGATGACATAAGCCTTTTGTGTATAAATTGTGTAGTTGAACCCTTAATGTTAAAATCATTAATGATATACATTATATATAGTATGTTCTAAGCAATTTATGATGACAGTTTTAACTCTTTTGTATTGGACCCACTTAAGTCACCAACAGTGACAGCTTTTTATCTTGCTCCTGTGAGCAAGTTATTATCATGTTAAAAAAAAGTTATTATCTTGTGCAATCAAGATTTCTTTAGAGGGACTTTGGAGGCTCTGTAGTATTGACTGTGATTATTGAATTTATATGCAGAAACAGACTGAAACTAATGAGAGATACTCCAAACTCTAATATAGTTCTAATGAAGAACCATGTGCAAATTAAGTGTCACTTGAAACGAGAAGTGAATGTTGCTACTTTTGTTACTCATTCTGTCAGAAGTACTCTTCAGAGAATGGACAAAATAATTTTTTTCATATTATTCCAAATCCAGCTCAAGAACAATGTACCCCATAGCACACATGGAGGAGGGAGAGGATGGGGGCTGCTGCTGTCAAACCGCATACAACTACTTTTATTCAAACCTGGTTATATTTAATTGAATTTAAAAACACCTGCCGAGATTCGTGTACTTTGTTGTGGATTTAGCTGGAAGTCATCCCTTATCCACAGTCGATGTAGGGAAGTTACATCAGGAGCAGCTTTTTAGTACTAATTTATGGAAAAGCAAAGAGCAAAAAAGCAAATCTCAGCTTTGTTACCTGCAAAATAAACATTAGTCATGTTGTTTAAATGTGTGTTTTCCATTACTGTGTATAATGATGATGTGGGCCAACATTTAGGTGCTGTTTCAACAGAAAACATTCTGTCTAGAGGGTGTCTTCATGCTGGAAAAATACTTTGACAGCTTTCCAGCAAAACATGACATCAGCAAAAGTCACAGGTTCTAAATGTGAAAATCAGGATTATTTGTTCAGTATGTTTTCTGTTGTTAATAAATACAGGAGTAATAGTGTGTTTTCCTTGTGTCTACCTCTGCCCTTGATAAGTTTATTTATTTTATTCTATTTTACTGGTTTATTTAAAATAGACCATGCATATTTATGAACATTGTTGTATAAAAAAATACACCCAAGTAAATATGCCAGAATCAGTAAAAAAATAACTACTTTTCATCTGCAGTCCCTAGGTGGGTGACAGAACAAGACATAAAACAGCCAACATTGATACATCACTCGTCCGCTATAAATTTAAAAAAATTAAAAAATACACAGAATTATGACATAGACATCATCAAAACAAACAAAAAACAAATAGACATAGGATGATCATAGAGGCATTAGCCTATACATTTACTTCTGTACTTACATACAATTTAACAGAGAAAGTGTATGGGTGATGAAATGTATGTCAGTTAAAAGTGAGTGTACCTCTGGTTTTCTAGGAGTTTTCTTTCTTTTGTTTTAAGTGAGTTTTAAAAGTGTTGTCTTACTCACTAGAAAAAATCAAAATCTTACCAAGTGTATTTTTCTCATAAGACATAATCACTTCGGTGGTTATGTCTTATTATAAGTGTGATGACATATTGTGGCTAGAAATGAGAAAAATACACTTGGTAAGAAGTTAATTTATGCAGTGTTGGGAGGGTCAAGCTATTCCAGAGTTTACCTCCTACTATTGACAGTACGTTTTGTCCAAAAGTGGTGCATCTGAATGGTATCACACAATTCCCATTTACAGAGGCCCGTGTACTTCCACTTTCAAGTCTTTGGAAGAAGCCATGCAGTGGGGGAGGGGCAAGGTTATGTAGCACTTTATATAAAAAACAAGCATACTTAAAGTTTTGAAAATTCTCAGAACTTAGAAGCTTATGTTTCTCTAGTATATAGTGTGTGTGAGGGAAAGCCAGGTGATTATTGAGCAACAAATACAAACATAGGAAACAGCGAAGTCATGCAGCAGACATTTGGGACGTCAACATTCAAAGACATTTCACTGAGCCAGGTATTGGATTACAGAAGAAAAGCTGATTGGTTCTCGCTTACATTTTTACTTTTTATGATGACTGTGGGGAAAATATGAAGACAGTGATTCTCACTGTTCCGGTATTAGTGCAAACCTATAACCATAGAGGCAACTTTTTAATGTGTTTAATATGTCTTATTATGTGTAAATCATTATTTCATTTTTAATTTAGCTCTGTTCTGATTATCATTTAGGGCTGAATTAAAGACCGTTGTGATGACAGTGCAATCTGCCTGTTTACTGCTGTTTCACATGTCAGCATCACCATTAACACTGGCTTTAGTGAGTGGCTTTCATAATTAGCAGCAGTTTAGTGGTCAGCTAAGAAGTAGGGCCTAAACACTTCAGGTACTGAATGATATTTATTTAATGCTTAATTCTGACCACTTAACACTTGCTGCAACTGTGATCAATGCAATGTACAAATGAATGTCATGTACACCGTTGCCTATAAAATTGGAGTAAAATATTTTTACCTCTTCTCATAAAAAGATTGTGATTCATTCTTGACAGACAAAGTGTAACTGGACTTATTATATAATCATTGCACCAGGTCAAAGGTGATTACTGATGTGTATAAACCAGAATAAAATAGAGGAATGTGTCTGACAACAAAATTATTCCAACATCCTGGGCAAAAGTGTTGTATATTTTCCAATAAATAAATAGTTCATTCTGGTCACAATAAAGATCAAACCATTTTTTGCCATCTCTCAGTTTTTATAAAGTAAAAACTGTATTCAAAACATTTGAGCCTTGAGTTTATCGTTCTCAAAAAAAAAAATTAAATGGTATAAATTAAGAAGCCTTCAAAAAATATTGTTTTTTGATGACAAGAAACTATATAGAGAATTAATGTACAAAAAAAGCAACACATACAGAGCAATTGCTAGTCATGTACACTATGTACACTCCACAGTATGACAATGATGACAATAAACAATTTCTATTTCAATAAAAAAGAGAACACGACATGAAAATATTCATAAAATCAAGATATTAAACAATGAATGCATTAATATTATATATATACTGTAGGTTTCAGGAAAAAAATATCCTATAATTTTAGGGGCTTCTTTTCTTATCTAATAAAATAAGTGACAAAAATATGAAAAAGTTCCAGATAAAAAAAGTAAAAACTGTGGAAGTGATGTTTACATTAAATCAGACAAAACACAAACTGGACATTATTTGGAAACATGAAATAGTGAAACCATGTCAAACTGGTTACATAGAGCTGTCTTCTACTGACAACCTACAATGAAATCACTCGATTGGTCAATATTTTGTATCACGTGACAGAGGAATCCAGGAAGTATTTTTGTTACACAAGGCGGAAGCGTATGAGCTGCTAACTTGTTTTTGGAGAAAAGGGGAGAACGTCGTCAACGAGGGTCAGTAGCGCCTTAACTCACTATTCTCGGTGCAGTAACTGTAGTTTTTTGTTGCTGATAAGGACTACAGCATGTTACTTGGTTGTTGTTGTTCTGTTAGCTGACGGTAGCTTTGCTAACTTGTTCCATTAGTTTTACAGAGGAGCATTAGCCTCGCGGCTAACTTCCACTTGTTTTTGTTTTTGTCTTGTTTTACAAATTAAACATTGGCCAGTGCAGATGGATTACTGATATAACGACTTTATTCATAAGTCATCAAAAAGTAAATGAGACTTTGCTTAGGAGTATGAGCTCAAAGACAGCTGAAAGTTGTCGAGGCAGTAGAATAAAAGCTGTGTTAAGGTATTTATGTGGTCAACTTTTCAACCGGCTGTCTCTGTTTCTACCACCTGTACATGCTCCAAGACTCTTCATACAGAAACTTTAACGCTTAAACTTTTATTTTTTTTTTTTTTACATAAATCCACGGTTTGTGGTTTTCTGTGACATGTTGTCGTAGGCAAAAATGTACCTGTTCTATGTAAACATCTGCAGGTTTTATTAGCCTTTAAGCTTATGGACAGAAAAAAACATCATCGGGTTTAGGGAACACGTGAGAGGTATTTATTTTAACCCAGATTATTTTAATACCTAAATTATTAATCAACACAATAGAATATATAAAGTACAAATCAAAATTCGCACTTATAAATGTCTGATTGTGTACTTTTATGTACTGAATATACTATAATATACTGTAGCTGTCATGTTGTTTTAAATAAGATCATATTTGCATTGTTAGTATTTTTGCAGAATACAGATACAAAACTGATGAAATGCAGTCAGTATCTAAGCAGAAGTGATGCCATATCTTAGAATAAATTAAGTTTAAATATGTGAATGTCAGATTAAATACTTGTACATTATATGTTGTGGGAAATTTGATTTCAGACAGTAGAGAGTGTGTATGTAGAGTCGGTTGTATTTAGAGCAAGGTTTTTCCTACATTTTTTGAGGGCTTATGTGTTGTCTGTGACACAATTTTGAAGAATAATCAGCTGCACGGTTTGGTCATTTGTGGGTCCTCTGGCAAATAGATAATTCTACATAATTTAGGACAATTATTACTGTAATTTTGGATTAAAATTTGGAAAACCTAGAGCAGATACATTTTAAGCAAGATAAAAATAATATTAAAACTAAACTTGCTAAAGAAGTCCAGTGGGAACCAACTGCAATTCCTTAGATCTGCAAAAAGTTCTTTAGGTAGGTGATTTTATTTTGCGTTTTGTGAAAGACCAGCTTCAAAACATTGCCTGGGTGTCTAAGCTTTATAGTGGTAGAGAAACACTGTCTCAAATAACAGGAAACTAAACACATTAAAAAGAGCAGTGCAGATATAAAATGTAAAATTAAGCTGAACTGTCAGGTAGACATGATTGAACTCTCTATCTTTTAATAATCTGATCCACTGAATGTACATTTCTTTTTCTATCTAGGCTCAGCCTCTCCATCTCTGCCCATCCTCTCTGGTCTTGGTCACCACCAGGAGTTTGGTCTCTGACCTCGCTCACCATCAGTGCCTGTACATCTGAACTCAGCTCCTTTACACCGCTTTAGTCTGTATTTTCAACCTAGCCCAGGTTTTGTCATCCATAACAGTCCCTGTCAATGGCTGCACGTGGTGGAGGAGCAACCAGGCCTAATGGCGCTGCAGCAGCAAATAAAATCTGCCAGTTCAAACTGGTGCTGCTGGGAGAGTCTGCAGTGGGAAAGTCCAGCTTAGTGCTACGTTTTGTCAAAGGCCAGTTTCATGAATTCCAGGAAAGTACTATTGGAGGTAAGAGACTAAAACAAGCATTTAGATGATTGAAGTCCTGAACTGTATTTTAAGGGACTTTGTGTGACTTTGTGAATAGTTGTGTTGCTTCTGTAATGTTGGCTGGGGCTAAATATTGTCTTTGAATGTCTGCTACTCACCTGATTTGTAAGACTTAAACCAAAAACCATATGTATCACTTAACCATACTTTCTTAAATTTTGTATATCTACGAGCCACTAGGTCTGTCACAATTATTACATTCCTGCCTGGTTACAATTATTTGACTTTACTGTGACCATTTGGTTTTACATATTGTGTACAAGCAGAGTGCGATGAAACAAAAAGAAGTGTCATCTGTTTTCCAGGCTGTTTTTCATTGTTTGAGCTCTGACTGGTGCTGTTTTAATGACATCATGTGTTTGTGCGTCACTCTTGGTGATTTAATTTCTTTGTGTATTTTAATAACAGGCTTCATGTATTTAAGTTATTATTTATGGCATAGAACTTGCGACTCGTCCAGGGTGTATTCCTCCTTTGCCCATAGGTAGCTGGGATAGGCTCCAGCTCCCCCATGACCCTAGTGAGGATAAAGCGGGCTCAGATGATGAATGAATGAATGAATTTATGGCTTATCATCTCTTTGCAGTTTTTGTTTTCAGAGCCTCATAAGCAAAAAAAAAATTATTTCTGTGGTCCAAAGTTAAATGCGAATACATGGCTCTTCTTCATAAGGTGTATGTGACTTCTGTAAGGCTTATACTATAATGTGGTATCAAATGAATAGAGGAACCTTATTTGTAGTCCTTTAACACCACTAAAACTACAATACGATGCCATGTGCCCTTTCCAAAACTGGACTACTACTGCTGCTGGTTTCTCTTCTCAAAAGAACATTTTTAATGGAAATGGAGCACAGCAACACAGATAATTTGCATGGACATTTTCACATCCTACTGGTATGAAATTACTACTGCAGACATTTGTGGCAGTTAATGGTCAACTAAAATTTCATGATAATGACAACCCTACTAACCTGACTTTGTGTAAAGTGCCACATGACTGCAGTCAATGGAATGTCACATCTATGACTTAGTTCTTACTTGCAATAACACAGCAATACAGACTCTATCAATTTTAGCCAGTTTTCAGGATTTAACAGAAAACGCCTAAGTGTAACAGAACAAATATTAATGGTCCGTTCCCAGGACTATAGTAAGTGTAGTTCACGGACTACAGCGCAATGCTTAGACCTAGACCAACATTTTATTAATGCAATTATAGTAAAGAACTGGACGATAGAATAGGGTGGATAAAAAATTCCAGTACACTCTTT
The DNA here is from genome assembly GCA_037367295.1 of Apogon hyalosoma. Classification (NCBI taxonomy): domain Eukaryota; kingdom Metazoa; phylum Chordata; class Actinopteri; order Kurtiformes; family Apogonidae; genus Apogon; species Apogon hyalosoma. The sequence continues at coordinate 13,143,948 of JAPQRP010000013.1, forward strand.
ATAAAATGCTTTTAAAATGAACAGTTAAGAAGCCGCTTGCTTTATTCTATGAAATGAAAGGGTTTTTTTGCCCAAGATAATGGCCGAGCACAAACTTCTAGCATAGTTTAACAGGATCTTCAGTATTCTAGTTAGTAGACAATGCTAATGCTAATGTTTTCTGATGATGTACCCCCCTCTGCTGTTGCCC
>JAPQRP010000013.1:13154242-13165318 GCA_037367295.1 Apogon hyalosoma
AATAATAATCTCAATAATAATAACAATAGAAAAAACACTGGTCGTCTGATAGGAGCTAGGGTGGGCTCCGGCACCCCAACTGCTTACAACCCTTATGAAATGGTTCAGAAAATTGATGGATGGAAACCAAGAACCTCAACTATATTGTCTGAAAGAAAAAAAAAGACTGTACTTAACATGTGCAGCACTCTGTGCCATAAACAGCTCAGAGTCTCTATTAAGCAAATAAAAATGAGTGAATGATGACCACTTGAATATATATATTTTTAGGGGGGTTATGGTACCCAGGGCCCATGATGGACTGGGGCCCTGGAACATTTGTCAATTTTTTTAAATGAAAATTATTAACATATCACCATAAAAGAGTGTTTGCTTCACAAGGCATTAATAATCAGATTTGTTCTTTGCATTCGTTTTGTTGTTTTTGAAAAAAAAAAAAATATATATTACAAATACAATTAAAATACAGCCACCCTCTGACACCCCCCCCCCATTTCACATAGTGCATTTGATACCTGGGCCTTCAGTGGGGACTTACTTGACTTAAAACATCTTACAGAAACCATTAGTACTATGCAAAAAAAAAAACCCACAAACTAACAAGGCATTACAGAGAAAGAGAGACATTTGACGTATTGAGGGTGAATACCATTATTACTTGAGCAAGAAACCCAGGTAAGACAACTCCAAACCTCCATACCATGTACATAATCTGGAGCAGTTCAGAGTTAATATTTATCTAATAACAAGACAAAAACATACAAAATTTAAATAAAAAAAACATCATAGTCTACTCATCAGAGATTATTATTATTTATTTACAAAATCCATCCTCCATTCCTTGTGCAGGAAAACTTTATTGACTCTGTCATAGAGGTGATGTGGTTTCAGTTCCATCAGTAAGTCCTTTTTTATGTTCATAGAGGTCAAGGCTGAGAGTCTCCTCTTTTCAGTTGTGTTCCTGGTAAAAGTTTATATTTTCTGAAGGGCAGTTAATGTCCACTCAGTCAGATGGCTAGTGTCAGGGTTGGCCGACCTCTACTCACGATGTCCAGCTTCTCTGGAAAAGTCCACCTTGAAATTGTTTTTTAAAGTATGTCCAAGACCAAATAATTTTCCTCTCTGTCAACCACTGTGGGCATAAAAAAAAATCTACCTCAAATGTTTTAATAGTTCAAATAATTTCAATTAAAATTAACTTTTTTGGCATGAATCAAAGAATATTGCTAAATGGTGTCCCAAAAAAATGTATGCACACTTTAGAAGCTGATAACTCAATTGTTTGTTTTTTCTTTGCAGATTAAACCCATTGGAATTAATGGTGGAAGCCAGACTAAACTTTGAAGAAAATAAATTAATTCTAAAATGCTACTGCTACTGCTATTTACATGCAAATACCAAGGGAATTGTTTTGTGATGTGTGTGATTCCATTACTTTGTGTTGTCAGGAGTGTCTGGACCAGAACAGATGTCAGTTTGAGAACAGGCGGTGACAAAAGAATAAAATGATGTTTGTAAATTCTATTATATTTTGAAAATTAAATGAAGTTTAATAAACACCTACTTTACAGTTATTTAAAGTGTGTATTCATTTTTTTGGGACACCCCATATATCAAATGAGTTTTGCTTATACTATCCAATCAGAGGAAGGATAAATGTTGAAGACACTGAGGGCTAGCTAGCTGGCCCTGTGAGGTGAAATTGAAATCTGATTGGTTAAATGAACAGTCCTGATGCTATACAGTTTAAATTACATGAGCCTTCACTACTCATCCTGAAGGCCCAGGGCAGATTAGATTAACCTTGGCAACACAAAGAGACTGAAATCTGATTGGACAAAATATCTTATATCCACACATACTGGAAGCAGTGCAGCTGAGAGAAATGTTAATAAATGAAGAGAATCGTCTTTTGGGAATTAATTAATACAATTTCATGGAACAAATATTAGAATTTAGGTTGTAAATGTAAGTCAGTGTTTCTGATTATGTTTACACCAGCAGAAACAGCCTTGCTGGACCTGACCCACCACTGATTTCATAATACGGTTTGGTCCATGTCCCAGACCTGCTAACTGATGCTAGTACATATGGGCAACTTCCATTCAAAAAGTAAAACTGTATTTCATTTGTATATCAATGGGAAAAATATCATACTGTTATCATTAAAAAGTATTTTAAAATGTAAAAGGTGGCTTGCACCTTTCTCAATCAAAATCATAAAATCTATTCTTAGCAGAATATTGATCCATGCCTGCAGTGTTGTTTTTAGTGTTTGCGTGGCATGTTTCCCACATGGAAGTGGTGGGGCCCAAAGTGGTATTTTTTTTTTACGGACCTCAAATCCCTGGTGCCCCCCCCCCCTTTCCCTATCAAATGACTGAGTGAATATACGCCCTTGGATGGGGCTGTGACTTGAACTCATCACCTCGTTATTTGTTATGGTGGCCCTTTGCCCGCTTCTTTTAGCAGCCATTAATCAACAAAGGCTAGTCTTGTCAATGTTTAAAGAACCTACAGTGTCTACAGCTACTAGGAAAACACGGGAAGAATTGAGGATCCTTTTTTTTTTTTTTTGGCTTCAGTAAAAGTTCCTGTTTTATACTTAACAGTTTATATTTATTTTGTTATTTATTTATTTATTTATTTATTTATTTTAACGCCACCTGACTTCCCTCGCCCCTCTCCCTCTCTGTCGTCCTCGTGCGCAGGTGGCTTGGTATCTCTGTCGCGCAGGCGGCGGCACAGCGCGCGCACATTACCCGCGTGGTTATCTCCTCCTGACTCGCTCGCGGGACTGAACGCCTGCAGCTGAGCTCGTGCGGTAATCTGTGACAGCTGGAAATGGAAAGCGGCGACGGTGGAGATGTGAAGTCGGCTCACACAGGTAGGAAACGTCTCCAAATGTTCTAAGTAGCGTTTTCTTTAAGTCGCCTTTGACACTAATGACCGCTCCTGTTTGTTGTTTTTGTCGACTAAATGTTTCTACAACGTGTCCCGAGGAAAGAACGGGGATGTGGGTCTTATTTTTGTCTGTAATGTTCCTTCAGTGTCATATTTGATCTTTAAGGTGTTTGGTAAAAGTCTAGCTTAATGTTGTTTGCCTGTGAAGTAACTTTTTGTAAAAACGTGCCACAGGATGCTGATGTTCTTGCCCCCTGCGTTTGTTGTTTCGATTAAGATAGTTCACACTTTAAATATCATGATGAAGTAGAGCTTGTTTCATATCACCGAGATGCTGTTTTGCTTTCTAGGAGGGTTTTTTTGCGCGTCAACTCCTTCCTAGTTGGCTATAAAGGAGCTTGATAAACTTAATGAATGGAGTAGCCTTATCACTTCTCCACAGAAGCTATGTCAAGGTCTCTTTCAGTCTGTGTGGATGTTTCTGTGCATTTTTACTCTCGAGTCTTGTTCAGGAATAATATTCTAGGACGGAGGAGGAGATGGACATGTACATATTCATTTTACATCCTTTGATAAGTAGCTTCTTCTCATTGGACATCAGTCTGAACTCTGTGATTCATGTGGTAGCCTATAGAAACAATACATAGGATTAGGTTTTGATATATGTGTCAATACATTTAAAATGATTTCTTCATTATCACGTCAGAATTCTTAGACGTTTTGTATTTTCTGTGCCGAAATTATCCATAAACACCAACTTTTCACACATGGAAAGCCTGAATGATCATTTTGACAATATCCCCCTGGAAATACTGATTAATAAAAATGTAATTGGATTCACTATTGAGTGAGGGATTGTAGAATAATTAATTCAGCTCTGTGGTATACCTTTTCATGTCACCATGTCATTCACTATGCTTGTGTAAAACACCTAAAGTGTCCATAATGCTTTTGATTTAAGTACAATTTGTACTGAAACCTCTGGGACGCGTGCATGTCACACTGTCATTACTGTGAGTGTTGCCATGGCATAATCAGCCGCTACTCAATTCAAGCAGAGTAGACCCAGTTAAATATCCAGCACCGGCCACATCATCATCTTCTGCATCCTCTTTAAATGACCTTGCTCTCTTGCCCCCCACCCCCCGCATCAGCTTCAAACCTAAATGGCTCCAAATGATGCCCGCCTGCCTGCCAAGCATCACCGCACCGCCAAAGCGATGTTCTTTCCAACTGCATGCAAGCAGTCATTTTCACTGTGAACAAAAGGTCCTTGATTCATCAAATCCCGCGACTCCCACTGCCCACTCCCCAGAGTGATGCTGTAATTTTCACCAGCACTCCTCCCGTGTGATGCTGGGAGTTAGAACGTTTTTTTGGTACCTTTTGTGATTTTGTAGCGCTCTTCAGTGTGTACTCAGCTGGGCAAAATTCACACTCCAGTCATCGTGAAAACACAAAAAATCACGACACCAGTTTCTAAAAATTACACCATATCTTGTATGCACAAGATAAATTGTAGTATGCTTTATGTACATACACAGCTGACATTAAGTTGCACTAAAGCAATGCAGGAAACATATAGTGCTTTTTACTAAAATGTAAAAGTTAATTGTTTTTAGATGGATGAAGAAGTGGAAGTCTTGGCCCTGACAAATCTATAAATCATATAGGCCTAATCATCATCAAGATATGAAGACATGAATAAGGAAGATCACTTTATTTACAGGCACTGCACTATGCAGTCATACTCAGCATGTGAGCCCCGAATCAATCAATCAGTCAATTAAATTTTATTTTTATAGTACCAAATCATAACAAAAGTTATCTCATGAGACTTTACATATAGAGCTGGTCAAAACCAGACTCTTTCTCTGGATACACACGTCATGCACTTATACCATTTGGACAGATGACAATAAAGCCCCAACTACCCTCAGATTCATTGGTACCACCTTGGTGGAAATGAAACAGTAGTTTTGTACAGCACTGACTAATTTCAGTGCACATTGTAGATTTCCCTAATATTATGCAGTCCTACTTTTAGCACATCTGGAATCCTCAAAGAAGGTATTTCAGTGATTGACAGAGGATAAAGAGTTGAAAACAGGTGGCATATAATCTGAGCAGTGTGGGAGACTCAGTTTTTATAAAGGTATGAGATTAAGAAGGCCATCAACCTTTCTGTGAACAAAAAATTCAACAGAACATGCCAGTGAGGAGCAGCCTGTAACCTAAGCTAGCGTTTGCCTCTATCCCTGTCTAATGTAAAATGTTCAATGGCCTGTTTTACAAAACTGATTTGAGAACAAAGATTACATGCAGATTGCAAGTGTTTATCAGTGTCATGTTTTCAAATGATTGTTTTGCAAATTATGCTAAATTCCTCCAGGGCTCTTGAATATTATTTTGCTTCAGCGTCAAGCTTACATGGCACAGACGAACAAGTCACATGAGGATTTGGCTGTGTAGGCAATTCAATATCAGTTGAGTGTTGGATTTGGTTTTGATGGCTTTTATTGATGCTAAGAAAAAAAACAGAACTGCAGCAGCCTTTGTCTGTAAAGTGGTCACATCTCTGGGATGGTGGGAGTTTCAATATTTCATGTTCAAGTCAGAAAAATTGAAAAATTGATCCACAGAATTTAAAATGAAAAGAATTCCCTTCAGTTATAGATTTAATAATTTTCCCTCTTTTTTGTAGTCTACTTGCATTAGTGTGTTTTCCTTCAGTTCTTCTTAACATAGTGTTATTTGGTCCAAAATCTAGCATCACTACATGTGCTGCTTCTGGCAATAGGTCACATTCACAGATTACTTTTATCCCAAACATTGATGATGAAGTTGAGTGACCAGCCTATCTTTTTTTTTCCTTTTTTAACTTTCTCTCCCACCTCGGAGCCTTCTCTTCTGTACTTTGGCATTTGGCTGCTGCCGTCTGTTTCAGTAAAAACCATCAACTGTGAAATTGAGAATAATCATGTGGAACGAGATTGGGATGGGAGCAGCTTGAGCTCCAGCCCTTCACTGTCAATGGACTCATGGCTCCTGCTGATAAACTCCACCAAGGTTTGAACAATCACCCACAAACCATTTTTTTGTTGACGTGGAAGGAATATTACTTTTTCTCTGGGTCTGGCAGAGATTCTTTCTGCAGAATTTGCCACTCCCCAGCCTTTAGTGTCAGTGTGGTCACAGAGGCTAATAATCACCTGGAGTAGTGTTTTCTCAATATAAAACAGAGCATAACATGCCATCATGTTGTGACTCACAGGTTCTTTACAGCTGCCACGGGGTGTGACACTCCTGATGTGTGTGTGTATTCATGTTTATGTTTTGTCCACTGGGCGTATTCATGTCTGACAAATGGTTTAGTGCCTATGACAGCAAACAGATTTAGACATAGCTCTCACCATGACATCCTCAAATAACTGGTGAATTTCAGGTTACAGTTTTTACAATTCAACATAAATGTACACTTATTTAATGAAGATTAAATAATTAAGACCTGAGCATTTTGAATATCTTTACTATATAACCGTTTTATTGTTTTATTAAAATGAATATAACAATGTGACAGAAAAGAGTAAAAACTGCATTGTCAAAACCAGCATATTTTTCCTGCATTCCAAGAGCAGCCATTTTCTGCCTGGGATTTTCTGATGCAGCCGCTGTCTGTGTCATTAACACACATTTACTCTGCAGATGTCTGATGACAAATCGACATCACAATTATGATGACAACTGTTCAGAAGAAACACTTATATCTTCATTGTGTCTGATTATTATTTTTTTCATCTAAGGAATTAATAATGTGAAATTGACAGTGAAATTATAAATTACAGTCAGTTGTTAGCACAGTATAGTATACACCTTATCACAACAGACTAACGAATCTTCCCAAACCCCTCCCTTTTTCCTCTGCCTGCTTCACCTCTGACAAACTGAAATGGATTTCTGCTTAAGCCTCCCATCAAAGATATAATGGCTCTCGGGCTGTGTCATTACAAGTCAGATGACAGTCTCCTTCACATAGTGGCAGCTTAAACCTGCCTCTGGACTGATAACTGTGATCTTTATTTGGATGCTTAGATGTGCAGACAGGACAAAGCCACTGATCCCCACCCAACAAACAGACCTCTATCATCTGCAGTCCAGGTTGGAAAAACAATCCCTGCAGGCGCTGCAAGAATGTCAAAATGCCCAAAAGTTCAATAATCAAGTGAGGCTTTCTGGCACTGCAGTCAAATGTTTTGTTACACCCAAGTATTTTTCACAGCTCATATACTGTATTGCCACTTTGAGAGTATGAATCATCTTCCCTGAGGTTGGATCATCAGCTTCACTGTAGGGAAAACCATTAAAAGCATTTCTGCAAGCTGCAGGACTGAAAGAATCTGAATGTACCTGGAGAAAAAGCAACATAAACAGTGGCTGTTAGGAGAGAGTTCTTCTCTTCTTCTCACACTTACAACCAGCCTTTCTGTTCCAAAAAGGGGCCTCCCATCATCCTGCCATGTAATATTAGTGCACAAGGTGCTAAAATATACAGTACACTGCTATATACACATAGCACAAAGAACCCCTTGATTTCATATGTATTTCTGAAGGCTTTAGAAAACACATGTGAAGTCAACAGTCGCATGCTTCTTTTAAATATATTTTCAAACTGCTGGCAGTATTGTAATCTGATGCTAGCAACACAAACTTGTATTTGGGTTCCATGCATATTAAAAACAGCCTAAAAGTATAATAAATCTGCCCTTAAAATGCATTTCTTGTCTTGACATGGTCATATTAAACCCAATTAACCAAATCCTGAGGTGGCTGAATCAGATCTTTGTAAGGAAGTCAAACATTTTGCCTTGGAGTTGTCTTGGTTTTTTATGTGTATATTTATCCCATCTAAACAGCACCTCAAATAAATGCATTTTGAGTACAAGAAGTACCCCTACCTGAGTATTTTATTTATTTATTTTTTTTTTATGTCCAGTACATTCCTAAATACTACTCTTTAGCATGGAGCAAATATGGATTTCTAAAATGAACTAATGTAAGCTGTCTGAAATATATGCCCCATTCCTGTAGCGGCTCTGATATATGATGCCATATGTCATCCCTGTCGTATGGACTGAGGGATGGACAGATACCTTGAGGTGCGGTGTGGGAAGTTGAATTTTTGTACGGTCCATTACCTCCCCATCCCCCCGTGGCTGGATTGCAGGTACAGATTCAGCACAGCAGGCAGCAGGGTGCAGATTTTCCCATTTTGTGTGTGTAGTGTGTACACCCACATATGTCTGTGTGAATACATGTGTCGTCCTGGAGCTGTCTTTTAAACAGGCATGAATGGTATGCATCTGAAACAAAGCTTTTTTTCATTTTCTTCAATTCCATCCAGTGTTTCTTTTTTTATTGTAATGATTGTGGCTTTGAAGTTAGAAAGGCTATTGGCATCTTTGTGGTGCAGTCAAGCAGCACATTCTGAAAATGCAAAATACAATTTAGTATTTATTTAGGTCATTTCAGAGATCAAAGAATTTAGAAATATTCCAATTCCAATCTTTTTGGCTTTTCTCTGATATTTCGCTTCACTGTCAGGCCTCATCTACTTTGTCAGCATCTGTGTCCCAAGCCGTCCTTTAGGTCTTAGAGCAAAACTGCACTTACATAAATAGTGATGAATGAAGAAATCAAGGGAGGGGGAAGTATTCTTCGATCCAGGTGCATAGTGCAGCTGATGAAATTGAAAGTAAGAAAAGGACCAAAAGTGACCCAAAATAACTTGAACATTTTGAAACCGTCCTTTCCACTCTTTCCTTGGATCAAATAGCTTTGCACCTGATTTGTCATGCAGTCTACTATAATGAAATTATTTTCTTCTTTGTTCCACCATTAAATGGTGTTATATTCTCTCTAATAGCTATTACCACTGAACACAAAAGAGCAGTCAAGCAGGCCAAATTAAATGGTTGTTAATAGAAGGAGCCAATATAGCAAGGCTCTACTGCTTGTACAGTGTCTCCCAGCTCTGACTGAATCACAAGACAGTGATGATTAAACAGCTGGATGTTTATGTCCACTAACATGATATCACTGGTCTTATGAGTGCTATAACCTGCAGAATTTTTAGTTTATGCAGCTACATAAAGGTTGTAAAGTGTGAAATGAATATTTACTTATTCACTACCCATAAAGTTGGAATTAAATATTTTTACCTCTTCTTATTAAATGTGATTGTGATAAAACTGTGACAGTGTGATTTATTGTTGATAAAGTGTGACTGGGACTTGGTATATAATCATTGCACCTGGTTAAAGGTAGTTACTGATGTGTATAGATAGGAATAAAAAGAGGAATGTATCTGAAAAGAAAATTACTCCAACTTTATAAGAATATACTGTTGCCCATAAAGTTGGAATAATTTTGTTTTCAGTATATAGTTATACTGTTAATTACAGTATTTACTATACAGTGTCGTGGAGCATTTCATTCAGCAGAAAGCTTAACACTAGTTATACACTACAATAATGCTCTCTCACTTACTTTACTTTACACTAATAAAATGCTCACAGATGGCTGCTAGTTTTTCATATAATGCAAAAATACAACTGTATCATTGCAGTTTTATATTTTTCTGTCAGAGGCCAATCCAATGTGAAATGACTCTGCTGAAGTCAGGCTGGTTTATTTGCTGAGCTATTCAGGTGCTTCTGTTTGCCCCACTACCTTAAGGAACCATAGAGATAATTCAGGCAATTAAACTCATTTTACCTTGGGAGTGCACCTAATTAAAAGTCAATCCAATTTAGCCTGTCAGGTTTCCAATACAAGTCAGTGCAGATAAGAGCAGATAAGAGTGTGGATGATTAGGGCAGTGGGAGTGAGAAAGAGCAGAGAGTCGCACTCATCTGTCAACACTGGGATGATTTGCCACAGAAATAAAACATTATTGAATTTCTGATCACCATGTCATCAGACACCTCGGGAATTCTTATTGCAGAGAAGTGATTCAGTCTTAATTCTGTTTTGATAGTTAATTGTGTAGCTAGCAAAGAATCAACATCAGCACAGAGATCTTTTAATTATAAACCTTTTTGTACTTTTTTGATGTCAACGCCAACATTGACTACAATTAACATTTTATAGGACATTTTAAAACTTGGCGAAGATGCATAAGTCAACACTTTTTTGTCCTATGGGATGAGTAGGATACATTACTTAGTATAAAAAGTCTACAACCATAGTAAAATTGGCCATTAAAACTAAACAGGTGAAAATCCCCCAGTATCCTGACTAAAATGTTTCCTGCAAACATTTCTGCAAACAATGCTTTATCATCGTCAATGTGAGAAAAAGAATGGACGTCTAGCCTCAGAGACCTGAACTTTTACTTAACGAATTGACATGGATATTGGCTGATAAGGAGTGCAGAAAATAATTTTGCAAACCATATCTTTGTTTTGCAAACATATTTTTCCTATCATTTTGCCTCTGCTCTGGCACATTTGTCTAACACTTTTTTTTTTTTTATAGAAATCACTGAATTGGAGAAAAAAATAAAGATTTAGGGGTATTCACTCAGCAGGTCAGTCACTTCACACCTTATAATATGTCCTTTTGCACTTAAATGTAAAAGGACATATTATAAGGGAGTCACAGAGATTCTTGACATACCAACAGATCGACTAAAATACCAACGTGATATCATGACTGTGTAAATATACACACCGCTTTCAGTTGGCGTGTTATCTGTACACATAAGTTTTCCACGTATGTTCATGCCGTGATGCGTCAAATACCATGCGCTGAGGGTTAGGGTCATGTCAACTGGAGATCTTGGCAGAAATTAACACATGATTCCTAGTTAATGTAAGCCAATGGAGGCTAAATGGTGTCAAATAACACGCAAAAGGTCGAAAATGCGTAGGTATAGCACACCAAATGCCATAAGAACTGGCTTGACATACAATACAGTTTATTGAGATCAGTCTGAAGATGCAGCATACTGAAGAAAAAAATAATGGAGTACTCGTATCGCTCTGAAAAATTACATTATATGAAATGATTTAACTTAAAGGAGTGATATTTAGCTTTTTTTTAAATGGAATTATGCATTTTAAAACATTTCCCTGTGGTCTACTTAAACTGTAAATGCTCTGCTTGGGTCTG
>JAPQRP010000013.1:13174765-13198141 GCA_037367295.1 Apogon hyalosoma
CTCCAAAAAGAGTGGTGATAAGTACTCAGTTACTATTGTTGACAGATAGGAAACTACATGTAGGCTCCAAAATGGCACCACGACCTGTGACCTTGAAAGGTCAAACCCATAGTTTCACGTTTTGAAAGGGAGATGTCCATTAAGAGCTAAAACATTTGCAAAGGGTGGGGTTTGTTGTGCCTGACACCACTTGTTCTTTACTGAGTTTTCAAGTTTGTTATGCTCCTCATTAGCTCCTGTCTTATTAAAGCACTGCTTTGTACTAATGTGCTAATTTGCACATTATCATATAATATTTAAATAAAGTAGCACAGACAGAAATATCAAAAGTGACACAACAGCCATAAGAAAAGCATACAGATAAATTATATACTCTATATTAATAATATGTACTGTGTTAATAGTATGTAGGAATGGGCATTTCAAGCCGGTATGTTAATTGATAATCAATGGCAATTGGTCACAACTATTTGACTTTTGGAGGGGTAATTAAATGTAATATTTTAATTAAATCCCCATTAAGCTGTCAAACAATAGAGAAGATAAGTCAGGTATAGTGTATTCTGTGTAGCACATACAACAGGAGAGGACTGGACAGAGGTGGAACAGGATGAATGGGCTGAAACACTGACAGTGACTGCCTGTCTGCAGCCTGTGACACACAACTAAACAAAACTAGCTAAACTTTGGTACCTTTGGTGTTCACAGGTTCATCTTTTGTTTTACATTAATGCTTAAAAATGAAATGGAAACCCTGATGAGTGCTACTTTTACGTTATTCTAGAATGTTAACAGGGATGAATTAAGTCAAATTCTAGAACTTGTACACAAGGGAGAGTCTAAAAGTTCTCAGATGAGCGCAGTGTCACTGGGGATGAACCTTGGATCTACCAGTTTGACCCAGAGTCCAAAATTCAATCAAAAGAATGGCATCCAGAAGGAGCAGCTGGACCTGTGAAATTCAAAGCAAAGAGGTCTGTTAAATAAATACATAAAATAAACTTATTACATTTGTCTGAGAACTTTTTGGCTCTCCCTTGTACCTTGTGCTTGTTGAATAATAGAGAGAGAGCTACCAGGAGCTGTCCCTGCTGTGCCTGATGGACCTGATACCAGACGCTCTTAAAAAAAGGCTTAGATTATTTGAGACAGAATGATGGTTGGGTGAACTAAATTATTATTTTTTTCATAATAAACAAATATTGTTCTGTGTTTGTGTTTGACATCCATCTATAACTGCAATTGATAATATTAATAGATGTTTTGAATGAAATCAGTTGAAGTTCATCTGACTCTTCAGGTCCATCATCCATATCCCAGATTTGTTCATTCCCTGGTGTTCTCTGAACAAATTACAGTAGAATAAGTTTAAAACCCCTTTTATCAAGATGTTCAGGGTTGCCTAGTGACACGACCATAATCATGGTCCATCTGTTGTTCAGTTCTTCAATATTCAGCTGCCAAGACTGAAGAAAATAACTCTATCAAGTTGAAAAGAATAGTTACAAAAAGCAAGGAAACAGTAAGTTCTCACTTGAAATTAGTTATATTCGTCCATTGTCTGATTTTTCCAGTGTAAGGTCAAACATATTATCTGCTGTTGTCTGTTAACTACGTAATGGAACAGCGATGACAGGTGTTACAGCGAGGGAACTCATCTTGGCTGGAGTGTCTGGAACAATGCCATTTTTTAAAGAGCATATGCTTGTCCGGAAACATGTTAACAACAGCTGCCATGCATGTACTGTAAGTGCTACAGGCCTCTATCCACCACTTTACACATCTGGAATAGACCTGCTCTTTCCAGGAAGCATTCTGATCACAGGCCAGGAAGAGCTGCACAAGTTCACAGGTTCAGGTAGATTAATGGCCTGTAGATGTGTTGGATTTGTTCTGTCTATTTAAGTCTAAACAGCACTTGTTGATTTCATTAGTTGATTTAGCAGTCTCAAAGTGAATGAGACATAACAGCAGAATATACAACTGAGTCACTAACTTGTACTTGAGTAAACAAAAAAAAACAAACTTTGAAATGTATTAGATATACAGTTACAAGGAATTAAGTGCAGCTAAATATAGAGAAATGTGATGCTGTAATATTTTCCCTTGGTAAAATATAGAATAGTAATCCACATGCTGACAAGTGATTTAATCATAATATATCTAATTATTATTACTTAATTCTTATTCTTAAAATATATTGAATTTCAGCAGAACACCTGTTTATTTAGCAGCAGTTTAGTAAATGAGTGTTCTTGATGCTTTTAACGTGTTTTTACAAATTGCGCTTGTATGTCACAGTGCCAAAGCCTTTCTTGTGGCAGCTCTCATTTGTCAAAGCCCAGTGATAAGCAAGTGTGCCCCAGTGTAAAACCACAGCACATCAATGCAGGCAGCGTAGCATACAGATGGGGAGAGCAGCTAAGGGAAACTGGGCTGAACAGGTTGCCAGTTTCATGTTTGCCTGTCAGTTCACACCTGGCTGAAATATTACTGCTGCTGCTAGCTGTTAACCTTTATCTTCAATCTCACATGACCCTTTAGCATCAAATCCATCATAAAAACATTGAGAAAAAGTGGTATGGTATACATTAGCTGCATTAACTTGATACAGATGACTGTATAGCATTGAGGAGACTAGCACTGTGTTATGGTCTGAGTACCACCTGCCTTCCAACTACAGGGGCTACAAAGGTCCTTGGTCAAAGAAGTGTGTGTTTTGTCTGTTCTGGGAGATAACTTTTATTCCACACTCAGGTGATAGTAATTCACCTTGACACTGTATGTCATCCATATAAAATTGGAAAAAGGAGAAGATGAAGCCCATTCTGAGTTACAAGGAATGTATGTGTTGGACTTTGTGAATCATGATACACACTCTTTCTGTAGATATAAACACTTTATTCTAAGGTGGCAAACACCCAACTATCTTGTTTTTGTGTGTCACTATCAACCTTTTGTCGTCTGTAATTTTTGGACCATTACACTTGAATATCAGGTTGCATTTTGTTGATTGTTTGAGCTACAGTTTTAATCCTACCAGACCAGGCTTTTTGCTCAAATTCTTCACAGTAAAAGAGTGAACATTTTACCCTTTTCTTTCCTTTGTAAATAGGTGAACCTGTCAGAATTCCTCTAAGCCAATTGCAGACTACAATAAAAAAGCTCAGAGTAAAGTATGTACGTGTCAGGGAATTGAATGATTCCTCATTTAAGTGGGCACCCATGTGGAGAACATTAAACTGAGTAGTTTATGAAGTTGACAGGTCATTTCCATGCAGCTGTCTTAGGTCATAAACCAAAGATGTTGAACATGCTGTTGGCTCTGAAAGTTAGTAGACCCTGTTACATGAAGACAGAAGAAGAGGTTAACTGTGTCTAAATTCAAATAGGAGATAATGTCATACTTTGAGTTGTTGGTTTCATTTATTTTCCAGATGTAATTGCAGGAAGTTCACAGTGTTGTGGATATAAGTGATATTGTGAAGCACAGGACTTGGTGTCATTCCAGCTTCACAACTGCTGTTCCTATAAGTTGAGGAACAATCAACCATGTAAAGTACACAGTATGCAAGTATTTGTGCTTCTTGACTTGTGGATATTTATAATGTGCCAATAGCACACTCCATTAGGTCCTAATTTCTTTATTAGTTCACTCAGTAATTTCATTTCTCTTTTGTTTTTCTCATCCAGTTTGCATAAATGTAATTTTCTTTGAATATCTTTAATGAAGCAGCTCAATTTAATTTCTCAATTTCCAGTTTATTTAAAAAGTTAAACACTTTTTTTTTTTGCTGTTTGTTGATGTTAAATAACCAGGGTTAAGTGTGTTTTTTTCACACCTTTCAAGGTGAATTAATGTTAACAACTGTGATTAAAAACCCAATCAAAAAACTTGCCTGCATCATTGTTTTGACTTTTAACTTTCAATACTAAGATCTATAAAGTCTAATGGCTTAGTAACTCCATGTTTGATATAACTAGACAATATCTTAACATCTGCCACACAGTGCCTGCAAAAATAAAACAAAACAAAAGTTGTTAAAGGTAAATTTACAATAGCTGCAAACAGCTTTACTGAGACATTCCATACTCTCTCAGGGCATGCAAATGCATGTTTGGCTGCAGGCTGCCTGCTGGTGCTACAGCTAACACCATGGAACATTGGTCTCTTGAATCTGAATCCGTCTGTAGCCATTTGGTTTGTCACAGAGGCCTTGGCTGCAGCCAGCTGCCCACTCAGGTGCCAGACAGGCAGAGATGACCTGGCTGTGGTACAGAGTGCCAGCAGAGACCCACCAACAGCTGCCGACCAGCAGGGAACCTGTTAAAAGTTATTCTGTAATGGTGCTGTCACCTGCCAACTCCAGCTGACCGCATAAAGATGAGTGATTGTAGCAGCCAGGGTTGTTTGTAGTTTGTAAAGTAAATTACTCAACAAGTGATGTCTGTACCACATGACATAGGAAAGAGCCACAGGTTGGACATCGCTGGCTTCTGGGCAATTATTTGGCTTGAAATACCGGACACAAACAAAGGTTTAGAAGTAATAGTCATGTCAGCAGTTTTATATGTTACATGCAGTGTATGTGGTTATATGCTGCAAAATATTGAAATATAAATAAACCAATATCCAGTGGTTTTATCCTTCATTTCATCTTAACATGGCAGAGCCCCGTCGATGCAAACCACCTCAAAGTGCTTTAGACAGCCCACACCTCCCTCTGACTGACCCTGTCAGCTGTCTTCATGTCGATACTGTGTTGTGATGGCAGACCATTTACTGACAAAGACTTTGGGAAGAGAATACAAATCTGAGCTCTTATCTTGCAGATTTATGGCAGACGTGAAACCTCACTCGAGCAGATAGCTGCAGGGGCTCGTTGAGCCTTTCTTCTTATTTTTTTAAACACTGCTGTGCACATCTATAGCCATACATACTGATAAAACAATATGAGATGTAGAAAAATGCAAAGAAAAAAATACAGAGCTGTATGCTTCATTGAAGAAGCCTCCACTAGAACAGTAATATCTGCACTGTGGGATACTACCCTGAGGGGACAGGATGCTATCTGATTGGTTGAATGATGTGAATGCATGGTTTATGAGTCCAGGGCTCCATCTGATAGGTCAAATTGATTGATTGAGTCATTTAGTTTGGTCTTCAAATAAATAAAACAAATACAGACATACATCTGTATACAACATATAGGAAAAGTCACAATGTTTTGTTGAATAGCCTTTAGCTTTTATTAAGTAACATTTACTATGGCATCTTTTATGGTATGCAGTACTTATACAATGTCACAATAAACATCACCACATTTATTTCCATTCAGAGTTACATTAATTTTTCATCTTGTTTTGATCTTGTATTGATGATGGAGAGTCGGACCACTGTTTAAAGTCTTCTTCCTCACATCCCAATGATTCTCAACATGGTTCAGGTCTGGACTCTGTGAGGACCAATCCATGTGTGAAAATGATGTCTCATGCTCCCTGAAGCACTCTAACAATCTGAACCTGATGTATCCTGGCATCATCATGGAATATGTCTGTGTCATGAGAGAAGACAAATCCACTGATGTTCTACTGGGTCGTTCCGTATATTCAGGTTTAGCTGACCTCATTTTATGGACACATAACATTACTGAACCTAGACCCCAGATCATAACACTGCCCCCACAGACTTGTACTGTAGGCACTAGGCATGATGGGTAATCACTTCATCTGCCTCTCACCCTGATGAATCTATCTGGAATAGAATCAACCTGGACTCATAAGACCACGTGACCTTTTCCATTGAAACACAGTCTAATCTTTATGGTCTCTATCAAACTGATGGATGTTTAAGAAATGAGAAACTACTCACCACATTAGTTTTTGTTGTTGTTTTTTTTCTGGCTGGGCAATATATGTACATATATTATAAAGTCTCTGAAGATATGGGCAATGCAAGGTCCTAAGAAAGCAAAAACAAAATGAAGTTGCAGGCTGAAGCCAAAGCTTATTATGCTAATCCTAAACTTTAATCCTACATATATTGCCTTACAAACTAATTTATACAAGCTGTACAACCTAAAATAGATTGTGAACTTTATTAGCCTAATCCCAAGGGGAAATTAATGTCCTTTTATGTCAAGAAATGAAATGAAAACAAGTAATCAGTGATTTCTTTACAGAGGAATCAGTCTATCATTGGTCCAGTCTTCAGTGTCTCTGTATATGTATAACATCAGAGTTTACACCTTAGACAAACACATTAGTCATTAATTGTCGTGTGTCGCACATGGAAAGTGACACCATATCATAATTTGCAAATGTATTAATATTGAAATACGTTTTTAAACAACTTACACATTTAGAACTCCAGATTTAAATATTATTCCATGAAATTGCCTCATGTATACAACTGCATTTTTTTATAGAATTGCCCTTGAGCTTCCTTAAGTTTACTATCTGCATGTTTAGTCTGAAATTGAAATGTGTTCAGGCTGTGTTTTATAATACGTTTATGATTGATAGTTTAAATAGTTCATCATTAAAAGTTGAGGTTTTATTTCTTAAAATTCATTTTTATTTCTGGATGTCTTCATTGTGCAATAAATGCAGTATTTTCACTTTAAACTATTATCTGGGAATTCACAATATTTCAGTATGTTGCTGTATTTATCAAGATCAAATAATTTAAATGAAAAGAATGAATAGTAACAGGGCTGTGCTGAATATTTTTTATAATAGTATTAATTTGTGCTTAGATTATCATTGCAATTAATTGCCAAGTGTATAAAAAACTGAATTAAATGATTAATTCAGAAAGACTAGCTGTGACATTCTGATTTGTTTTAGTTAGCCTAGTTGTGGTTATGGATGGAGGAGTATTTGCATATACTGAAACAACCCTTTTTCCACCATCATCTATAGCAGTAGTTGTTTCCTTTGCCTTCATCCGCGCCGACTGAACTAAAACATTGTTCATATAATCACAGTGATGGACCGCAGCTTTGAAGTCTGTGTTGCTGGTCGGAAGCTGATAAATTCTGGTGAACACATTTCTAGTCCACTTTCATCTCTCCACCAGTCAAATTGAATTTTTTACACCAGCAAAGATTGTACAAATGATGGTTTCTGAAGAGGAGCGAGTGGAGCGGGTGTTCGAAGAGATGGGGGATGAAATATCCAACAGCATGAGGACTTAATTGATGCCATTATCATATGAACTGCACCGAAACAAAGCGTTCATTTAGACTTTAGGTGACATTTCCACATTCACAGCAGAGCCCACGTTTAGCTGCAGCTTGATTTATGCTGTCAGTCTGCCATAATCGCTCAGCCATTACAGGTATTATGGCTGTGCGCTCTCACAAAGAAACATGTCTCTTTGTGTACCCCAGGGATTGGCTTTTATTATCTGATAAATAAAGAGAAGCTGAAACAAGATACTTATCTACAGCCTGTACTGTTGTAATGCTGTGATGTGCCAAGAGATAGCCCATTCTTTTCAGCTAATAGATGTATAATTTAAGTCCTTTTATGCGATGTCAGAGATTTCGAACACGGTCATTTCGGACCTGTTAAAATGTGTACGTGCTGACACTGAAAGGGTACAGTACATAAATCATTTGTATGTCTATGAAAACCTGATGCTGGATTTTATGATATAATCAAGGACTTAAATGGATGTGCACATAAAATTGCATTTGAGTACCACTAAAGAAAAGACCACTCTGCTCTGAATGGAGTCGTGCTGCTCTGTTGCCCCCCTGTGGATCCTTCAACAACATACAGTACATACTGCACACTGGGAATGAAACATCTTACTTTAGGAATAGACTCTTTCTGTGGCACATTAATTTTCAGCTATTCTGATGTAGCTGTTCTTTGTACAGTGTGGTGCATTTGAGAACAAAATGGCCTTATTGTTGTTGTTTTTTTCCCTGTAGATATGAAGTATCCCAAGAGCCCTGAATGGCTGGATAGCAGTCTCGCTCCCAAGTGTCAGGAATCAAAGGGGGACGATGATGAAGAAGAGGAAGAGGAAGGCAGGAAGACAGTAGTGGGACACAGGGCCAAACGGGAACGGCGTCAAGGCAGCAGCAACAGCGCCACAATGTGTCAGGTGTGCAACATCCAGCTGAACTCTGGGGCCCAGGCA
This sequence comes from Apogon hyalosoma, assembly GCA_037367295.1. Taxonomy (NCBI): domain Eukaryota; kingdom Metazoa; phylum Chordata; class Actinopteri; order Kurtiformes; family Apogonidae; genus Apogon; species Apogon hyalosoma. Next base: position 13,182,921 of record JAPQRP010000013.1, read on the forward strand.
CAGATTCACTACAGAGGGAAGACGCACCAGCGGAGGCTGCGTCGATTGGCCAAGGTCGTCAGTGCAGGTATGAGCCCATTTAAGTTTATTAATACTTACTTGGAAATGTTTAGTGCAGATAATTCAGTCTGACCAGAACCGTTTTGCATATCATCCACCACCACCAATCTATCTTTCTTCACTTCTTCATAGCTCTTAGAACATATTTTCAAAATTCTGTGACCTGCTACTCAAATTCATTACTTGAAGTAGATTTTTTTTCCTCCGCCTCAATATGTAGGACAAAGCACAGTCTAAGTAATCTGAAGTGTCTGACAGTTCAGCTCTGCAGCAGTTATGTGTTTATTAAAACGAGAAAAGTTAAGTTGTTCAAGATGTTTATTTAAATCTATGGTAATTTATGGGGCCCTAGCTTGTACAGTTTGACCTCTGTAAAACAAGTGAGTCATTTTAATATAAACAATAACTTTCAAACTGAAATAAGCAATGAGAAAAAAGGACCAGTATTAAGCACCTTTTTATTTCCAGTATGTGAATGGATCATAACATACCTTTATAAATTATCACCTGTTACCTAGATCAGCTTCTTTATTGTACATTCTATAGGAGGACTGAGGGTGGATTTGCTGCAAAATCCTTATTCACTCACAAGTGCCTCAGTGCATTTCTTACTCCTCTGCAGAAGCAACACTATCTACTGCAGTCAGCTAACATCCACAAATGACCAGGGGCCTGTGTGATGAACCAGGATTAAGGGGTTTGTGAGGTAATTTGTGATTTATCTCTGGGTTTTCAGTATCACAAATGTGTTTTACTTCACAGCAGATTAAACTGCCGTGGTAATTTCCCTTCAAAAACAAACCTACTTGCTGAACAATCAGTTCTCCTAGAAGATCTAATACACCTTGGAATGTGAAATAAAATGTGAAAAAAACAAGAAACTGTGCTGCAGATTGTGACAGGTTCTTAGAGGATGACAAGAGTTATACAGACTGCCTTAACCCGGTGGCTTTTTTTGTCAAGTGTTATAATAAAACACCTTAAAACTAAGACGGATTAAAACAGTAAAGCATTGGCCCTTTTGACCCCTCAGATTTGTAAGTAAGTCTAACAACAATGAATTCTCTTTTATATGTGTTCTTTACTTGCTAGCAGAGCTGGGGTGGAAGCTTAAATCCATGAGATTGTTCTACATGTCATTAGAATACCTCCAAGCATCACATTAATTTAATAGAAAAAAATAATTCTAAACACAGTCAGATCCACTTAATTATATGGTATGATATGATTTGATATCAGTGACTGTTTTAATGGTTGCCAGCTTCCCTTTCCTCCCTTTGGCTGCAACAGTTGCTTGTAGGTTGTGTATGTCGATGTATATTTCTTAAATTCCTCTTTGTCTAAGTTTATTTTTGTCAGAATATACAGTTCCAGACCTGTTCATGTTTGTTTGGTCACCCAGTGCCACCATTTATAAAAAATATGCTTGTGACTAGTAGGGGTGTAAGAAAATATTGGTTCCACAATATATTGCAATATTTCATTTCACAATACTGTATCAATATTAAAAAGTACTGTATAGATATTTTGTAGGTATTTATTCAAATGCAGACATGGCAAAGGATCAGTTTTGGTTTTTGTTTTTTGCTTATACTTTAGTATTATTTAACTGTATTTTGTTAAATAATGGTTATTTCAAGCTTCCTAAAAACACTGTGTACTGTCTGAAAGAGGTAGATGTTAGTTCCTTTGTTGGGATGGCACAAAAATAATGTTCTGATGTTGGGTGATTCAGGGACTGTCCACTACACATTCTTTCCACAATTAATAGAATATGGACATCTGAGCAGGATCTTAAACTGTAATGTCTCTGAAACATGGTATAAGTTTATATAGAGGAAAGTTTTGTGATATAGCATTAGATCCTGTTCTGATCAAATAAAAATTTGTTGTGTATTATATTTGTACATATTTCTGGTGTAATTTAAATTTTGTCCACGATATAATCTTTTAAAAGAAAGAAACATAAGAAACAAACAAATTTCGCCTTGTTAACAGTATCGTAATATATTGTGATAAATCACATCATGGTCCTAGTGTTGTCATTTGGTATCGTGTCGCCAGATCTTGCCAATACACACCCCTAGTGACGAGAGTTAGAAACCCTGGGCTAACAAAACTGGTTGATATCACTTGGTGTAACTGTGAATGTTAGGCTTTGTGGAACTGGGGTAAAGGACATAGATCCTGGGTTCATGATAACAGACCCCTGCTCTCAGCACAAAACAAACTAAAACAAAATCTTCACTTAAGCATGTGTTTTACATTGCACCTTTTAAAGCAATTTAATTTGCAAATACAGAGACAGAGTCAAAAAGAAGCCCTGCAGAAGTATTGCAGGTGCAGCTGATATTATTATTGATGGCCCTATTGCATATAATGCCCCATTCACACTAATATGGATTTCGGTCCCTTCTTTTTTTGTCCACATAGCCCTCATTTTACAAATCACCTCAAATGCAAATTACAATGCAAAAACAACAACAAACCAACACAAATGCTCAGACAAACTTTTATGTTGTTGTTTCTGAACTGTGGACACAGTGGCTTTAGCCTGTCATGGAATGAATGCAGTAACTATCATAAAAATGAATTAACTGAAAGTGCTGGTTTAGCTTGTTGAAGTGTATTTATTTATTTTGTAATATATGGATTTCTGCAAAACATCCATATACGTGTTGGTATCACAAATTTGCCAGTGCTGGCCATGAACTCCCCCAGGTAATGAACTGACTGATGGTTCAGGAATTGTGCATGTTTACTGCACAAAGCAACAATGGGAATGCATGAATTGGGTTGTGATGCCAAAAATCTTTTGTTTTACTGGCCTAAAACAACCTAAAACACAATTTATGTGTGGACCAGAGAAAAAAATGTAGAGAAAAATGTTTATTTAGCAAAATGTCAGGATTAGTTTGGAAAGGTCCTGCTATGAAATGCTGAGCCAGCATGTGGAATAGCACAGACTGGGACCTCTTCTTAATAGGACAGACCCGTCTTTAAAGCTTTTACTTACACCTGTGATTTTCCTATTGCAATGACAAGCTTAAACATCTGCTGTGGACGATATCAGTGACTAGAGTACAGAAAAATAATGCAATAAAGCAACAAAATGGGACGAAACCGCTTTTAGACTTGCACCCACACAGATTCATAACTTTGTGTTTGCTGGACAAAACTATAAACTGCATCCAAGTGTTCACAGTTTAATCACTGACTGAGTCTGAACAAAAACTGGATATGATGAACTTCGCCAAATTAATATTTGCTGTAGGGCTATATTGTCCGTGGCTCTGTTATTTTGTCCTCCGCTGTATTTTAATCATTTTTTCTTCATAGACGGTCTGTTTACAAATGGCAGAAACAGCTGTCTCTTTGTTTATGACTGCCTTAGTTTTGAGAATACCAGTACATATGAGTGCAGGTACTGGAGCTGGGTTTCCTAGGGGCTGTCTGCTTAAGTTCTTTTAATTTTGCATATTCATTTGTTGTTTGGCATCTTTAGATATAATACTATGCAAATAAAATCTGAGAGAAGGCAGGTGTATTTATAGTGTTGATCTGTGGCTTATTTGAGATACTCACATCTGTACTGCGTAGAAAGTGTCATGCAGTCAGTATATACAGTATATGGTCATATTTTCCATTCCAGAAGAGCCTGCGTCATTTACAAGTATTTTCTGCACACCTGTTTTAAGGAGAGGCCATTAATCACCTTCATTCAACAGCACCTGTGTCACTCTGCCACGCTGACCAGCTTGATCAATCAGAACTCAGGGAAAAAACACCCTGTAATGAACAACTGGCCAATAAGATGCCACGTTTAATGTTGATTTATGAGCGTGTCTCTCTCTGTAGGCTTGATTTTAGCTGTTCCCATTTAACACGGCACATAAATTAATACTGTATCCACTGTTTAATTCTTCCTCATTCAAACTTTACTTTGTTATCATCATAATATTATTGACTTTTTCTGTGTCAGATAATGACCTTAGCAGATCATCATTCATACTTAAATGTTGGTGTGTATATGAATGTGTGTGTGTGTGTGTGTGTGTGTGTGTGTGCGCGCGCGCGCGTGTGTGTAAATCTATCTCCTGAATTTTTGATTTTACAGTATCTATCAACAAACTTTACTTTCTGACCTACTATTCAGGAGTTGTGAGATCCAAGCGCTGGTACTTAGTATGTATTTCATAACAGACTGCAAACAAGGTCAGTAGATTACAGTTTATTAGTTACTCTGTTAAAAGAATTATTACTACTTCAATTACTTATATACTGAAGTACTCATTGCTGAAGCTTTCATTAAAAGATTTTCAGTGTAAAGTAATTAACCAATCTCAATATACATAAATTAAATTTTAACTAATGGATTACTTTGTGTCTGAAAGAAAAAGGGTCCAAGCACAGACTGTAAATATTTATTGGATGGAGTAACGGTGACGTCACCTATTGGTTTCTGAACTGCTGATTGAAATCAGGAAGTGATATTATTTCCATATTTTGGTTTCAGGTGGAAGGAACCAAAAATAAATCTACTCATCCATCAAGTAAACTTTGATCCACATTTTCCTAACTGTATGTCAAACATCAGTGACAGCTGCAGTGTGGCTTAATTTATCCCAACAGTTTTTTTTAACCACTTTAATATTACTGTCGCTTCAGAAAAGTGTCCAAATCGGATTTAGGCACATTGGAGTTCAGAAATTAGAGCTGCAGATCATAGACTTGATGTCAGTCTTTACTGCCAAGTAATTTTTTCACTAATTCTTCTGCAGCAGCAAAACAATACACTGCATAAAACCCTGCAGTACTCAGTTACTCTAGATCAAAGCCAGAAATGTATAAATCACTAAAAATTAATTTAGATTTGCTTTTCTAACAACTTTATTACTATAGTCAGCCATTAATGCAATGTTCACTGTTCACTGGTACAAAGTCCATTCAAAATGAGTGTTAGCAGAGTACAAAAGTTCTGTTGCAGTGTTGATCATTTATCTAATGAAACAATCTTTGTTATTGATCTGAAAAACAGATTGTATAGCACATAAGTTTAAAGGTGCCCACAATCATAAAAAAAAAGGTTTTTCAGTCCTACTTGGGCCTTCATTACAATCTGGATTTGTTTGCTTTTTTGAAAACATTTATGCTCTAATTTAGTCATATCACACCATTACATGTAGGTTCATAATGAGTTGTAATGACCACATCCGCTGCAGTAAATACCGTACAGTTTCTATTAAATGAGATGTTAAGCAATTCAAAAAATTACCAGGACATTTTTCATAATTTTGTGTTTTTTGTAGCTTCTTTATGTGCATGCACTGCACACAGGCACTGACATATTTTGAGGCCCCATCTTGCTGCAGGCCGCTCTGTCGCATCCACTAATTGAGAGTAGAGATGAGGTTCACTCCTGGGCAGCTTGTGTCAGTCCCTCAGGGTGATGTTTCTCATTTCCCCACGCAGGGCACCGAGTGATTTCACACCTGCCATGTTTGAACTGGTTAAATGAACCCTGCAGTGCGTGACCCCTTTGTTTGGGTTGTTGTGAAACTGACAATAGCTCATTTAAATTAAGCAATGCATCAAAGAGACGCTTTACTTAAAATTAACCATGAAATAGCTTATTTACAGAAAAAAATGTAATTTAACCAACACTGTGTGTTTCCTCTCTACCTTTGTCATGATTAGGGCTTCATCTAATGATCATATTGTCCATTACTGTTTAATTAGCCTTTTTTCTTTAAGAAATTATGGCAAATGTCCACCACAATATGTGACAGTAGTTTAAACTAACCTCAATGAAATATTATGTGATTATTATCATACACTGATAATCAAAAGGCTGTATATATATTATTGTTTTGAAAAATAATCTAAATGGTTAATGGAAAAGTGTCCCATGTAATCCAGTAATTGGTAACTGATATGTCTATAGTTATAGAAAAAAATAAGAAGCAGTGCAGCTCTGTAAAATTCTGCAAAAAATGTTTAATAATATATTATTTGGTTTTGCCAATGGCAGTTATCAATGAACTTGACCAAAACGGTTTCATATTTTTAACTATGGATAAATGAACCATAGTAAACATCAGATGTTACATCCACTAATAGTAGCACAGTGGCATATCATTCTGTGTAACGTCTGAAATGTAAGAGAATTCTTAAAAAACATGGACTACTTATTACATTTAACTGTTTCCTTTTAAATCTAATAAAGCTAAGAAAATCCTGTGTTAAATCTTATAAACAGATTCACAACAATACACACAAATGCCTCCTCTCGTTTAGCCTTTGTCAGGTGCATTTTTTCCAGGTAGGTTTTTCTCCCTGCTGCCATTTTCTCAACAGAGAGGAAAAAAGGAGGACGAGCCAAGTCAATTAAGGTGACTCTTAGTATAATTCAGTCCTGGCCATGATGAAACCATCCTAATAATACCCATTCCCTTCCCGCAGCTGAACTAGCATTCCCTTTATTTAGCTTCATGAAGTGATTGCTGAAATGAAAAGAGATTTTAATAGGGTGGCACTCACTGGGGGCCTTTTGAAAAGGGAATGAAGCAAAGCACTTTCCACTTCCTACACTCCACACTAAGCTCTGGGACCTATGCAGAGTTTGCTTAGGGATTATGTTTTTCAGATTTTAAGAATCCTGTATCTTAGTCATGTCTATAGACTCACATGAAATTATGTTTGTGTTATGTGAAGCAGGAGTAAATATTTCACAGATGTGCTCTAACAGGTGGATAATGGGCCACAGATGCACACCTTTTGTAATTTAGCCTAAGCTGCAGATAAAATCGGAGTATTGCAGCACTGATGGGGGCAATCATGTGGAACAAGGTGAAGTCAACACTGCAGAAAAGATACAGATTCTCCAAGCACTGTATTTACAATGCAAATTTTTCTGCTTATTAATGTAACACAAATATTAGAAAATATAACAAACATATCCTGAAAATTGTCATTTAGTTCTCTCATCATATTGTTGGTTTTAATCAAAAAATATACCTGCTTTATGATGTATTACTTTAACAGTGAAGCTTTAACATCTAAGATTTAAGATTTAACATAGTACTCGGTCAACGTGGCAAAATTATACATCTCATAAAGAACAAAATGTAATTTTAGGTCTAAAATTGCTGAACAATAATGACCAATAAAATATTTAACAATATATTAAATGTACAGTATAACAATATACTATTTTTTTCTACACAAAGGTGTGATATAAGCAGCTTTTCTGAAAAATGTGTCATAAAATTGGTCACAGTAGGGGTGCATCCATGCGTAGCTTAAAGGCTAAGATGCCGACCGTGTACCATAATTTTCGAAATCCTTTTGTTGTCTGCCATCTTTTTCTTCTTCGTTTCCTGTAATTTCACTTCAATCGGCATCCAATAAATGCATAAAATGGCATGCAGTAAACATACAGAGAGCTACAGAGCTTAGAGCCGCAGATACGCAAGTAGTGGACTGAATGTTTCACATGCTAATCTCAACCAGTTGTCTTAAAATCCAGAGTAACATAACTGTACTTTGATTTTTGGTGCTCTTTGATTTGATTTTACAAAATGAGGCCGTTCCCTCATGCTTCCTAAACCAAGCCTAAAAATAATGACAGTCGGAGAGGTGACCTACAATAATTCCTGCACCATTTTAGGTACAATATGAAAGGGAAAATTATTCCTTTCGTTTTTCTGGTACAAAGCTCCCTCTTAAGAATGGAAATGGAATGTATATTTCTCAAATGGAGTTCCATTTAAGACTGACTTGGTTTAATGCTTTTGAGTCTGAATTGTTAGTGCTGTTGTAAAGTGACATGTGTGCCCTACACCACAGCACAAACCCCGTACATGAGCACGCGCAGACAAACACACATGCTTACATACGTACATAAAATGGAACATTTATCAGCTGGAGTTTGTGCTACTTGGCCTCATTTCGTACAATAGAGGCATCTGAGCCAATGCAACAATTCTTAAGATGTCGCCTGATCAGCGTCCATTCGGCAAGCTCTGAAGGTTTGAAGGAAGGAGTTGAAGCTGGGGAGAGAGAAGCAAAGAGAGCAGAAGTGAGATGGTGTTGGCTCACTGTTTCCCAGAGTCAGCGGCTGGCAGATATGGAAACCCTGAGGGACTGATAGTGTTAAAGCAGACACCTGTTTTCCGCTATTCCCAATGGTGATGTCATCTAAACAGGTCGGGGGATGTTTCAGAAATTACCTGGGGAGCTGGAACTGGCCAAATGCTTTTTTTGTTGTTGTAGTTTTATTGCTCTGAGGTGAATGTGCACAGTACCTGAATGAATGGAGTAGTCATTGAATCATAAAAACTATAACCATGCATGCAATGTGTTAGATTGAAATGCTTGAACCATATTGTAAACATTCTGTGCCCTTTGCTCCACAGCCTTTGCAATGTTGCAATTTCGAGCGCCCCCATGATATATGCACATGCCCATGTTTAGTAGGTCCACAACTAGATGAAAGCATGCTGTGTGAAGCCGATGTACAACCATTCTGCTCGAGGCCATCTCCCTGCATTTTCATTTGAATGCAGCAGCCTGAAATCAAGTGTAAAACTGTCAGGGTTTGTCAGTGTTGTGCTTCCACACCACACTTATTCAAGTGGACAAGGAGCCAGCAAGGAGCACACAGGGCAGACACAAGTGTGTGTGTGTGTGTGTGTGTGTTGACAACACTTGTATGACATTTGAGGCCAGGGTTTCGGGCTAGAGACTCTGAGAATAATTGTGTTTATTTGAAGTGATTATAGTGACTATGTAATGAATAACAATGCGTTGACAGCCTGCTCTCCCCAGAACTGGAACAAGCCTGTGTGTTGCCTCCACAAAAGTCAAGCCTATACGCTTCTACAGCGAGTTGAGTCTTCAGATGCTGTGAAATTCCCCCTTCCCACCTCTTCAGCACCTCATTGTTTTAAGTATGAAAGTTGATGTTGATTCTGTGTTGTGAGGCACATTTGTTAAACACAAATGCTATCTTTGCTACTGTTCTTCTATTTCCACATTTTTATACTAAGCTAAGCAAACCACCCAGAGGCTCTATAGCTTCATTTCTAAAGGCTGGGCTACACTGCAATTTTGGCTACCCTAGATGACAGATGACCAGAGTTAAAGGTCTGGAAAGGAACATTTAAGGTGATTTTAGGAGGATCTAATTGCAGAAATGGAATATAATTTTCACTATTATCTTTTCATTAACTTACAATCATTACATTTTCATTACCTTCGAATGAGCCATTAATATCTTCATATACAGTGGGCTATTGTAATACCATATTTTTACAGTAGCTTCCTCTACTTGTTGTTCCCCCCATTTTTTTTCAGCAATAACATTCAGCATAAAGGTGCATTGTCAGTACCTAGTACTGCATGTTTGAGTGTGAACCAGAGATGATTTATCCTTAACTATAAAGCCCAGAGCAGACAAAACAAACACTGCTTCTAATGAGGGATTTTCTGTGTTTTTAACGGCCACCAGACAGGAGAAGGGTGCATTTTGTTGGTTGCAACCTGCAACTTCAACCAAAAATGTAGTGATGATAGATGTCAGTGATCTCACACACTGAACCTTTAAAGAATCAGTGGTCTTATGTCAGACTGAGGACTGTGAGAGAGGTTCAAAGACGTTTACTTGAATAGTCTATCAACCAGAGATTACCTTGGACAAACTTCTGGTAAATACGACAGTACAGCTGCTGCTGTGACCTACATCTAATAAACAATCAATAGGAATGTAGCATTAAATGATGCACTAAACCAATGTGTTATGTTTATTTATAGGCAAGGCGAGTTTATTTATATAGCACTGTTCATACACAGGGTAACTCAAAGTGCTTTACAAAGGCAGAAAAAAAAAGACCACAGAAGAAAAGACATTAAAAATCACAAAAAAGAAAATCCATCCATTTTCTGAACCCGCTTTATCCTCACTAGGGTCACGGGGGTCGCTGGAGCCTTTCCCAGCTACTTACGGGCGAAGGCAGGGTACACCCTGGACGTGTCGCCAGTACATCGCAGGGCTGACATATAGAGACAAACAAGCACTCTCACATTCACACCTATGGGCAATTTAGATTAACCAATTAACCTATCAGTGCATGTCTTTGGATGGTGGGAGGAAGCTGGAGTACCCGGAGAGAACCCACGCAGACATGGGGAGAACATGCAAACTCCACACAGAAAGGTCCCATGCTGGAATTGAACCCAGGACCTTCTTGCTGTGAGGCACTAGTGCTATCCACTGCACCACCATGTTGCCCAAAAAGAAAATCTCAGAAGAAAAGACATTAAAATTACGGAACGGGTAAAAGACATTAAAATAATCAGAGATAAAATACGGTTTTGAAATACATTCAAGAGTAAAATAAATACATTAACTATATTAAAACCATACATTAAAATTAACATTAAAATTAGAACGGAGTAAAGCAGGATATTAAAATCAAAGAAAGTGCATTTAAAAGACAGCACTGAAAAGAGTTTACTCATAAGCACATGAAAAGAGGAAGGTTTTTAACCTGGATTTAAAAATGTTGGCATTTGGGGATGATTATACTAAAAATTAGTGCTGTCAAATGATTAAGATTTTTAATCAAGTTAGTCATAGGGATGCTGTGGATTAATTTTGATTAATCACAATTAAATAGCATTCATTTTTAATTAATATTAATTGTGTTTCATTTTGCATGAGCAAACAGACTCAAGAAAAAATGGAATATATATGTACTTAACATGTTTATTAAACACCTTCAACAGTTTCAACAAAACAACTTCCATCTTGTTTTTTTTTTTTTTTTTTTACTTAGATTTCCCATTGAGAGGGTCACCGTGCTGTTTAACATCTTCCATCTTTATGGGTTGGTTCTGCTGCCTGTCACTACTGGATTGACTGCCCATTTATACATGCGCAATGCTAACTCTACCGGGACAAACTGCCTGAAAATGCATTGCCAGAATTGTTCAGAGTCATTCTGTGCTGCAGATGTGTTATTGTGTTAAAATTTTTAATCAGATTAATCATGATGATGGCTTAATCTGCCTTAATGCGTTAATTTTGACAGCCCTACTAAAAAGTATTGCTGTTTGTCCTGGGCTAAAAATGAGACTACATTAACCCCATTTTCTTGGATATTGTCCATACACATAAATATCATTATTACAATGCCTCAACTCATCTTAACATAGTCTCTTCACTTACCTCTATGGATTTACAGATGGATGATGCACACATGGGTGATTATTCTTATGATTTGATTTGTCTAGAAATCAGAAGGTGCTGAAGGTTTTCATATGCAAATTCTCAGAAATGTCACACAATTCATTTAGCAGTATAAGTAGTAAATTTGCCTACTGGATATAAGGATTAGGCTGATGTAGAATATCAGGTCAGCTGTATTGTGTGTGTGTATATATATATACATATATATACCAAGCTCACTGCTAGCATTTGCAGACAAGTTCTTAGTTGTTCTTTAAGATGTTCCAAAATGAGGTGTCTTTTTTTGTCTCCATGAATCAATGAAAAAAATTACTGCACAAGTGAAGACTGAATATGACAAGCTGTAACTAAACTAACCTTTGAATCTTATATTCCAGATGCACTTAATGTAAATTGCTTATAAAGAGCAGTACAGATATAAAAAGCCCTGTTTGAACTGTAGCGGAGTTTGCACAAATCAGGTGTCAATACAGTAATCATCTGAAGATTAGCTGGGAGAATGAGCCAGCCATTAGGGGAACAATAATCTCTCCCACCTGCTCACTAAAATCAACACTGTTTGAGTTCCATGCTTTTGGTGTTAATCTCAAATAGTTCAAATCAGCGATGAGTGGGGGAAAGCTGTACTATAAATACTTGGAGTCAATGCTAAAGAGCCTCAGTTTAGATCGTTGTAATTCACTGCAACATTTTAAGCCTCAAAACACAACAAAATCCATCAAAAAAGTATAACAATTAATTACTGAAAAGTATTATTTCCTTTGGATGAACACCGAAACACTGCTGTTTAATTATGACTGATTATCCATTAAACCAAAAGGGGCAGTGAAAAAACAGAGGACTCTATGGAGCATGATTGAATTACTGATTGTTGATTGAAAAACTCAACAAAAGTAACCTATTGAAAATGTAAACAGGGGTGCAGAAATGATTTATCTCAATCAAAATTACTCCACAATCGACTGCAACATTCGTCACATTGATATCTGCTGTGTCGATAATGTCAATCCATGTGGTGTGTTAATGTTAATGTTCGGATGTGGGCTGCTCCCAAATGTTTCACCCTTGAGTTCAAGATGTTGGTAAGATGGAGGAACAACGTAGCACGGCTGCATTTTAAGCAGAATGGAAACAGATTGATAAATGATGCCTATTGTTGTCAAGTAATGCAAGGAAGGAAATTACAGTTGAGTGTCCTTATGGGAGTATGCAGGTGGGAACCCTGAATAGAAAATGGATGTGAGAAGAAGTAAAAGAGGGGGAGATGTAGGATGTTCATGTTGCTAATAGCCAGTCCTCTGCCAGCTCTCTCACTTTCTCTCTTCCCCCTTTCTTACTCTCTCACTCACTCTTTGGCTCTCTATTCCACACACAGAAGAATACACACTTGCTCTTCATGCCTCTCTCAGACACTCTCACCATCACGCTCGCAGCCTCTTTTCCTTCACTGCTCTCAACCCTCCTCGCTGTTTCTCTCCGTCTCTCATAAAGGGCAGCGTGAGCAGCAGAGCATGAGGCTTTTAATTGAAGCACATATGTATCGTTCTTTAGCTGCGGCAGTTTGGATCACAGCCAAGATGTGTCATTGACTGGAAAAGGACTGCCATCTCACCTCTTAGAGAAGTGAAGTGGAAGAGATAGAGAGAGAGTGAGAAGGTCTCCTTTTTAAGACGCACTTTGTTTGTTTTTGTTCAACTTCTCTGATGGGAGATAAACTGGCAGGAGAAGCTTAAGTCAAACACAGACGAGAGTGGTCAGCAGAAGACGCACTAAACACTTGGAGATGCTGCTAGGTAAGACTATTTGTTTGTTCTGATGTTCTGATATGATGCGTCAGTCAGCGCCACTTGTTTATAGATATACAACAGTAACAGTAGCTCATAAGTAGCTGGGTTTGAAATAATAAGGTTTTGTTTGTTGTTTTTGTGGCTCCATCTTCCTACATGCATGTGAGCGCTCTCCTGTCAATGTGTGTTTTACAACAATGACTTCACATCATTGCTCAAGGGCAGATTCGGGTCTCCTGCCTACCATCTGCCCTTTTTCAATTCCTCTGCATCCGAAATGAGCCCTAGACCTGTTTGTTTTTCTAATTGACCTCTTTTTGTGATGCCAAGTGTGCCGTTCAGGCCATACAACACTGCTGTTCCCAAATGTGTCAAGTCATTTTAAAGCCACACAAGAACAGAGCTGATATCACTGTGCAGATTGCTGGCAATTATGTCTTTGCCTCTCCAGGGAAATATGCCCAGATTAGCTCATATAATTGGAGCCTGTTAAAGATAAAGGCAGTGTGGGGATTTTTAGCCATTTGTGTTTATGTTATTTTTAAGGAACATAGGGAAGATAATGCTGATTGCATTTGCAGTACTTAAATTTAGAAGTAGCTTAGTTTTCTCAAGTTGCATTCTTTCATTTTATGGGAATACAGCAACATGAAAGTAACACGTACCAAGTACATAGTCTGGCGTAACTTGTGTCCCTGGCGCGGTCTCTCTCATGGAGTTAAAGTAAAGCCCGAGCTTAAATGATGTGGTTTGCGTATGTATCCTGTGATACTTTAACACACATACACTCAGTATATTGTGTGTCTGGTATGAAAAGCTCAAGAAGTGCCTGTGTGTCAGCTCTGGATGCTTCCCTTTTTAATGGCAGATTAGGGAGATCAAAGAGAGACGTTTGGAGAGGAGATAACTGTGGAGTTTTGCCTGGTGGCCATGCTGCAGCTGTCCCCACCCCTCCACCCTCCACCCCTTGTCAAGAGCTCCGTTTTCAGGCTGAAATGACAGCTTATGTGTAAATCCCATTCGCTGTTCAGTCTGACATGCAAGACATCTGTGAAAAAGCCCTGTGTATATAGGACATGTTTCTTCGCTGCAAAATCTTTATCTTTTGTTTAAAAGCAGCAAATATTTCATAAAATATAACATAGCAGAGGATAGGAGTTACCAGACAATGTTGATTTACACCATGCATTGCCGTAAGAAATTGGATAATATCCGTAAAGTGGAGCACACTAGCAGCATCGTAGTATGCTAACACATGAGCTCTGTATTTCATATGATGCCGCGTGGCATACAGTTATTCATGCGCAGCACAGTAACCTACAGAAGGTCACAGTGACTGGTTTTGGTAATTATGTGTCCAATGGCGCAAAGCACATTTGCACCACAAGTGGAAATTAAATAGAAGGGCATCCAACAGTGTGAAGACGTGATTGCAACATTGTTGGTTTCCATCTGAAGAAGGAAACTTTGACACATATGAAAATACATGTATTATTTTCCTGCCCATGCAAAGGGAACAAGAATAGACAGAAAATATTCAAACTTACCAGACCACAAAAACAATCATCTATATTAATTTACACTTCAAACAGCGTCTATTCTCCTTCTTAACCTAAATGAGAGCGTCTACTTAATTTCTGACCATGCCGGATTGGAAACCAGTCATAACAACTGTTTATTGTTATTTACAGTTCATCAAAATTCTGCTAAAATGAAACCAGGTCAGAAATTTACTGCATATCACAGTTTTATTCTTGTTTAAAAAAAAAAAAAAACTTTTAAAATACATTGCATAATTAGAATTCTGCTCATGCAAAACTGCTGCTGTCCAAACAAAAAACCTATTTATGCATTTTATCATCCACATAAATGCAAATTATATAAGTGATAGACGTCAGATCAACCTAAAGTAACCTATTGCAGATTGATTGCTGTGATTAATGGGAACTAACTTGTGCTTTGTAATCTTCTTTTTTCACCATTTATTGTACATTTTATTCTCCTCAACAACAAACTCAACAGATAATAGTAATAGTAGTATAGTTGTAGATATTGTTATTGGGGGGGTGTGTGTGTGTGTCTGTGTGTGTCTGTGTGCGTTTGTGTGTGTCTGTGTGTTTGTG
>JAPQRP010000013.1:13198241-13243249 GCA_037367295.1 Apogon hyalosoma
CATCAGAAAGCAGAGTTCCAATCCTGACTTATGTGTTGTTTTTTTTTTGTTGTTTTTTTTGTTTACATTTTACTCAGAAAAGGATCCTAAATATGCTGTGAATCATTTTAATTGCATCTTTATACATTTGTTCCCCATTAAACCAACCACTGGCATCTCATTAAATGTGGAAACCAAGTCATAGAAATATTAAATACGTGAATCTGGAAAGCATCATGAGCAGTTAAAGTGTTGATACATAATGTATAATTCATAAAGAAACATTATACATATCCATGAATTACAGAAAATGTTGATTGGTTGATGTTAGATTTGAGAAAAGTAGCCCTTAGAGGGAAACAAGGTGAAGAGTCATGCAAATCAAATCAAGTCTAATGAGCTATTATGTTTGCTATGTGACAATAATGCTCTGTGCTCCGTGGGGGTGGATGGGAATGAGAGCAAGTGCCTGTTTTCTTGTTGTTGTTGTTGCTTTTTACCGGAATGTTTGAGGAGATAGAAGTTCATGAGTCAGTTTATGTGGGACCATTAATTTTCCTGTTGGGGCTCATATTCACTCCCCTGGAGCGTTAATGACTCATTATTCTAATCGAAGGGTAATGAGTATGGCGCAGTATGGTTTTTATTGCAACACCGATTGTGCAGATTATCTTAGTGAACAAATTTAATTAGGTGACTGTATTTGACTCAGTACCTTGTATCTGTGAGAGCATTTTAATTTATTTGAGTCTCAGCAGTGTTTGGAATACCCATCATCAGTAGGGACTTTTAAAGTTTAACAAGTTCATTGTGGATACAGTACAACAGCAGGCCGACACCGAATTCAGATGTGTAGAGTCTCATAAAATGATTAGCTGTTTGTAAGTAAAATTATGTTAACCTGAAGTCCCACTACTGGACAAAATTGCATTTTCTGACAATGTTAATAATTTCTGACAGGTCTACAGTTGTTAAAGTGAGACTTCCCATCATGCCACCTGTCATGTTTACAGGGCTCCTGTGGGCAGATTGGATCCACACGTTTCACAGATAAATCTGAGAATTACACTGAATTATTAAGCTTTTTCTCACCATATGCACACCCCCTTTTATTGTTTGCTTTTGTTTATTCAGTTTTCATCATCCGTCCTTGTCTCTGTCTCTCATTTATTGCAGGAATGCAAGGTTTATAAAGACAGGCAGCCTTTGACATGTGTTCAGTCGCTGGATGGTAAGAGTCAAAAAGGAGGGCAGCTGATGCGTACTGACACATTTAGATAGACAGACCACTGACACAGGTTTTGCTGGCATCACTATGTTGTTATGACTGTGGTTTAACACAAACATTTAGTGTGTTACAGAGCCATCCATATTGTATGCTACCTTTCCTTTCCTGCATCATCATCCTCTATGTTAATCCAGAGCCTGTTTTCCAGTGTAAACCTTTTACTCGGAGAACATAGTATATGCTGTGTCTTCATTTCACTTGTACGTTTTGATTTTCAGAAACTAATTTGAATACAAAAAGCACACAGTCTAAATGGATAAATGTGCCATGCTTGAGTTATTCCAACTATTTGGCTGCTGCAGTAGAGGCTTGAATAAAAACCAACCGCCCCTTTACCTCAGCCCTGTTAAAATAGACTGACAGCCCCAATCAGTCATTGTAGAGTGTTGACAGTGTGAGCTTGATTAGCCTGACTGATAATGACTGTGGGAGTTCAGACACAGACACACACACACACACACACACACACACACACACTGAGAAGTTACTGAGAAGGACATTACATTGCATTATTTACTTCATTTTTTCTATGCATGAGTATGGTTGGTTACCCTTTCTTTTCTAGCAGGATCTGACTTGCTATGATTGTATCAAACATCAAAAATGCCAGGTATTTTTTTTGGTTTTGATTTCTTTCCATGACATACTTAAAGCTGTCAAGCTCATCTCATCCTCTCATACAGCATACATTTGTGGCTTTTATATATTTTTACCAAAGATATTTTAAATGTATTGTAATTGTTTTAAAACCGTGTAGAAAAATGTATATCTTAATTTATTTATACCTTAATGTATAATTCTCATGTATAATTCTCATTGTTCAAAAAACTGGTATCGAAAAAATTATTGAAAGGCAAGGTACTGGTATGACAACCCAGCCCTAGACTAGATCATTGCAGTTATTTTCTAGGTTTTTGCAGAATTCTGCTTTGTTTTTGCAGATTTAAACCTCAACTCCAGCTTTCAGGATACAGATACAGTTGGAATCCTCTTTTCATGCTATGTGTTAAATTCCTCAATATTTCTGCATGTCTTCACAAAGTTTACAGATGTGGACAAACCTGAATATTGGAGGGTCAGTCTAGCCAGTACTTGAAAGACCAACAGGATCTTTGGTCAAACCAAGGAGAAAGGACTTTTGATCCAAAATAAAACAAATGTGGAAGTATCTTAAAGTTGCTACAGAGCTGGCGGCCTCTGAGGTCGGCTCCTATAGTCTTACATTGGACTTCTCAATTTTTTTTCCAGGACTCATTCCAGACTCAGCTGTTTTATTTGGAATCTCTTATAAGTCATCCATCTTTAAAGTTTCCCTCCATTAGTAAGATCTCTGGCTGAACAGAAAGTTTGGATGTCTGCCGTGTTGGGCTCTGATTGACAGGTCTGTCAGTTTGCTCACCTCACAAGTTGGACTTAATAAAATGTATTTTTTTTCCCATTGTGGTTCATAGGTTCTATTAACAAAACTATAAAATTACTTTGACTCTTGATATAGTTTACTGAGTGAGTTGTTTAGCATTAGGCATTATTTTTGCGAAACATTCATGCCAGCTGAAGGGGTGTGTAGAATTATGTGGCAGTAATAGTTACATCATTTAAATCAGATATTTTTCTTTATGTACATAGAGAACCCTTTATCCTGGTTTTGAGAAGCATGATAATGCTATTAGGGTATTGTTTTATAAATGTCTTATTTCTGGGCACTGATGGCTACTTTTGCAGGCATAAGTTCAGTCAAATGCTGTAACAGAAAAACAAAGACAGCCATAAAAGTAAAGAAAATAGAACTTTGTCTTTTGGAAATAATATAATATACTTAGAAGTTTAGATGGGAAAAAGAATCAAACTTTTGTAAATATAATGCAATATTGTAGTGAGCACACGACAGGAAACTTTAGGAACAAGTCAGTTCACAGTGGGAAAAGCAAAAGAAACACTGCTACATGGAAAACATCAAACCTAATGAAACTCTTCTGATCCAACTACTTAGGAAAATTTTGTCCGACATGTTTGGTCACTGTTAAATTAGCATTTTTTGGTTTAAACATCACAGGTGCCAGAACAGTTTTCAGTAAACCTATCATGAGTATGTTCAAAAACAAGATAAACTTAAATAACAAAGATATGAATGCAACTGTAAACACTATCAGTGAAGTCTTCTTTCTATCTAAACCCTAATGCTGAATGTAACCTTTACTACAATCAATAATGAGTTTGTATTTAATTGCATTGAACATGTCCAGTCATCCTGTCTTCATGTATCGCTACTATTTTAATTACCCAATGCCAGCCACAGCTGCCTCTGTCTTTAACTGATCAGTGAATAAAATCACATTCATCATAATGAAATGAATGGATTTTACCTGAACTCTCATCATGTTTGTATGGATTAACTGTGCAGATGTTGATTTGTGCAGTTAATTGATTGAGTCACTGTACTCCTCAAACAGGCAGGTTTGCAGATCTACACATCATATATTAGGATTCTGCAGGTTCATGTTGAAGCCTTGAGAGACTCACATTCTGCATCATAATGAGGCCAAAACTTTCCAAATTTTCTTCCGAGCATGCCAAGTTATTTGAGTGGTTTAAATGTGTACCATAGATTGTTGAAAATTCTCAGTTTGCTCACATGCACCCTCCAAACTGAGGTGGTGATGTCAGGTTTTTTCCATTATTCCAAATGCTGTGATAAAATAACATTTATTCCAATATTTGTTATTAATATTATTTGTTGTTTTATATAAGAAAAGGACATTGCTTCCTCCCTTTTCAGTAAAATTAGTCTTTTAAGACATGAGTAGGGGTGTGAATGGTCACATTCTCAGTTTGCACAATAGTGCACATTTACTTTTCCATCAATTAATGCAAACAATCTTCAAACAGGTGAATCTTAAGTCCCTCTTATTAACATTGAGATTAAAATTCTCTGACTATAACAGACTGTGATATAAACAGCTGTATTTTCTCAGAGCAGCATCTGTGTGAGGCGCAGTCTGTAACCATGACAAACACAAAACCCAAATTCATCCTCAGATTGTGCATTATAAGTAGAGGTGAAATCAATATAAATACAGTTTGTTTACATAGCAGCACTTCCTGAAATAAACATTTAAAACTAAATTATGTTACCCATTAATCATACAGACTGTAACATTAGTCTATTTTAATCCATCATGGTCTTACTATGAACCCGAAAATATAATTTACCATGTTGCTAATGATGTAAATGAATTTTGGGTGCAATGTGATCATTATACTGCAAAGCGATAAAATGAAATTAACTACACAAACTACATTTTATAACATGCAGATGTGAACGTGCACCTGCACACCTGTGTGCAAAAAACCCAACCGAACCAAACCCAGAACCAGCAGCCTCTGAAACTAGGAGAGACATCAATAGTAAAATCATAACATCACAAGTTAACACAGTTTAATGCACGAGAGTAATGTATGAATGTAACTTTACTGCTTTATTGTCTTGCTTGAGGTTAAAAAAGTCAATAATGACTGTTAGTACAGTATAATTTTTATGTACGTTGCAGACTCTCTTTTATTGATTTACTGCTTCAATGCAGAAGTCCAAATTGCGTTGCATTTTAGAACCTCTAGCTATAAGCGATTTGATTTCTAACTGCAAAGGGCATTGGTGAGGAATGAGGAAAAGCTGGGCTGATGATGCTTGTTTATGAGCAGGTTTGACCCAGGAACCTCAGGCCCGCTTCGTCTATCACCCTGCTTGGCAGGCTAACCCCTCTCATGTGCCCACCTCCTCGCTCTCTGCTGACACTCTGTCCATCACTTGAGTGGTCAGTCATTGCCGTGCATGATAGATTTACACCATTAAGTAAAAAATGATGGATAGTTCAGTCTCATAGTTCAGTCTTACAAATGGATCTTTCCTGTCAACAGCCATCAGACTGTATGATGCTATTGTCCAAACTGGACCAAGGACGTGGCTGAAATGCATTATTGTTTTTGTTTAATCCTACTGTAATGTCTCTTGATTTACTTTTTCTTCTGTATCTGACATGCATCAGATTTTCACGTGGAGTCAAAGGCTGGATTTTATTGTTATTATTTTATTACAAAAGTTTTCTGTTGTCTAGAGTTACTATTGTTTTGGACTTTACATTAGTCTTTATTTTAATTGGTTTGGGTTTTAATTTCAGTTTAGGTTTAATGTATAGGTTTAGAAGAGGTTTACTTTAGATTTTATTTAATGTTAGTGTGTTCAGTAGGAGGTGTTTTTTTTATGAAGATGTTATAAAGAAAGCCTTGGTCTATGGTGGCCACAAAAGGTAGGATGAAAGCATGCATAACCTCAAATGTGATTGACAGAACATTATTTATTATAATGGAAGTAGTCCTCTCCTTTCATGATCCTTTTCATTGGAACAAAGAGGTACAGCAACCACTGTGTAAATCAAGGACAAAAACAAAGCTGATTCCACTATGTTTTCTTTTACTTTTCATTTTAGATTTTATTGTGTCCCCATATTTTTTGTACTTTCAGTTTTATTTCACTTAATTTTTGATAATTTATTCACTGCAAGGCTGCTTTAGTGTTAGTTTTCACTGACTTTAATAATCTGGGTTTAACATCAAATATTGCAAATTTTTTAGATACTATTACGGTTTCATATGTGTTTGGTTTTCATTTGCACTTACTTCTTAAGGCCTAGTCTTCCCTAGTGACAGATATCTGAAGTGATATGAAGGATACACAGTTCACAAACACTGAACAGTCAGTCTAAATGGGATCTAGTGCTCTGTGGCAAATTTGTTCCTTTGAGCCTTTTTTTTTTGTGTCACCACCACTGAGTAAAGGACTCTTAAGGATGATAGCAGTGATACACCTCCCACGTCCTTCAGTTATGAGATGTCAGCCTGTGGCTTTGCCTCTGTCTGATCCCAGCTGTCTACATAAACTGTGAGAAAAGGTGTTGTAGTTACAGAGGGTACTCCTTGAGAGTGGAAAGTCGAGGTCTATTAAAAAGTTTTCCAATTCACAAAGTTCGCATTGCTGTATTTACACCTCCTGCTGACTGAAGTATGTTTTCAACTGTTTTATTGAGAATTACTCCCCTTTAAGTGACAAATGAGAAAATCTAAAGTGTCTCTATTTTTAGGCTACAGTAGTTTATGCTTAGTTTTGATACACACACACACTCACACTCACGACATGACCCATTCTGTCAGCAAAATGCATTCATGTTTTGGTATTTGCTGAAATGCTGACATGAATGAAAATACAGGTCTCCCAAATCCAGTGTTGTGCCTTGAAAATCAAGCAGAAAATGCAAAACCTGCTGAAGTAGGCTGCTGCCAGAAGATGACATACAGCCCATAAATGGCAATCGCAAATTGAAGTCCTCTCCATTAGAAATCATGTAATACACTGGTGAGATGATTTTTGAGTTTTAAATGGATGTGTGATCTTTCACATTTTCATTTTCTTTGGCCTCTCAGTGGATCCATGAAAGTGGTATTAGTAGAGTTAGTATTCTCTCTCTTTCTCTCTTTACATAACTGACTTATTACATTTAAACTGGTAAATGCAGAAATATTAACAAATGTCCCTTGGAATAATACAGCACTAGATGACTATAATGCTGTCTAAAAAGAGATGGAAAACACAAGCAACGATTTTGTGATTTTCATCTCTTAAGGCGTTAATGTATAATCTTTAAACTCATTTCACGAGGCAGCAAGGAAGCATCACAGCAGCTCAGAGAAGAGCATCGAGACAGAAAGCTGCTAATTACTAAGTTCATGGGGCAGATAAATTTTGCAGACAGACTTTAAATATCAGTAAGTGTGCACTACACATCTGCTGGCTGCTGTTCACCAGGTCTGATTGGCCTCATGCTTATCTCAATTCAAGCAGATGGTGGCGGTTTATTTTAAGTGTGCTTTATACCAACATGCAGAATGCTACAGAAGGGCAGCAGCTCTGAAAAAGAAACAAAAACAGCTTAGCAGAATTGTGTATTTGTGCTTATTTCCCTGCAGATCAGCTTAATCTTTCAGTGATTGTCTTTTATGGCCACAGTGTAGTTAATCTGAATAGATTATCAGTGTTTACCTGCCTAGCATAAGACACAGTCTACATGAACCAAATCATGTCATAGTAACAATTCCAACAACGGTCTACATTAGAGCAAATAATGCATTCCATGTTTGATGCCATAATATTACAGTATCATATTGTTAGTAGTTGAAGTGTGATGTGTTGTGGAAGTATCTTGGAGCCATATCAATAAAAACCAGCCAGCAGCCTGCAATCAAAATTCTGGTAAATTGTTTTAGTGTGTTTTAATTATAGTTGACTCAGATATTCTTCACATTTGCATTACAGAGCTGCTGTTTTGTGCCATCTGGCTGTGAGACCACTGTAAATCCTGATTGCATGTTATGTCTGCCTGTCCACAGGGATTATGGAAAAAAAAAAAGAAAGAAAAGAAAAACCTAAAGCAGTGAGTTTCACAAAACTTGGTGGAAGAGTAGGGGCCAATCCATCAAAGACACTAGATTTTTTTTTTTTTTTTTTACTTTTGCTTTCATTACATGTTGGTAGAGAATGTGTTCCAACAAATATTTTAGTGTATTTCCACTTGGAGCTAATATATGTAGCATTAAAAGCATGAAAACATTTAACCAACACATTATATACATTTGTGGTAAAAAATTATTAGACCATCAAAAGTCATCAAAAACAATGGTTATGCGATCAAGTATTAACTCCTGTGTGTATCATGTGACTAAAACAGACAGGAAAGAAAACATGGAATGAATAAAAGCACTGTTTTTGTCAGTACAATGACATAGATATTGATGTAAGAACTGAAGTGATTTGGGTTATTATCAAGAAAACATGAAAAATGGCTAAATATCAGCTCTGAAATTAAACTATTATGAGCTATTTTTGTTATTATCATTATATTTGTCCAAAGAAATGTACCTTTTAGTTGTACCAGGCATTAAAATGAACAAGAAATTGAAGAAAACAAGGGTGGTCTAATAATTTTTCCATGACTGTATAGTGTTAAGTACATTGTACAAAATGTTTCCAAATGTTCAAATTCATAGATGTACATAACTGTGATCGAAGTTACCTCTCTTTTTATTTGGTCACCTGCCAGTGGCTTTATGCTAACATTGAATGTTACTTGCAGATTTTCCGTTACAATGAAATGGCATGACATGAATATACCACGTCAATAAACATAATGTGAATAAAACTCATCTGTAAACCGGATTTCTACCAGATTTACGTCAGATTTTCATTTGCAATAGTGGTAAAATCGGCAACTTCCATGATCCCATGCTATTTTATTATTGTCATGATTGGGAGACCTCTAGTGGCAGAATCTGCATACTGTGCAGTTGAAAAAATCTTCTGCAGCTTGTGTCCTGTACCCAGCAACCGTAGTACTCTGTGTTGTTTCTGTGGCCAGAGGACACTAGTCCTGGATTTCACCTTGAACAAATTCAATAGAAGTTTATGGACCCTGGGGTGAAAATGGGCCCACAGTGCTCCAGTTAAAAGTAGGACAGATTACTGCAGGGAGCCTGATCTGGGCTGGATGGTACCCTACAGGTAGAAATTCTCATGAAGCCACAAGCAGTTCCAGCTGCGGCTGTATGAGTTTAAATAGACATTGACAGCCAACGGGAGAATTTGGCTCTTGGCTGCCAGTCGTGGCCTAAATGTACTTTGTCACAATAAAGATGATTTACTTAAAGACCACACAGTGCAAGATGGGGCAGCATTTTAAGCCATCATGGAAATTAGGTCTTCACTCTCCACCTTTTAGTTTCCAGTGGAGATAGCTTAACGGAGCTGTCAATTGCAGTTTTAATGGATGCTAATTCATCCACCAGAGCTCATCATAAACGCCTAGTTCTCTGGCTGTTGTGTAAGCAGTGAATGGCATCACCATTACTGCAAAAGCACAGTACACCATCCACTTCTGTTTTATGACTCAGAAAAGCCTTGTGCTTCATGCTATTATGGAGTGGAAAACATACCATTCACTTTTCATTATTTGACAGTGTGTTGTGCAGGCTTAACAGCAAAACACTGTCAGAAGAGGCGGCACTTTTTAGCATTTCAGTTCCACATTCCTCAGTGCTTAATCCTGCCTATTTGATTAAACCGTTCACTATGACTGAGTGGTGTTCTGCAAATAGAAAGATTACTGTTAGTTAAAGATAGATCTACAGAATATTTTCTAAATTGTACGGCAGCCACTTGATTGTTTTATGGTAAGCATCAAAAGCTGCTGAGCGTAGAAAGTGTTGTTGACAAAAAGAGGGCAATTGTCTTTGCAGCAGTTCAACCAAAAAGGAGTTAATTAGCTTAAAATGATGTATTATTTTAAACCTGGTGTTTTCTGATGACATATAAAATAAATAAAGACTTGATTCTGCCTTAAGGAATATAAAGAAAGGCTACATGTTTGGATTCAGATTCGAAACCTTAATAAATCACCTATATAGTGTTATGTGAAAGCTATTCCCACATGAGCGTATTAAGCAGCATTCTCCACTTTCACTCTGCATTACGTCTTTGCTATAGATTCTGCTTCCATGACACCAGCTCTGCTCTCTATCAGTCTGTCTGACTCGGCTTCCAGGCTTAAATTGGTCCCTGGAGGTGTGCCATTAATTTAACATATTGTATTTTGATAGTTCTAATATTGCAACATGCTGTATTTCAGTGTTTTTCACATTAAATGCTGTGCCATTAAGACAGAGCCCATCTGTTTGTTAATGTCATTAACGTCGCACAGATGACACTCATCGGGCCATGTTGGTAGGTGTCACAAATCTGAGCGTTCCTCTGAACCGCCATGTTGGTTCAGAGTGAAGACAGAGAGCCTGGCTCAGACAGATGATCCCGGAAAATTCTTTTACCATGAAAAGAGCCAAAGCAGCCTTTCCTCTGATGCTTCTGCTCTGATTTGCCGCTATGAAAGCTTCTCACCTCCCCCTCCCCCCATTTTTTTTCCACTCTTCATGAAAAGATGCCATTTCTCTCCCCCCGTGATTGCTATGATGTTGAGTCACCCAGAGACTAATCTTGGAAATAATAGAGATTAAGCTTTTCCTCCAGTTTTTTTTCAAGGTGCTGTAATTTCTCCAGCTCATAATCTTTTATCCCTCCTCAATTCAGGAAGGTTAGCTGCTGTGACCCACACTCGCAGTCTCCGTGAAGAAACTATCTTCCTGCGCAGGAAAAGAAAGTGAATAGAGATTAGTGAGCTGGAGCTGGCTCATTTTAGTGTGTGGAATTACATTTATAGCTGCAATAAAATAGGAGGAAATCAAAAGGGACATGACAGCAGCTCCCTCTCGTTGTAAACTTGTACATCTGTCTTAACCTTTTTATTCAGGGCAATTTTTGCATGTAAAGTTCTTAAATTATGCATTACTATTTATAAAAACTAATCAAAGCCTGCTCTTTAACAAGTGTAACCATTGCTCAAGTCCCTCGTGTCAAATCTAGTGGAATGAAGCTTTTGTGATTCCTTCTGGGTGCAAGCTTTAAAGGGACATTCCTGTCAAAAGCATGTTCCTCTTGTGCTTGATGTCGTACAAATTCGCATAGATGATGGCAGTTTCTAGTTTGTTCAGTTCAAAATGCAGTTAATTAAACGTCTCGCCCTGCTGTGTTTTGTGAACACATGCGTAGGAGATTAATGAGATCAATTTCAGATTTGTGTAGGAGAGGGAATCGGTGTCCTCAAAACTTATACTGACAGGCAGATTAAGCACATGGGCCTAACGGGAGGGACCAAAAAAAAAAAAAAAGCGTCATGTGCCAGTGGCTTTCTCTCCGTCTCTAATTTCTCGCTACTCTTTCATTTGCTCTCAATTCTATGTAACACAATTTAATACTCTTTATTGGCATCAAGGGTACGTGAACAGTCCTGGTAGAGCGTTCAGATGAAATTGGAATGCATCAAAAACCAAAATGAAATAAGTAAACACTGTTTTTGTGTCTGCTGCTAGTTGCACTGTGATCTGTGATGTGTAATACACATGCAGGTTTAAATAAACACCAATCATCACTTTTAATCAGGTTGCATTGAACAGTTGAATGGTTTGCAGGAGTGATGGTAAATTACTGAATAAATAGTGCTACAACATGAGAAGACTACAAATTTCACAACATACATCTGATGATCATGGTAACTTTAGTTGGTTATTTAGACGTCTTAAGCGTCTAAAATCCAACAATTAAAATTTTACAATGTCTTACATTTTCTTAAAAATGCACATGACTTAAAAATCCATTTGAGTTAATGTTTGGCTGAAAAAGCAAATGAGCAGGTTGTAGAGGAAAATAGTCAGATTAGGTGCTGTGAGTATAGGGTTGTTTCTGGAAGTTTTAAAAACACAAATCTGCAATAAAAAGCCATAAGGAAATGCCTGCTTACATACAAATGTTTTTTTTTCTTCTACACTACATGTATATATTATCCTTGTTGCTTTTATACAAACATAATGATTTGGGTTTTACCTCAGCAGATGTGTGCTCTTTCCTCTGTATTGTTTGCTCTTGTCTGTATCTGAGCTGTTTGTGTTTACAGTGAATAAATATACCTTCCAATAATTATTCAAAGCTTTGAATCTATTATACATCCATTGTGTTTTTTCAGGGTTTCAGATTAGGCAGTTTTCGTTTGTTGGGTTTTGTCGACTGTTGTTTGAATCTGTCACTGGTCTTTTTGACTGTTTTTTTTTTTTTTTACCTGTTTTCAGTTCCATGAAATTTCAATTTGTCCTGGTTTCAGATGGATTCATGGTTTTATACTGATTTTGTGAGTAATTAAAACACATATTATGGCTGCAAGTTATGTTTAAATCAAATTCTGGCCTGTGTTTATCTTTTTGTCAAAACAGGACATGCTGCTGTGTTACATCTACTTTAGGAAACAACTTGGCATCTATGATCTGCCTCTCATTTTCATAAATTGGCCTTTAAACCTCTGTGTTATATCACCTTTTCTTAGTTTTTGATAATAACCAGTAGGAGATTACTTAGCATTGGGACCTCCATATAGCTTCCATGAGATCCACAGATAGTGAGTCATCTCTCCTCAGTCTTCATGTGGTTTGCTCGTTCCTTTGGCTTCATCAGTCATCTTCATTCAGATTTGTATTCAACAGCCTCAACCGACCATCCAGTGCTTCCTTTCATCGAGCTCCTCTTTGACATTTTCCATCCTGCTTCCATTTCCAAGTCCAAACCCCCTCTACCTTCACTAACCACAATTTTTTTTTTAATTCATACCAAGTTTCGTTCAGACTTCCACTTGGAAAAATCAACCAGACAGCATTTTATATTGTTGTATACAGGCTATTATGAGACCTCTCAGTACTATAATGTGCTTTTTGTTTGTGTGTACATTTTATTTTTCAGCAGCAAGATGTGTGCAATAAATACATTTAACCTAAATCATACTAACATTACAAGTTTAGAAATAACAAAAGTGAAGATTACTTGTATATTTTCTGTCTTTGTTAATAGGATATACTATTATTCTATTGTGGTGTTATATATAAATAAATATATGAATATGTAAATAACACGTGGTAAATTTAATTAATTTTCACCACTTTCACTTTAACAATGTGATCATAAGATAAGAATATATTTTTAAAATGTGGATACAAATTGATTACCTCTACAACAACTGAGATGTTTTTTTTTTTAATTTATCAAATGTACTCTAAATTTGTTAGACTTAGTTAAACCTTAGTTTTAAGTTTAAGTATTGCTTAAAAATTAATTTTGACACTACCAGATTCATAGCAATTTCTGTTGATTAAAAGTTTAAATCACTTTAGTTCTGTTCCTAATTTTATTAAATAAAAAAAAAAATTCTAAGACAAAAATCCCCCAACTTTATAGCTACAGTATCTTTAAACTAGTTGAATGTAGCACAGTATCAATATTATGTACAAAACGCCAAATTATTTGCAATTTCCAAATCACTGAAACCAGTGACTGTAATGAGTAAAATAAAATAATTCAGATTTCTTACCCTTTCATTTTCCTCATTAAAACCTACTCAATATTACATCATTTACTTTTTTCTCCTAAAATGTAATCTTTAAATTGTTTAAATATGTTTAGTTCATCTTAGTATTAAAAACTACCTTTTAGGTGGCTTAAATTAACCTGCTGCCTATTTTATTTTAGTCAATAGTCTTCAGTATTAATTCACTTCAGCCTCAGTTTTTAGATGACATGCACATAAACTGAATCTAAACCCACTGCTCACTTATGTATAATCATTGTAACTTTTTAGAAAAACCTTTTAACTGTTGTAGCCTCAGTACTTGAGCCTTTAGACATCATTAAAATAATGTAATTAGGTCTTGAGGTCGTATGTGAAATATTGTGCATTTAAATGTGAGTGCGTCGCTGTTTATTCTGGGTCTATAAGGTCAGTTCTGCAGCGCTGTTTAAAGCATGAGCAGTCCAAAAGCATTCTGGGCAACTAAAACATAATGTGATGAGAAACGAGGTCATGTGGAAGGAGATTTTAAAGCGAAGCAGTCACCATTAACAAGTAATGCGCTTGAATGAGTGTGCAAAAGTCATGCGTTCACAGTCACCTTCAGCCTAATGCCTCCATACAATTAACTTTTCCCTTTAGGTTGATTGACATGTTTTTAGGACTTGTACACAATACACACACATCAGCATTTTGTTTAAAGGCCAGCAACATTTTTCAAGTTGGCCTATTGACTTGAAATGCAAGGAAAGGCCACACAAAGAATCTCATTATTCATCCCGTGGTACTGGTGGAGTCAATAAAGCTCCACCAAGATGATCATTCTTGATCTCATAGCATGTACACTGAAATCCATCTTTATCCTTGTGACTGCATAAGTAGCTTTGGTTTAATTCGAACTTTTTCCATCCTCCACAAATGATGTTTTAGGTCTGAAAATGAGCGTCTGAATGTGAAATCTGTTTATGTTGCTGTAGGTGCCCTGTCCCAGAACCAGGTCCACCCCCTCCTGGGTTCCCTGCCTCTACCGGGTCGACCCCTCCAGCCGCAGACTCATGCCCAGCTGGAGCACTTCCTGCCGCTCAGGGTCAATGGCTCCTCACCGCTCAGCCTCTTCCCCAACTTCAGCACGGTGAGATTCTGTCTCACATTTCCCTCATTTGGACACACTATACACAGTACTAGGCTTCAGTATTTTCCATGTAAATGAAGTCTCATCAGGGTTTGCTCATGATATCATGGAAGCTCTTATTACTCCACCATGGCCCTTTTTATTAATGGAAAGATAAGACATATTGGTTCTAATAATAATATCTGTTTTCGTCCTTGTAACACAACACTGAACAATAAAGGAATTAAAACAAAATTAGGTCATCAAGTTTTATTTACGCTGTAGATGCAGTGTGCTAATATGTTATACAAGATACACAAGGCTAGAAGAGGTGCAAGTTGTAAGCTTGTATTTAGCCTGTGCATCGTTAATATTTTTAGCTTAATGGTTTCCACAACCTACCTGTTAACATCCGATTATTTTTCAGCTGCTTTGTTTGCTGAGTTGTGTTCTTTTGCTCACTGACTGGATGAAAACATTTTCCATTATCAATGTGCATTTTGACATGAGCAGTAATTTGTATTATGGAATTTTTATCTACTTTATTGTATATTTTATTTAGATATTTTTAAGATTCTGTTGGTTTCACACAGTACTTGTTTCCTCTTTTTATGTAGTTGTGGTTTATTCTACTGTGAGGAATACAATGAATATGAAAACATTTTAATTTCATCTCTAATGCAGTGTAGAAAGGTTTCATTAATATAGGGTTTGCTTGGCCTCACAAAATGAAGAAACCAGTGTCTATGAAATTGTTGTAGAATGTAAACACCGCAATCTAATTAAAAAAAAAAAATCTATATTATGCCAACAACGTTATAGTTGTTTTCTTGCAAAATCCTTGTATAGGTGGATCGTTACAGCATTTTCAGTGTCACAAAAAAGCAGTCCACTCTTAATAAAGTCTTCCCATAGTGTCACTCTAGTAGGAACTGTGTTCCATAATTTGCTGCCAATTGAAGCTTTGCAGCTGTTGTTTCAGCTGTGCTATGGTATGGTAATACATAAAAATATAAATAAATAAATAAATATCATACACTGTGAAATTGATATACCACATGAAATTTTTCATATTGTAGAAGAAATGTCTTACTGACTTAAGTCTACATGAAATGAAGTAAAATATTCAGCAAGAATGCTCAATTAAAACTAAATAAAATAATAATATGTCTCCTCTCTGCATTCATAGATACTTAGTATTAACTTGCATGGATCAGACTGACATAAACACATGTTTGGTGTGGTTGTAGGTGATTTAGCAGTGCTCCATCATCTACATTTTGCATTAACTCTTGACTAGACTAGACAATTAGACAAACATGCTAAATGTATCTGTCATGTGGGAGGCTGGCAGGAGATTCCTGTCTGACACCTAAAGCTAAGATTAAGACTCCAATAACACAGCTGCTGTAGTGGGATTAAAATCACTATTAAATAGGTTTATTTAAAAAGTGTAAATTCAGGACTGAAATCTCTTGTATTTTTCTTTGGATAAATATACCGCGCCTGCATTCTTCCTTTGCACTCTAGAGTCAGTGTGTAATTCTTTAGCATGTTGAACCATTTTAACACTAATTGCAGAAATCCATATTTAACATCATGCTATGCAATCATTTATTTAAATGTTTTCAAGATGGTCAGAAATGAGTGCTCTGACCTTAAACATCCTAGTCTAGACCAGGAACATAATGTGTTAATATTAAAACATGCAGAAAGGAATCGTTCACAGAGAAGCCAAATTGAGTCAGTTTTTATTTACGTAGCCACAAATCACATCTTTGCCTCAAGGGCTTACTCAAGGGGGAAAGATCTTGTCCAAAATATTAATAGGAAAAGAGAAATATGTTTTTAGTCTTTTTTTTTTTTTTAATTCATTGACTATTTATGTAAATTTATCAAAAACAGTTTTTATTAACATTTGGACTGATTATGAATTACTGGTATATTCTATGGTTTGGAATACTTTTTAATATAACAATACTAAGATAATTATACATGTGACTGTTATGTTTGTTTTACTTTGCAGATGGACCCTGTTCAGAAGGCAGTAATCAACCACACCTTTGGGGTTGCTCCACCCAAAAAAAAGCCCATCATCTCCTGTAACATCTGTCACCTGCGCTTTAACTCAACTGTAAGTGAAAAGGTCACCAGTAAAGCTAATGCGGTCTGTATATGCATTTATGTGTGCAAAACAGTGTTTGCAGCTCAGATGACATGTGTGTGGCAAATACTTCTAGAGATCAATGTTTTTAGTTATTTAAGACACTAAAGATACCTGCTAATAATTATATGATGGTCGAAAATAACCTTTGACCCCTCATTCTTTATATGCTTATCTGTCATCTCCAGAATGTTGTCATTAAGTCACAGCAGCCATGCAGTCAAAATCATAAGGTGTAAGTTTAATCAAAATGAACTCTGATCCTTTTGATGCATGTTAAAAACAGTCACATCACATCATATAAAAGTCATCTTTTTTCTAATTTTGGAGCCTTCATATATGCAGCACATAACTGGTCAAAAACAACACAATTCTTCTTGTCAGTCCAAGCATGATATTTCTGTTTCTTCTAGTTTTCTACTGCTATTGGGCTATAAGAGGAAACCAGTCTGCTAGTTCTGTTGGTTCTTTCTTCTTATCACACCTCTGTATTCATATTCATTTGGTTCCCATTCCTATAGAGTTTGTTTATACGTATTTGCATTTATATTGTAAGGAGGAACCTGGTGGAATGACAATGACTTTTCTTTGTGTGAAAAGAAACTTGAAGGAAGTAGGACAGCGTCTCGAGCCTATTATCCCCCCTGATGTCCTCGTCTGTCTCCTCCTTTTCCCTCTCTGCTCTTTACTTTTGGACATACACTGATGTTCTCAGGAGTGTCTCTGTTAGCTAAAAGACTCTCTCCTCCTCCCTCTGTGCTACCTGCAGCGGTGCTGAGTGCTGGTTGACCCAGGAAGTGGATGCCAGGTGTCAGACAGGTACCAGGTCCCACCAGGAGGTGGCACTGAACAGATAAAATTTGCACTTTTCGAGAAAATAATGTAAAGGAATAGTTCTGAATATTTAAAGTCTATTTTTATTTTATACTCTCTGTTTGTGTAGCATATGTGGCAGGTTTTCACATTTACGTATTATGTCGGACAAGCTACTATAACCATGGTGGGATCCTTTAATTAGACCTGAACTCCTCTATAAACATGATTTGTGAATGTTCAGGCAGCCTCTAAAATACTGAATATGCTCTTTTAGCCATGAATGTCTATTTTCTATATCCACATCATCGTGGATCATGCGTATAATGAAGGCATTATGTATGAGTCCTGCATGAGGATGATTCCTCACCAATTCACTAGTAAATATACTGCATGCATACTCTTCTTGCCACCACCATTGAAGATGATGGTGAAATATCACAAACTTCACTTGACTTGACAGCTGCTGTAAAACAAAACAGAAGAACAAACTTTCCCACTTATTCTGCTCACCCAGCTGTGATAAATTTATTTCCCTTTTTAGTTAGTATATAGATATGTCAAAATAGAGGAAAGAAGCAAGACAGCTTCCTCAAAAATGTTGAATTTTTTTGGAGCCAGAAACATCAATTATCTTTCATGGTGCAGACAGCAGCTACTTTTCCACTGTTTTCCTTTTGTTATGATTCATATTCCTAATGATAGAAATGGTAATGAGAGAGAAGTGACTCCCTTGGAAACAGTGATACAGTACACACACTGACTATTGCATCAAGAGTTCAAAAGTTAGTTTACATGAGCTTTCTACTTAAATACAAGCTATTATTTGTTTCTAAAAACAACAGCTTGTTTCTACTGTACATTGATATGTAATGTAGAGATCAGTCACTGAAGTAAATGGAGAGCAAAGTTCATAAACAATAGATCAGTAAAGCACCCTAAATTATGCTCTTTATATGTGCTGCTGATGTATGAATTTTTCGCTCATAGAAGGAAATTGGAAGCCTTTAGTCCAGTGAAACCTACATTGTATTACATGACCTGAGAGTATAAAAAGAAATAGACCAAACAAATCCAAATTATTCCTTTATTGCAGCTAAAGTCACTGAAAAAGCATGAAAGATTCAAGCCTGGAGGATCACGCGTGACATTCTAATTTAGCTGCCCTTTTGTGGAGGACAGTGGTTTCTATTTGTGTATGCAGAGTTTGGACATCATTGTTGTAAGAATGCATAAAGATGCTTGAATCGAGGTCAGCAGAGGCTAAGCAGCCCTGACAGTCTGATGTCTCTGAGGATCTTTTTTTGTGTGTTCTGGGACACTTACTTGTTATTTTCTATTTAAGTTACTATGGTGGAACATAGTAATCTCATACTACACTTGCATGCTATATAGTATGGTAATATGCGGATTGGAGTAGATTCATCCTTCTGACTCAGTTGTAAATTACGCTGAATGGTTAGTGTGCACTGGCATTCAACGTAGCCAAAGGGGTCATACACCCTTTGCCCAGTCCTCTATTTCCCAACACACACTTTGACCCATGGTAGTAGCTTTCACTTTGTGCAGGCTGAGCTTCTGGCAAAGCATTGGTGGAGAGATGTGTTCTCTCTGCTCGCTGCACACGGTCGCTAAAAGATCACCTCTACACCCTTTCAGTTTGAATATGCAAAAGCTGTGTACAGTGTGTGCCTGAAATGGATAATTTGAGCAAATGACAAATTATCTAACAGTCTTGTGTGAAGTCAGACAACCAACAGTCTCTTCTGATTTACAGCAGCAAGTAAAAAGAAATGAACCCTTTGGTTAAGTGTTAAAGCTTTATTCAGTATTATTTCTGAAATATATGAACAGTCATTGACTTCATTTTTGTTAATATCGGTAGGCATGTGATAGTGTCTAAATGTGTAACATTTATGCAGTAAAGCTATAACATTCTGTACAGATTTGTATTTGTTGTGGAAATGTAAAAGATGCTTTACTTTAATGCTCTTTGTAGAGTTAAGTATTACTTGTATGGACTGCCAGTTAAATACTTTTTTACCTCTGTGTTTTGTGTTACATTCTGACACAACTGTGGCTGCATCTTAAATTACTGGAAGATGATCTTCCTCTGCAGAGTAAGTTTTGCTTTATCTTCTACAGCCATGCAGAGCCATTTTGGGATCCCAAATCTGCATGCATCTGTTGTCCCACTGCCACAAATGTGTTTTCTCTCGCAGAGGAAGGCACAGAGGTCCTTTTTGTGTTGCAGCACAACAGGCACGGGCCATTTTGTGTCAGAATGAATCAGTGGAATGATGACCCGGTGAGCTCTGAGGGTGGTCATGTGATGCCACAAGTCCAACTGATGCTCATTTGTGCAGAACTATGATGATGATCAAAATGGTGATGTGCATCTCCATCCAAGTCAAATGCTCAGTTGCATAATTTTTCCCCAACTCCATGGAAGCATGCGAAGGCAAAGAGATGGAACAGATGGAAAGATTACAGTTTGCTGATTTCATGCTGTTCTTCACCAATTTAGCCATGTCAGTGATTTTGTGCATATACTGTACACTAACTTATTTCATGGTGTTTTTTTTTTTTGCTTGTGTTTGTGCATGTGTGAAATGACCAGACCCAAGCAGAGGCCCACTATAAGGGTCACAAACATGCCCGGAAGCTTAAAGCCCTGGAGACGCAGAGGAACCGGCAGAAAAATGGACACAGCCCATCCACAGCAGGCAAAGACAGAGAGAAAGACCAAGAGAAAGGAATGATGGGAGCAGGAGCAGTGCCAACAGATTCACATGTGACAGACATAACAGGTATAAATCTGTCTTTTTTTTAAATCCACCCCTCTCTACATCCTCTGAGTAATTAGCAGTAATTGAAGAGACATAAGAACTAAAGCTTGGTAGTTGCCACTCAGCTGGCTAATTACCAGCTATTACCTGTCCTGCTATCATTGGCTCTGTCAGATAGGTAATTACTCCCATCAAGCAAAGACATTCTGCAAAATGAGAACCCTTAAAGAACCAAAATAGAAATGGTGTTTGAGGAGAGATATAGGGGGGTCTTACTTTGGAGTTTTGTTGCCAAAATCAGACTAAATAAGAAGGGATTAAGAGAAAAAAGTGAAAGACTAGTACATATCACTGTGTGTGGCTCTAGCAGGTGTTAACAGCTGCACATATGCAACCCAGACTTCTTAAATGTGAAAATATTTTTAAATACATTAATTCAGACAATTAAATACACTCTCACATGGCCTAATTGTAACTGTCTTTTGCAGCTCTCTATTGTACACAGCAACAAAGGAATCTTTGAAAAAGTGTCTGGAAAATGAGTCTCATGTATGTTTTCATTTGAAAATAATCTCTTTATAAGTAAATGCACTATAAGGACAAATATTTTGAGACATCACATCTAGAGACATGAGAAAAAGTGATCTGAACTTTTTGCTTTGCTTTTTTTCTGCTCTTTAGATACATTTTTTGATGGCTAGTCTTTTATTCAAGTTTTCTAGACTGGTCAAAATTTGGCAGGTTTTCCTGTGTTGTTTAATATATAATACAATATTGGCTGGTTATATTTAATAATAATTATTATTATTATTATTATCATTATCATTGTTGTTATTATTATTATTATTATTATTATTATATTATAAATATTTGGCTTCTGTCTATTAAGGCCATTCTTTCAGTGGAAAGTTCAACCACATTCAGATAAAATACCAACAATAGTGCATCTGTGTCCTAAACACATGCTAGATCACATTTGTTCTGTAACATTTGCTACAAAAAAATCTGCTGGAAGAGTAAAGACTGCTC
Organism: Apogon hyalosoma; assembly: GCA_037367295.1. NCBI lineage: Eukaryota > Metazoa > Chordata > Actinopteri > Kurtiformes > Apogonidae > Apogon > Apogon hyalosoma. Next base: position 13,219,453 of record JAPQRP010000013.1, read on the forward strand.
TCTTTTCTCTTGTCTTTAGTCATTTGTCACTCAAACGCTCTTTCTGCTTGACTTCAAATTTCGCCATCTTCCTTTTCATACTGCTTTTCATTATTGATTTTCTCCCTCCCATTTCTTCCAGCACCTATCAATTTCCCTCTAAACACATAATGATAAGCTTGTTACATTCAGCGGTTGCCATGGTTGTTGATTGATGGTGACAGAGGGAGCCTCAGCAGAGAGAGTGAATAAATGACAGGGTAACAGAGGAAGAATGATTTAGGGACAGAAAAAAGAAGGAAAAGATATGAAAATGAAAGACAGATGATAGAGCAGAAAAGAAAAGGTAGTAAATGAGGATTGAAGAAAGTATTATAACAAAGATTGACTGATTAAATAAATGAAACAAAGGAAAAAAATGACAGGAAGAGGAAGGATGAGGGATAAAATCAGTCATATGCTTGCGTTTACACCTTGTAATCATCTTATGTTTCACTGTATTCGGCATTTTAGCTTCTGGAATTTGTTCACACTTAAAGCATCCTGACAGCACAAATAAAAGGCTGTATGACAAGAAATTATTAAATTAAAAATCTGACTGAGCATGGTAGGACAGGATTAAGGACTGTTATAACGTGACTATATTGTTTTTACGTTTTCTTCTATAAAATGGCATTAAACTACACTTTGTATTTTAACATATGTTTTGAAATTTGGGTTCATAGTACAGTGCCTTTGTTTACTTTGTCTCCAGCTCCAAGCACCTCATCCCAACCTGTACAGCAACAAGCAGAAAACAGCCAGACCATCTCACAAGTCCCTGCTCTGGTCCAGCCGTCCTCATCCATGGACTCTCCTCAGCTGTCCCCACAGATCTCCCCAGGCTCACAGCTGTCTGATCCAACTTCAGACAGTCCACTCACAGAGGGTTGCAGCTCGGGCTCTGCTTTGGCCCCTCACTCGGACCCTCAGGGGAGCTCCACTGGAGATGAGGAGGTAAAGATGGACGAGTCAAAAGAGGCCAAGAGCAGCAAGAAACAACTTCACTGTCCCACGTGCAAAGTGACGGTTAACTCCAGCTCTCAATTGGAGGCTCATTGTAGTGGTATGTAATATAATACTATTCTGATCACTGCCTATACAAAAACTTGCCAATACAACACCAATTCCAAAGAAGTTGGTTGGCAGTGTAAATGTAAATAAAAACAGAATGCAAAGATTGCACTGGTTCAATCTGGTACAGGAAATGAACAGGAAATGAAGCCAGAGCTTGGCTAGCTATATTAGCAATATTAGGATGGAAAGTTCACTGGAAAACTGTTTTGTCACTAACATAAATCACTAGGAAATGTAACGTTTGCCAGATAGGTATGAACTGGGCTGTTCTGTAAGAGCGGGGGTGTTGGAGGAGACTGAAGGAGGTATGCACAGATCGAAGACCGAGCCGGAGCCTGAGCAGGGCAAATTGTTGCTGTGCAGTGCTCGTGAACCCTTGTGAACAAGCATTTCGCACGCCAGTATTCTGGAGGCGTGGCTTCGGGGGGATGTCTGAAGAAAGGGGTTTGGACTTTTGAATTGTGTATTTTCAAAATGTAGCTTGCTCACACTGTTTTTCTAAGATCTCGTACCCCACCTTTAATGCTGAAATGTAGATCCCAACCTTGCATTTTTTTTAACAAGACAATATTTAACCACATTCTGCATCTATTACAACAGCATAGGCTTTTTAGTTGAAAAAGCTGGGTACTGAACTCGCCTGCCTGCAGTCCAGACCTTTCACCAGTTAAAACTTTAGACCCTTTTCTACCAACATTCCCAGGAACTCTTATTTCCAGGAATTTATTTACCTGGGTAAAAGAATTCCTGGTAATCTTTATGGTTAGCATTTCCACCACATCTCAAAGTTCCAAGAAATGTATTCAAATGAGGCTCGGCCAGTTCCATTCACCGATTCGAAGTCCTGCTGAATGTATTTTGAGTATATGCGGCACTAAAGACCATATTCAGATGGACAGAGAGATTTATTGTGATGCACTTATAGGAGCAAGCCGAGTATGCTCAAAAGAGCGACTTTAAACTTTCAAAAGGTAAGTCAGCAAATGGAGATCATTGTCCACCTACTTCTCATAGCTTTTCTTCTTTTGCTTAGTTTTCCAAATGTTAAAAACACAAATGAAGTGAAGCTTGTAGAAATGGAATAAACAAGTTTGCAGTCACACAATGGCTGTAGTGAATGAACGCAAATGTGGAACACTGCAAGTGTGTTCCACCAATCAGTATTCTTCAGCACAGCCCCACCCCTATCCCAAATCTGATAAGTCCCACCCCCCTACTGGGAACTTTTTTCAGGAAACGTTTGGGATTGAGAGAAACTTTTTTTACCTGGGTAATTTTAGTGGAAATATACTGAGGTTTTTCAAAATCCCGGATAAAGTTAAAGTTCCTGGTAAAATTCCTGCAGTGTAAAAGAGCCTTTTTAGCAAATCGTGAAATTAAAAAAAAATATACTGCAAATGCTCAGGACTGTTGAACAGCTAGAATCCTTTATCAGACAAGAGTAGAACAACATTCCTCTGGCGGAATTCCTGCAACTGGTTTCCTCAGTTCCCCAATGTTTATGAAGTGTTGTTAAAAGAGGAGGGGATGATACACAGTGATAAATGGCCCTGTCCTAATGTGTTGGAGATGTGTTGCTGCCATCAAGTTCAAAATTACTGATTTCACTTATTTTCTTTCTTTCTTAAAATGGTACAGTGTCTCCACATAAACATTTGATAAGCTTTCTGTTTTGATGTCAATAAAATATGGGTGTATGAGATTTGCAAATCATTCTATTCTGTACTTACATTTTACACAATTTCCCAACTTTTTTGGAGTTGGGGTTGTTTTTGTTAAATAATACATTGTTCCTGCAGGTCCGTAAATGTCTGATCTAAAAATGTCTTAAGATGTGATTTTGACAGGCCTTATAAATCGATTAGATGATTGTTGTGCAAGAGAATGCTCAATTTAGCAACTATAGGTACAAATGCATTAGAGTTGCACGAGAAGATAGAAAAACCTGAAGTAAATATGTTCATAAAACGCTATCAGCACATCAGCCATGTGTTGTTAAAAACTCACATTCGGAGTATGAGAGTACATGGACAAATTTGCCGTCAAGGTTTTCTGGCAGAAAGACATTTTAGCAGACATGTTTTTTAGAAGTTAGGTGAGGCAGTGTGAAGTGTGGAAGTTGATAGGTGATGAATAGTGGGTACATAGTCATGTTGTTTCTTTTCTTAAGTTGATTGACACATGAATTTCCCCATGGGATAATAGCGTTCATGTGAATAAGACTGTCATGCAGGACAGAAGGGTTTGTGTCAAGAGGTAAACTATTTTCTGCTTTTACTCCCAGTTTTTCAGTCTCAACAGGGTGAGACTGAGCACTTAAATACTCGGTTATGTTTAGGAAAAGATGTTAGATTTAGGGTTAGAGTTAGGGTTAAATTAGACCTGTTTACAATGGCAAAAAACAAAAAGCCCTGAAAGCTAACCTCTCTACCCCAGCATATAATGAAATAAGCCTTAAGTTGCACTCATAATGGTCTAATAAAGGTGTTTAAACATCATAAGTGTAACTTCTTGAAACCTGCAAACCTCTAATAAAACCACATTTGTCTGTCTGTGATTATCTAAATCAGGTTCCAGGCACAAACAGATGCTGGACGGTCAGAGTAGCAGCCATTCACAGCGCAGACCCAAGATGACATCATCACCTCGGCCGACCTGTCGAATCAAACAGCGAATGGGCAGCAAGAGTAGAGTGGTTGGTGTAAACAACCAGCCCTTTCACTGTGAACTGTGCCAGGTGTCTGTCAACTCAGAGACACAGCTGAAACAGGTATGTGACCTCGACCAGATCCAGACTGATGAGCAATGAAGATGTCACTCCTTTGATAATAATAAAAGTGTTGGCTGATGCCTGATTAGTTAACATTTACTGTGTGTTTTTAGTGATTGAAGCTGTATGTTTTCATAGTAGCCCACCACTGTAAACATAGAAAGTCTAACCTCAATATTCTGGAAGGTACTAAAATAGTTAGCTCTGTGGTTTGTTATGCAAAGCCGTCTTGACTGAATCCCTGTATATTTTTGTCCCCTTTTTAGCACATGAACAGCAGGAGACACAAAGAGCGTTTGGCTGGGAAGCCTGTCAAGCCCAAGTTCACCCCCTATAATAAACTACAGCCCAATGCTGTCTTAGCAGTAAGAATTTGTCACACGCATACACACAAGCACATTTGAGACGTATTATTTTGGTTCATACAGCACATTAAACCAGCAACACATTTTCTAATAAATGCACATGGTAACATGTTCCTGGTACCTGTCACCATAATAGGAAGAGTTTTTATAAATAATTATGAAATGCCCTTTTAAGTATTGTAAGCCTCAAGTGCAAATCCTCACCCCTTTTTATTTTTGTTTTTTGGCATTTTTTATGGCTTTATTCAACAGTGGGCCGCAGTGAGAAGGAAACATGGGAAGGACATAATGTTTGGTGGTTGAGCTGGGATCTGTTCATGGGAGTTTACCAGATTAGCCAGGCTTATTTCAGTTAGTCTGACTCATTATCAGCTGATTTAGTTCCATATAGCAAGTCAGCACAGCTCAAACTCACATACTCTGGCAGCTTATGCCGAGAAACTAGAGGAATGGACTTAATCAGCTGAGGTGCTCCATGTAAACACCACATCACAACTATGATCAAAACTGAGAATAGTCTTATACATGGGATGCTGCTGTGTGTGAGAACACAATTAATGCTGCAGAACAATCTAGAGATATGATATATGTCACGATGCTGGGGTTATTATTCAGTATATCGCAATAATGGAGAAATATTGCAGGTCTTTATTCCATTTAAATTTTAGGAATTTGAGTATGAAGAACACACCACTACACATTAGTTTAAAAAGTGTATATTTATGCACTACGTCACAGAATTTATTTGTGTTAATAATCAAGCGTGTTTTTGAGAATCAATGCCCAATCTTGAACCATAATATCACATGTGACTATATTGACATTTCCATCTTTTTCTCTGTTTCAGACTAAACTGGCCCTGCAGAAGCAGTTGTCCAAGGCCCTGCCGGCAGGGTTCCTGACGAGCCCCCTGAATCCAGCTGCCTTGTGTACCATGGCTTCTGGACCCCTAGCATTACGGTTGCCACCAGGTCCCGCTGCCATCATCCAGGGTCCTCTGATCAGCCCGACACTCTTCAGGCCTGCCCCAGGACCTCTTAGAGCTACGCACACTCCAATTATCTTCTCTCCTTACTAGCACTGAGCCAAACTATATTGGAGGACCTCAAGTGGACCTAACTGAGCCAGAGCTGGACTAATAAGAGATTGGGCTATGGAGGACAAAGCACTGGACCCCCATGAGTGACGCCAGGACACTATGCAGCAACAACGAGGGCAGCATATTAGCATGTCAAGTTTGGCAGGTTCAGGTCATAAGAACAGTATGCACTGTCCCCTGGAGTGGATTGACATTTCAGCGCTGACTGACCAGTGTCTCATCCTCAAACTGGAAGGACCATTGCTCAGCTGTCTCCTCTCAAAAAACTGTTGAGTGCATGTACCCTGGGGTCTGGACCCCTCTGGAAGCCATAACAATAAGCATCATTGAGTTTTATTTATAAGAATACGTATAATAGATTATACACTAGGATGTGTAAATGTTAAGAAGTGTTTATTGCCAAAACCATTTTGATTTGAGAGCTTTGTATTGTACTCTGGGAAAACAAGTACAAGATTTCATTCCTGCTTCATTGCTTCATTTTTTCAGGCTCAAATCCAAAGCAAAGAAAACCAGATTAGTGTCCTCAAGAAACAGAGGCTACTTCCACACAAGACAAAATATAACTTCATAGCTCAATATGTCTTTACAGCCTTTGTCTGACAGATGACATTTATTTTCCAATAATTTTAGATATATACATAATATCATATTTTATCTGCCTGTTTTTTTCTCTGTGAAATTAAATGACAATCAATGATGACCCATGATGCCAAGAATTTCCACCATATGGAGGCAGAGTGAATCTTCAGCTACTGCAGTAAGGATTAAAGTTATTTATACTTAAAAATGGACCCTGCATTCAGTTCATTTGAGCCATTCAAAAAACTCTTCAGGTGTTGGTGAGAAAAATGTGTTCTTTTTTTTAATCAGTATCAAGAGACTGATATGCTGTTTGTCCAAAATCAAAATGATTTATCCAGGTTTTTTTCCAACGTGTTATCGATGTTATGAAACTTATATTTTTCGTACAGTTTAGGATTAAAAATTATGTTCTTTAATTTTAGAAATCCCATCCCATGATTGTGCTAAATCATCCTAAGCAATATGTATTTTTAAGTGTCAGCTGGTAAAATTAATTACAAGTGTAACTGTACACCACTTGCAATAATGTAAATCATGTGATAAAAATGTCAATAATGTATTCTATATGAACTATAAATAGTACTGTTTTTACAGAGTTGTGTTGTTTTTTCCTAATATGAAAATATGATTATCTTTTATGATTTTTACTGCTTACTTACAGTTTGAACTCAGTACAGTACTTGTATGAAGTCTGTTTTTTGCCAAGACCATCCTGTAGCACCATATATACAATATATAATGTATGAAACACCTTAATTTATCAGTTTTCCATGCTACATGAATGCATAGCTATCCCCTGCATTGAAGATCTGAAGACACCAACATCCTATTCATAACTAAGGGAAGGTGACTATTTTAATTTTTCTCGCATATTATATAGTGAGATGAAAACACTGAATATCGGATGTTCGCTTTTATCCAGAGCGTAACGTTTAGGCTACTGTGATGCTCTACTGCCATCTAGTGGCATATTGGAAACGAACAAGATAATTCGAGGGTTATTTGGTTGTAATCAGCATCAGAATCAGCTTTATTGACCAAGTACGTGCACACATACAAGGAATTCGACTTCAGTAAGCTTTGCCCTCAATGTACAGATGTTACGGGTTAATATAAATATTAATAAGACAAAAGAAGGGATTAAGAATTTAAGATTTAAAAATAGTATAAAAATATCAAATCTGAGTTAGAATAAAAAGACAAGACTTTCCCTAACACTATTATATACAAGCATTATTTACACAATTTACAAGGAATATGTGAATCTAAATGTATAAATGACTGCTGATGTGATCAGACCTATTTTTTTTCCAACTGAGCAACATTTTTTCCATCTAATAATTGGGTGAAAATAAGATTTCTTTTTTTTAAACTTGTGTTTTTATTAGATTTTTTTTTTTTTTGGCCATTACAGCGGAAGTGCCATGGTGATTCACAATGTATTTCTTGTGAAACGAAACTAATAGTATATTTTATAGTCTTAAATAGTAATTATATGTCTATTTTAATTGAGATGTACAACAGGGTTTAGGTTATTTAAGTTTACATTTTTATTGGTTTACACAGAAAGCACAATGAATGGTCTGAAGGGGTTAAAAAAAAAAAAAAACGGGCGATAAAAATAGTGATATTTGGTGAAATTACATTGAAAATAGAACCAGAAACATAACAGGAATGTACAACATAGTGGGATGATATTTTTAAAAAATACCATCTACAGTAACTATACCAAATATCTCGGTATCTTTTGTCTTTGTTAAAGTAGGACAGTCTCAGTCAGTCATGACCCGAAAAACGACGAAGAAGAAAAAGCTCCACACTGTTACCGGAAGTGACGTCACACTGTGTTCGTCCTTTCCCAGAAAAAATGGCAGCTGTTGATATCGACGTACCGGTTGAGACGGATCCCCAGATCTGTAATCCAGCTGATTTGGAACGGTAAACAATTATCTCTCCGCATATAATATTTCTTTACGTGTTTATTATGAACGTAATTGATAATTCAGCGGATGCGACCCTGAAATAACGGCGTTTTTAGCCCGGAGACGGAGTAGCCGGGTTAGCATGTCGCCGGAGGGGCACGGGGCAGAACGAAGCCTCCGATAACATCTGTGCTTTCTTATGTTTGACCGATTTTCCGTCTGGCTAGTTTTAGCATAATTTCGACAGATTTACTTATACGCCAAATTGGTGACATAAAGTGTTTTTTAAAGTTAACCAAACGACAGAGTTGTACATTCTCGCTCATCAGTTTGACCAAACCCAGTGAATTATTGGCGTTGTGATATATCGTATCTACACATGTTTAGGATTTTTAAACTGTGACCTCAACGATACTAATACGATCTTTTATTTTTATTCATCTGAACACGGTAAGAAAGTGATACTTATTGGTCGACAGTACCATTGGTTACGTTTTTCTAGAAACTTCCGTGGCTTAAGGGGTTGTAAACCAACTCATCCAGATTTTAACCCTTCCATACAAAACATTACTCTTAGGTCCACGGGTGTCTCTAAAATCCCACAGTTCTGCAAACACAGTGTAGTTGTATTTATTAATGTTTTAACTTTAGCTTTCAGAGCCGAGTTTCACCACAAATCTCAAGCCTTTTTGCTAAAAATCTGAGCTAAACATCTCAATAAATGTTAAGGGTATCTTAAGTATTTGCAGCATATATACAGTTGCTGTTGCTGAGATTAAGTTAATGAACGTAAATAATGTGTTTTAAACCATTTAAGACCCATATCGAACTACTCCAAATTATTTTCCTTGCATCTAACCTTTACTCTTTAACTTATCGACAACTGTGATAATATTATTCTCTTCGTTTTGTATTATTCAGTGAAAATCACGTGTTTTGCCATATTTACTTTACTGATCATATAGATATTTATAAATGCTCAGAGTAAATCCAAGGGGTATTACAGTCGTGGAAAAAATATTAGATCATCAAAACAAAAGTAATCAAAAACAATGGTTATGCAATTAAGTACTAACTCCTGTGTGTATCATGTGACTAAAACAGACAAAAGAAAACATGGAATGCCTAAAAGCACTGTTTTTGTCAGTACAATGCCATAGATATTGATATAAGAACTGAAGTGACTGGTTATTTAGAAAACCTTGGAGAATGTGTAGATATCAACTCTGAAATTAAACTCTTATGAGCTATTTTTGTTGTTATTATTATATTTGTCCAAACAAATGTACTTTTCATTGTACCAGGCATTAAAATGAACGAGAAATTGATGAAAACAAGGGTGATCTAATCATTTTTTTCTGCAACTGTATATCAGAGCAGAGAACGCATACTTTTGCACTAAGATACATCATTAACTGAGCATGAAATACCTGAAACTCGTACATATTAGAATTAGCCTAATCAGGATTTCCTGAAAATAAGACATGGCATCTAAGTTCTATATCTGTTTTTGCAAGAAAACAAGAACTAGTACAGATTTTTTTTTGTTTTTTTTTAATAACGATGTATTTATCCAGTATTAAATGAAATTGATTTTAGTAACCACTACTTATATGAATACATGTTGCAAATTATTCATAGGGTTACTTAGATGTTCGGTACAAATTTCATTGCAATCCAGTGGCCAATGATGTGGTGAAGTTTGTAATTCACACACTCGTAATGAAAAGTAGTTCCAAGACCAAACTTCAGGACATCATCAAAAAGTATTTGGAGTAGAGTTTCAGGATTTTGCAACCTCCCATGAACTTAGTAGAAGTTTGAAGTTTTAATTTTTTGCTAGAAAATCCAGCCAGGTACAGGGGCAGGAAGCAAGTGTGGTATGGAGTGATATTTATGCTAAACTAGGTTCCTCTGGGGCTCTGATGACATTATAGTGATGAAATAACTCCAAAGGGCAAGTTTATTTACTCCATTGGTAAAGCAGCATACATAGTCCTTTATAAAAATGAGGAACCTGGTCATTAGCTGATATAGAAATGGGGATTATGGAACAGGTACTTATATTGTTGTTATTTTGGACTGACGTAAGCTCAAATCACTCCCAAGAGGAAGTGTCTAAGATTTATCGTGGTTGTTACAATACGTGAAGACACTGCAGCAGTAAATTAAATTAATGAAGTTTAATAACTGGTCATCTCACAAGACAATTTAGAAGTTGATTTGATCAAACTTACCTATAAACAGTTTTGAACCTTTGGGGTAGTACTGGATTCAGTCATATTTACTTCTTTACATCTTCTACACCTATTAAAAGACCAGCAGTGAGATGCAAAGAGACCGGTGAAATACATGAACTATGAGACTGGTTAGACTGGTGAAACGAGTTATGAACTCTCTGGTGAGACTAGTTAGGAATATTGTCGTAACTATTTCCACTGGTGCTCTTTTTATGGTCTTATTTCGTCTTCACCTAAAGATGCTCAACTTCAGCTGGTACCTGTTATTATCAGTAATGACTTTGTAGATTTCAGTTTGTAACATTAAATCAAAATAAAGTACATAAGTGGGATGTCAGGCTTTATTCATTAATCTGAAAGCTTTGAATGTTTTTGTGTTTTAGTGGGCCTTATTTGCTGTAGAAGTACAAAATATTCTTTGTAGTTCAGAATATGCACCATTCTGTATTCAGGAATTAAACAAGTGGCTTCAGACTGGATAATGAGCGATACAGTCTTCTAATCACCTTTAGATTTAATCTTCTGATGCTGATCTCTTCATCCTTGTAGTTAGAATATAATGAGTGATCAACATTCAACCTTAATTAGTGACGTTAAAATAAGTCATAGTAATACCCACTGCTGCAGAAAAGTGGCTCACATGACTGGGCTTTAATTTCCTCTTAAACATGTAGCACCTCTGACGGGACTGCAGCAGGTGAATTCTACTGCTATGTTTAGTACTGGAGCGTCAGGACTGTGTGTACTCGGCTGTGCTGTCCCAGTTCCAGGTGATACTCTCCACAGTCAGTGCAAGACACCAGTACTCTGCCCTGCCTCCAATTCCTACCCTAATGCAAACAAATATCCACTGCAGCATTCAAACCAGATGGAAATGTTTTGTCAGTCAGTAGTCAGTATTTTATTAGTGTTTGTTGTGCATTCAGTCAGCAGATTCTTACTTATTTGTGTAAAGTACCTGCTCCATACTTACGTGAGTTTCTTTTTCTCCTCTCTCCAGGCAAGCTGAATGCTTCAAAGAGCAAGGAAATGCATTCTACAGCAACAAAGATTACTCTGAGGCTTTCAACTATTACACAAAGGCCATTGGTAAGATCATTTCTGATTACTCTTAATGGAAGTTATTTCACAAGGGAGTGTAATCTGCCAACGTCATCTCATACTTAATTGTCCTCCCTGTGTGGTTAGTCATCCCAGGTATTTTAGGCTTATTGTGTCACAACAAAACATTTATCATCAGGTGTCTGTGGCTCAATCGTCCTTTAAGTCAAGTTTTTCTCTTATCTTAAGATGCATGCCCCAAAAATGCCAGTTACTATGGCAACAGGGCTGCCACCCTCATGATGCTCTGCCGCTTTCGAGAGGCTCTAGAAGATTCCCAGCAGGCCGTGCGGCTGGATGATTGTTTCATGAAGGTCAGTTTTGATTGACGTCAATTGAACTCTCAGCTTTGCATTTCATGCTTGTTTTTGAAACCACGGTTGGTGAAGGAAAACTATATGGAATTTTTATACCGCCTTAACAAGATTGCTTGCCGTGTCTGTCCCCAAGGGTCATTTACGTGAAGGCAAGTGCCACCTGTCTTTGGGAAATGCAATGGCGGCCAGTCGCTGCTTTCAGAAGGTTCTGGAGCTGGAGCCCAGCAATAGAGAAGCACAGCAAGAGGTGGATTTTCAAATGATGACCAGTTGAAGTGTAAATCTCTGAGTTTTATGTAAAATACTCATGTTTTTTTCTGTCGTGTTTCAGAATAAGAATGCAACAACACTGCTGGAGTTTGAGCGAATGGCAGATTTTGGTTTTGAAAAGCGGGATTTCAGAAAGGTACACATTGTCATTTTTCCTACAACAGTTATAAATGGCATCACCCAACCATACCATGTCATCTGATGAGGTATTGACATTTCCCTGTCTGTACTGTTGTTAAGTGAATTGCTGTTTGACAGACCCAACATCAACAGTGCTGTGCTTTAATGTAATAAATCCATTGGGAAAATATACACTAAGCAGTAGCGTTGTGGCTCATGAAGTCTCATCCTGATCCAGGTTGTATACTGCATGGACCGGGCCTTGGCCTTGGCCTCCGCCTGCCACCGCTTCAAAATCCTCAAAGCTGAATGTCTGGCTCTACTGGGGCGATATCCTGAAGCTCAGTCTGTAGCAAGGTAGGAGCAGTTAGAGCCTTTACAGGGTTTTAAAAGTCTTGAATTTATAAATCTGCATTTAATACTCTAAAAAAGTCTTTAAAAGGTATTACATTTGATATGGTAGGTCTAAAGTTATGTTACTATAAATTTGTTGGCTGTATTGTGTTTAAATGTGTCTGGGAAATGTCCAAACTGCAAAGAAAGTAATGTTAGTTGACTCAGTTCCACCTGTTCCAACCTGACAATTTATATTGCAATTAGGAACCAATTATTTGCTAACTTTGCAGCCCCTGGTGAGAAATGACTCGGTGGGATTGAGGCGCTGGAGTAAATAAATGCATTTTCCTAGTATTTGGCAGTATGACCATGAAATGGACATTAAATTCTGTTCTGAGTAGTTTTTAAAAGGTCTGAAAAAGTCTTAAATTTGATTTGTAGAAGCCTGTAAGAACTGTTTTATTATTAAGTTATTGGTATAAGGGACATAGTCGATTGTTTTCTTACAGGGATGTCATTTTTTTCCCTCAGTCGTCTTCGTGATTGACAATATGAAAACTGGCTATTTGTGTTTGTCTTTTGCAGTGACATCCTGCGAATGGATTCCACAAATGCAGATGCACTCTACGTTCGAGGCCTGTGTCTTTACTATGAGGACTGCATTGACAAAGCAGTACAGTTTTTTGTTCAGGCTCTGCGAATGGCACCTGACCACGAAAAGGCCCGGCTAGCCTGCAGGGTACGTTAAATCATCATGTAATAACAGTTTTATGCTTCAGTGTTAAAAACAGTTACATGTGCATGTCTTACATGCCTTATCTTTGCGTGCCTAAAACAGAATGCCAAAGCCTTGAAAGCAAAGAAAGAGGAGGGCAACCAGGCATTTAAGATCAACAACTATGAAGCTGCGTACCAGCTGTACACTGAAGCATTGGCGATAGACCCCAACAACATAAAGACCAACGCTAAACTCTACTGCAACAGAGCCACGGCAGGAGCAAAGGTACAAATCAGAATGGTTACAGCTGTACTTGATGGGACATGTCATGACTCCATAATCATGCCGACTATGAACCTCCCTATCAGTGATTATCTTCAAGGGTTGAACCAGCTTTGTGTGAGTTTTAAGTGAGATTGAAAATAATTAATAACTCTGGGTGGAATTTACATGATGCTGACATTGCAAGGGTTGCAGCAGCTGAAATGGGTCCAACATAGGCATAAGTTAAAACCTAAATCTTACATCATGCCCTTAGTAGGTGTAACATCCTGTTTAAAAGGTGGGATGACTTGGATGATAAGGAGGAATGAATTGAATGGTAGCTTGATTGGCACTTTTGTCCAATTTTTTTAACCAACTGGTGGTTATGTTTTAGTAGTTGTCACTGAACCGCAAGACATTGTTCTAGTTGATGTAGCTTTTTGTTGATGTTTGGTGATTTACACTAGCTTTTTACAGCCTGTTAGACTCCTCATAATCTTCATTAAGTATTCAAGAAGTTTTCCGAATAGAAACAACACAATAATCAACACTGCTTTAAAAATAATGCTTTTCACTGATAGTCCTCATGTCATTGTCTTTTGCTTGGATTAAAAAATTTAAAGGTTAGCTTACTTCATTATCCCTACAGGGAAATTCAGTCTCTGCATTTTACTTGGTGTGCAACGGTACGGGTAGCACACAGTTCGGTCCGTAACTCAGTTTTTGGGCTATGGTTTCGGTTCGGTTTCGGTACGTGTTTTGTGCATAAAGAGAACAGTTTTTTTTCCTCCCAAAATTATATTTTTTCTTTTGCTTGTCAGCAAAACCTGAATTTTACAGTAGGCATAAATTATATCACTGTATTGAATAAAATAACACTTTCTGTCCTGAACAATAGAACCCTGTCTTATTCCTTGACTACTTGTATACAGTCGTATAAAACAGACACGTGCACACATAAGGCCCAAAGGGAGCTTTTTTAAATAACTAAATTCCTGTTCTGCATAGGGATGTAAAAGAAAATGACAGTATAAAAATGCCACGGTTATCTACCGTACATATTTCCTTGTAATAGTGTGTTGTAGTATTGTATGTGTGTCAGAGGGTCAGGGACCAGCGGGAACTTAAAAGTGAGTTACTGTGTAGACAACGTGTTTAATCACAGGTCGGGTCACGGGTGTAACGTACGCGGGTACAAGCGGGTGTCAGTGTTGGAAAAGTGGTGGACCCGAGCAGGACTCTGATGTGTGTTGAGTCTAAAGCCGCTTCTCTGTCCACTGTCTCTCACAGAGGGGCGGGGCTTCCCCACACTGCGTGCTCACATGCATGTCGAGTGAGCGAGAGAGAGAAAAATCAATTGCAAAACCAAAAACCTGTGGTCCATAAGGGCGGATTGTCCCGTGCAGGGCGGACCGAACGGTACACGGTTTTCCCGAGTACCGCTGCATCCCTACATTTTACTCATCCTAATACATACACAGCACCTAACATTAGCATTAGCACATAATACACATTAGGAGCAGTGAGCTGCCAGTGAAGGCCCTCAGGGACCAACTCCAGATCTTCATCAGCACATGGTCAGGGCCATCGACAGGAGAATTAACCTGTATGTGCCTGTTTAAATTAGTTAAGATCAACCTTACATCTCTGCTGTACAACCAAACACTGACACATTCATTTTAAACTAAGTAGTGTCTGTGTATTGTGTAGTGTAATCTAACTTAAGTGAGACCTAGTGTGTGTGGTTCGACAGGGTACTAGTGATGTGGCATGGTTTTGTCTGTATGCTGTTTTTTGTTTTTTTTTATATACCCTTTTTGTGATTTCTAATGTCTTTTATTCTTCTGTGATATTTTTTATGCCTTTGTAAAGCACTTTGAGTTACCCTGTGTATGAATAGTGCTATACAGATAAACTTGCCTTGCCTAAAACATCAGCATAAAAACAACCACCTCAACTTTTTTTGATTTACAGTGATGATAGCACTGATTGGGTATTATGTACTATATAATACAACATGCTTACACAAGTAGAAAGTACTAAAAATGCAGTTGAATTGACAAATGTGGTTCTTTTTGATGAATTACATGGTAGCAGTGACTTGCATTTAATTGCCATTATTAATTCATTTTGCTTTATAAATAGAAAGCTGGCAGAGTATGGATGCCCTTCTAGTCCTTTGTCTCTAATATAATCACTGTCTTTTAATTCCTCATGAACAGCTGAAGAAACTTAATCAAGCTATTGAAGACTGCACCAGTGCAATCAAACTAGATGACACTTACATCAAGGCTTACTTGAGAAGAGCTCAGTGGTAATGATGTTCATTCAGTTTGTGCACATCTGTATCGACTCAGTATATGCAGGTTTGTGACTGACTCTGTGTCACCCTCAGCTACATGGACACAGAGCAGTATGAAGAGGCCGTGCGAGACTATGAAAAAGTTTACCAGACTGAAAAAACATCAGGTAACACACCGTTTGTGTTCTCCACAATTTTAATCATTATCAAAAACGGGTAACATTCTAGTTGGTCAAGTTTTCACCAGCTCAACATGTTTTTGTTCTTTGCTGTAGACCACAAACATCTGCTGAAGAACGCACAGCTGGAACTGAAGAAGAGCAAGAGGAAAGATTACTACAAGGTGCTGGGTGTCGGCAAGAACGCAACCGAGGACGAAATCAAGAAAGCGTATCGTAAAAGAGCCCTAATGCACCACCCAGGTACGTCACTTTCTTGATCCTTATACACATGTTGCCCACAATCCCCAGTGTGAAGTGGCTAAACCTGCCCAAAAATCACTGGATATTTCTTAGGGGTGTGCATCACTAGGCTCCTGACAATTCGATTCTGATTCAGAGGGTTACGATCTGATTATAAGCGATTATGGATGCGTCCCGCAATTAATTTATATTTTTCTCACTGTATGACAAGTGGACATAGACATAGACAGATGTTATTTGTCATTAAGATTTTCATCAAAATGAAATTTCGATGCAGCGGCTCAGTGTACAAGTATTTGCAACTTTTGAAACTAAGCGCATTTCTAATGATCCATAATGAAAACATGCTGATGAATTCGCTTCACTTTTAACTAAGTTCTAGGCGCCGCATGGACTGGTTCTTCTGCCATCTTGTTTTTTGTGTGTTGCTGTAAACTGTTCGGGGTGGCGGTCATGCTATAGTTCCACCTTTTTAGTTACATCGTCAATATTGTTAAAATAACATTATATTCAAAGCATCGATTTTTGACATTTCTGCATCGATCCATAATTGGGCATGTCTGCGTCACAATGCATCAAAGAACGTTTTTTTTTCTGCACCCCTAATATTTCTATACTGGTCTGTATGCAAGTTTTTCTTGAAAATCTGTATAGCCCTCGCCAGTCAAAGAAGATATTAGTAATTGTTTATTAGTAGGAGCTGCAACTAGTGAGGATTTTTGTTCACAAATAATCTGCCAGTTTTTTGCCCGATTACTTGTTTGGTTGATACAATGACAGGAAATAGTGAAAAAATGTTTCCCACAGTCCAACACAGCATCCTCAAATGTCCCCCAACCCAAAGATATTAAATCTAAAGTAATTGTTGTTTAATTTAATCGTCTACCGTTGATGAACCCTATCTGACCGACATAGAGCGTCCACACTCTGGGTTACATATCTGTTTTTAGATGCCGGTAGAATATCAACCAAGTAAGACAGAGCAATAATTTGAATTTACATATAAAACAGAGGAGTTACACTAACATGTTTCACAGTCAACATGTCCCAGAGTGCTGTTTGCTTCCATTGATGGATTTGCAGATATCCAGCATAAAGTGCAAACAATGAAAGCACTATAAGCCAGACCAGTGGTTTATTGATCTGAAATGGTGTTCCCAGCAC
Organism: Apogon hyalosoma; assembly: GCA_037367295.1. Lineage (NCBI taxonomy): Eukaryota > Metazoa > Chordata > Actinopteri > Kurtiformes > Apogonidae > Apogon > Apogon hyalosoma. Next base: position 13,236,543 of record JAPQRP010000013.1, read on the forward strand.
TTCCTACATTGGAATTTACATAATAGCATTCTAAACATGAGCTATCCTGTGGTTTTCCATTACGTGTCCACCCCATCCCTGTTTTGTAGACTTGTAGGTTTTCTGCAGCTAACACATCTTGCATTTGCAATTTTTATGGATGAACATGCTCCTATGAGCATACATATTTTTGTATGAGTATCTGGCACACTTTTGATTGCACTATTGTAAATAGTTCATTTTGATGCACATGCTCCTGCTACATGTGCACAGGGGGCATTTTATTTTTTATCTTTGTTCATCTTTGAGGAAAATGAGAAATCTTAATCTTAAAAATTAAGGTATGTAGACACTCAAAATAAGTTTTCTGTGGTTTGAAAGGATTTTGTGCATCTTTTTTATATGTTCACTTTTAAGTAGGGTTGTCAAAAGTAACGCATTAACACAGATTAATTCATCATCATGACTAATCAGATGAAAAATTTTAATGCAATTAATCTATCTGTTGAGTTGAGAACAAAAAACCAAAGATGGAACAGTTGACCGACATAAAGTATTATGTACACTCTGCAGGAAGGAGCTTTCTTTTCACCAAAACACTTCCAGCTTCAAATACCACATTAACGTGACGCATATGTTAGTCGGGGATTCTGCTAGCACTTTGGCTAACACGCCACCCAGCTTGCGACAAACATGTTAAGTGCATATATTCCTTTCTTTCTTGAGTCTATTTGCTCTTGCAAAATGAAACGCGATTAATACAGATTTAAAATAAATTATATTTAATTTTGATTAATCTAAATGAATTCATAGCAACCCTGTGATTAATCTGATTAAAATTTTTAATCATTTGACAGAACTAATTTTGAGGGATACAGCTATGACGCCTCTGTATTTACAGAAAAATGTGATTTAAAAAAATTTTTTTTTTTTTGTGGTTTACTGCAAACCAATAAACCAATTTATTTCAATCATTACAGTTATAATTATTAGGTCCATTCATTCCCATCTCATGCACATGTTGAACTGTCTGCTGATTGGATGATTCAAAGGAAAATTTTGACATAAAATCACTACAAGGGATTTACAAGTTGCTAAACCATGGGCGGTAATCACTGATCACTACTGACATTTGATGGCCATTTATCTTTTGTGTCATTGTTTTTCAGACCGTCACAGTGCAGCGACTCCAGAAGTTCAGAAGGAGGAGGAAAAGAAATTTAAGGAAGTGGGCGAGGCGTTCACTGTCCTCTCTGACCCAAAGAAGAAGATCCGCTATGACAATGGGCACGATCTGGATAATGATGGCTGCTTTGATGGTGGAGGTAAAAGATTTTTGGTTGAACTTCTTTGTTTTGGTTTGCAGTTAAACTAATGCTCCTGGTGGAACTGAGATGTTCATTTAGTCACATATGTATCGAAGATCATGTGACAAAAACTCAGCATTAATCAAATGGGTTTAGTGGCATTAATATATAAATGTTTTGCGCATGTACCTGATATTAAGCTCCTATAGTAGTGAAGCACTTTTACCACTAGGTGGTGCTATAACGTAAAAAAAAAATACTGCAGCTTTCCTTGCACTGTGATGAAAGTCTTAATTCTCTATTCTTTATGCTTTGGCTTTCCTTCTAGATTTTGATGCAAACAACATCTTCAGGGCGTTTTTCGGTGGCCATGGTGGAGGATTTACCTTTGACTCCAGCTCAGGTATGTCTTATCCATTTTAAACATCCAACATCTTTCCCAGAAAGTTTAATATTGTGTTATTTCTGACTTGATTTTTCTCCTTTTTCTCTTTGAAGACTCTGGACCTGGAAATTTCTTTTTCCAGTTTGGCTAAAGCAGAAGAATATGTGGGGAAAATGCAGCCCTGCAGTGGACAAAATCAAATTGGACGCACAGTCACCTCATGATGCTCAGACTCTTGAGTGTCTTGCAGAATCTCCTTACAATTTTTTCAAGCAGGATTTTGATTATTGCATTCACACTTAAATTTATTTCTCGCATTGATGCTAAAGAAAACATATTGGGAAAGGACAGTTGGAGGCGTTAGTTGTAAATTACTATTGTAGATAAAGATTGGGTTTCGGGTTTGGGTCAGGTGATAAGAGCATGACCTTATTGCCAAATCAAATTTACATTGAATAGACTTATCATGTAAAACTGCCTCTACTTTGATGAAAATGATCAGTAGTAAGGAATGCATTGAAAATCTAAGCAGTATGGTCAATTAGTATAAGGTTCTCTTGGGACATCTCGTCTCTGTAGAGCAAGAGTCAGTGTATTGTGGATGTTAAATGTCAAAACTGACCTCAGGACAGCCTGTTCAGGACAATACTGGTCTCTTGCAAGGGTTTGTCCAGGTTTTATTGGCACGCTTGCCAAATGTAGAATTCGATCTGCAGGGTTTTTGTTTCTTCTCTTCTCTGTGCTGCATTGTATATTTGACTCGAATGTAAAGCGTCATGTGTCCGTAAATCCCTCTTCAGTCTTCCCTCGGTCTATTTATATTTCTTGTACTGTATATTCTAACCTGTATGCAGCTCATTGCCCGTGTTCATATCTTCCTAATTTAAACAAACTCATTTGTAAGTGTTTTCCACTCTGTCATCTCATGTCTTTTTCTCCGAAACAGGCCAAAATCGGACACATTTACAGATCTATCGCCTGTTGAAGCGATGCAACACCATTGCTTTGACTCATTTGTCCTGCTGTTCCAACAAGTTAAAGCGGTGCCTTACAAAAATGAGCAGATCAGTAAACACCCCCCCTTAACCTTCTCACATTGAAACCCACTTTAAAGGCTGTAGAGTGAGCTACCCACCATTTGACAACTGAAAAAAACCTGTAAAGCATGTTTTTTGTGCTGTTTTTTTTTCCACCCAAACATCAAATGCAGTGTTTCAAGTCATCAGTCACACCCAGCTGTCATCCAACTATACTTGTCATGCACGTTTTATCAGTCTAGCCCTTCTCCTACTGGTGTCACCTGTTTAAAGGGCGTCCGATAACATAGGAAGATTCTATTGTTAATTGTTTCCACTGATCTATGTATCATTTTTTTAAAACATGGCACAGTATTAAGATATGCTTTTCTTATTGCAAAAATAAAGGCTCGTCTTTTACTGTAATATTTTTCTCTCTCTCATCTTTACTTTGTTCTAATCTTTTAAAACTAAATGGTCTGTTGTCAATAACTGTTTACTCAGAAATGTGTTTTAAAATATTAGTGAAGGTCATATTTTTTGGTCAAGGATGTTAAATCATTTTAGTGCTTTACAGGTGACAACAAAAGATGAAATGACAATAAGATTGACAAAAAAGATGGATAATAGAGATATTACATGAATGATTAAACAGAGAAAATACTTAAATGATTTTGTAAACGAGAATGGGAGGTTATTATTTTTTTGTAATAGTTTTTTCTATGTGACAGTTTTATAGTGATTTATTCAAAGGCCTGCTCCCATGATTAAGCAGTGGGTGTAACCTGACGTCATCACGTGACCGTGTTTAAACCAATCAGAGGCACTCCAAGACGTGCAATTGGTCGCCAGATTATGGTGCGACAGGAGGAGAGTGAGGTGGCAACTGGCAGGAGCACACACTGGTTCAAGAAGTGACTGTCTAGCTGTGACATATCACCAGAACGTGACTTCTTTACTTCGTGCAGGTGCTACTTTCATTGACAAGGTAACCGTTTTCGCTCAGTTTACAGTGTGAAGTCCGCGGCGGGTCGGGTTGTGTGTGTAGCAGTTAGCTAGCTGCTCCAGTATGAGGCTACAGTAGTTAGCCTGACACAGACAGGACCGTAGGTTAGCGGATGTCCGTGTGAGATGCTGAGAGGGTTGACTACGAAACAAGCAGCCACTGTCATCCCCCGGGGGACGTACAACGTGTAATGCTGCTTGCTCCGTGCGTTTTGCTAGGTTTAAGTATTTTAACATAGCCTTATGGACCCAACTAAAGAGATGCGCCTCACTGATCACTACCTATCTACATTAATCACTAACGCAGGCTAACTTGAGTTACATCATCCCTAAGTAGTCTCTCATTGACACTACAAACGTTGTTTTCACTCACTTCCCTCTAGAGTTTTCGCAAACACACTTCTCTTTCCAGTGTTTCTCTTCACCAGGAAGTTCGTGGTTGTTTACTAAACGTGACTAGATTAAAGTTATTGAACTTGTCTGGTTAGCTAGTCCAGGCTGCAGCCTGTGAAGTGGGTGTGGTGACTGTACATGATGTAGCTTGTACGGGACAGAAGATGTTAAAAGGACCAGTTGAAGTTCTTCCAACAGCAGCTGCGTCAGAAACAGTCCCTCCCTGTCGTCTCTTCAGATGGCTCCAAATTCAGTTTTCTTAGGTACAGGCGTCTGGACAGTAACACTAATTTCACGGTTAGATAGCTTCAGACAATGGGATGAATCCGTGGATTATGGCAGACTAAATACTGTGACATCTGCCCCTGAAAGCATGACAGGATATACTGCTAAGCTAAATCCTAGTTCTCCCTGGGGTACATGCATATATCTGCAGAGTGGCACCTGGCGCAGAAGCTGCAGCAGCCTGAAAGTTACTGCTTTCATATCAGATGCTTCAACCATAAACTTTCTAAATTTTATCTGCATCTCAAAGGCAGAGAAGATAAGATGCACCTTATCAAGCTAACTGCTTCTGTGTTGGATAAGCAGTTAGCTTGAAGGAAGAGGTAGTAAAGGTCTGACTAGTTTGGGCGCTCACATTTCTCACATCTTTATGCTTTACTGAATCTGATTAAAATAGATGATAACTCTATGCCCAAAACAAAAGAAAGAGTGACTCTTAAATGCAGGTATTTTTGTTTTGTAGTGTTTTGTAGGGGTTGGCTGGTGAACTGGTAGTAGTCTCTTAGGCAGGTCTGTCAACATGCTGTAATGTCAAATCCAGTATGTCAAGAAAACTTGTTGAATAGTCACATCCTTTTGGAAACTGGTTTTGCTGTGAGATGACAAATACTGTTAACATTAAGTGCTTTATCAGCTTTTGTAACTTTCATTCAGATTCACAATATTGTCTTGTTTGGTTTTATGGTTGAATGTTGAATTGTAGCATAAAGGCCTCAGTTTTTTTTTATATCCTCTTGTTTGACAAAGGGTGGTTTGTTGATTGAAGGAAAGGGACTGTAACTGTATGTACTGGTTACTTGAGGTGCGTCTCTGACATTGACTTATTGTTGAAGAATTATTGAGTCTCCCACTGTATCATTGGAAAGGGAGCAGTAAGTGTACTCAAGAACAGATTGGATTCAGTGGTATTTACTACCACATCTTATATGAAGGTATGTGTCAGTCTGGCATTTTCTGTTGTCAAATGACCATAATGTACAGCAGCAGAGAGAAAAAACTGCAGATGTAGAGAAAGATTGGTCAGCGTTTAGCTCAAAAGGATAGCTATATTTTCAGTCTTGTACTAGAACATTGAAACTTAGCAGTGTTCCAGTCTAATGAGTTGTTTTTTCCAGTGGCTGGCTCTGTTAGACCACAGGGAAATTATTCATTTTAGATGAATAAAGGCATTGATGCACTTTACTGTATGCCCAATGTTTTCCTACTTTCCAGCTGCTTCACAGTCTGATGTTTAGTTATTGATTTGCTATAACTATTACTGCTTTAACTAAATTTACTTGGTTTTTGGTCAGATACGTGGCCATAGAGCAGATAATGAATGCTTTAATGGTTTATTTAATTCAGAGCTGAGTTTATAGCAAAGCATTTGTTTCTGTGGAAATCTCAAATGCATCACAGCATAGAAGCAAATAAGGTTTAGGCTTGTCAGTAAAATTATTGGTTTTATTTTCTTCTACAAGTTACAAAAGTCAGTACTGTACCATACGACTTCAATGTCAAAGGATTTATAATTGTGTCAATAGTATGATATTTGCTCTTGCGATGAAAAACAAAAAAATTGTTTGGATTTAGTAGTACTCTGTCTTCCTCACTGGAGATATCAGTGTTACACATATTTCTGGAGGACTGTGTTAATATCCTTGACACACCATTTTTTCAGCTGCCTTTTGCTAAAGGAGTTGGGTTGTTCTGCCCCAAAACTGTTCAGTTGGATTCAAGTTGGACAACATACTTGTCCAGGTCATAGTCGTCTTTGTTCTTCTGCCAAGCGTCTGGAACCTGGGAGTCATCTTGTCAGCCAGTATTTTGGTATCTCCATAGGCATTCGTGACCATTTATAAATGTCATCTCCATGATACCTTTTGCACTCATGCAACCTCAGATCATTCCCACCCCACCTTTGTGCTTCACAGTCAGGATTTTAAGACCAGTCAAACATGCTGGATCTCATTTGTGCAGAATAAATGTATCCATGTTTGATCCGAGAAGGTATCTTTTCATGTCTTTAGCAAAGTCAAATTTTGCAGTTTTGTGTTGATGATCTGTCAAGTCGGCGTCCACAAAAGTTGATGTTTTGCATCATCTGAGCCATCATGAAAACTCTTTCCATTCTTAAATCTCATTCAAGTCTTAAAATCTTAGCCCTAGCGCCTGGCCCAAAATTATAATTTCTGGTCATCACGAGTTATTTTTAGCTATTTTCAAGTAGGTAAGGTTGGAGATCGCAGGTGTATTCAAATATTATTATTATTATTATTATTATTATTATTATTATTATTATTATTTCATTTATTGGTTTGCAGATTTTCTAACTTGTGTGTCAGTGATTTGAGGTGC
>JAPQRP010000013.1:13243349-13269180 GCA_037367295.1 Apogon hyalosoma
TATTATTATTATTATTATTATTATTTCATTTATTGGTTTGCAGATTTTCTAACTTGTGTGTCAGTGATTTGAGGTGCAATGGCTTTTGTTGCAACAAGTTTCCTTGCTTCCTTGTAAATATTTAATAAATTTGAATCATTCATGAGGCAATGACATTCTATTTGGTTAACTGGAAACATGACATTACATATATATGGTAAATTTCCATGGTACCTTTTTGGTTTTTGCCTAAATATCCTTACTATGCTTAGTTATTTTGTCTCAAATTATTATGTAAGTCTTTACTCCCATAACAGGTAAATATCTTGTATACTATACAAAAGATGTAACCTCTGTGAGTTTATGCACCGCAATAGCTGGGAATTGAACCCGAGTCAAGTGCTTGTTAGGCAGCTGTGCTCACCACTATACCACCATTGCTTATGCTATATAATGCGTGATATTGAACATGAACTCTCTGCTAAAGGTCCTGTGCTATCCAGCGCTGCCATGTCGGCGAAAGCCATCTCGGAGCAGACGGGGAAGGAGTTCCTGTACAAGTACATCTGCACCACTGCAGCTGTGCAGAACCGCTTCCGCTATGCAACAGTCACCGCTGAGACGGACTGGGACCACATCACACAGGAGCATCCATGGCTGCTGACTGAGGTGAGCCTGCCCTGTAATTCATCAGTGAATCTGGAGAACTTTGTGTAAAGCTCAAAAAAATTTGATTCTGAATGACTTGCTGTAAAAATTCTACGCATTATGTTGATGAAGTTATTCCTCAGTGCTTTCAGAGCTGACTGTACTAAACATAGGTGATTGACTTAAGTAGTTAATGTAGCAACATGATCATGAGACAACGTTGGGTGACTTGTGCATCATGTTAAACTCTCCTAATTGTGGAGAGGAGGAGGGAGGTAATAAGATTAGAGTCAAGGAATTCCAGAGTAGTGTTGTAGCCACTGACACAAAGCCTTCATAAAGATGATTCCTGGTCTCTCTGGAATGTATGTGCTCTACTCACTCATCCTTTAGCGGCTGGTGGTGAAGCCAGATCAGCTGATCAAGCGGCGTGGGAAGCTTGGGCTGGTGGGCATCAACCTTGACCTGCAGGGAGTCCAGGAGTGGCTCAAATCCAGGCTCATGAGAGAGACCACTGTGAGTTAGTTGACCATATCTCTATCATGTCTGGATTCTCACTTGAAAAAGCCAACTTCTATGGATGATGTTTTAATTATTATATGCATGTTTATAGAAGTTTAAAATACTTGAGTGTATACCACAGAGGTCCTCAGCTGGTTTTGTTCTTCAATCTTTTGTCCTGAGAGAGTTGTTTTTACGGTTTTAGGTTGAAAACTGGAGACCTAAAACCAGGTGTTCTGTATCACATGACTTTTAATTAATAATAAAAAGGCAAAGGAAAACATCTTATGTCACATCTTCTCTCGGCCTCAGAGGGATTTGCTTATTAATTATATTGTAAATGAGGATGATTGTGCAGCCCAACCAAAAATTGCATGCATACCTCGTTCATGTATCATATGGCAAACATGTAACCAATAGTAACTTGCCCAACATATGGACCTGTCATGTAAAAGCATGCCCAGAGGCTATGGGCTTATGTTTAGATCTACCAGGTCAGAGGTTGTGTTCTGCTAGTAGAGGAGTGTGATCTATTCTGGTCCACCATGCATACAAACATGCTATGCTCTACTTAACTCAGACAGTCCCGTACATAGGAAAGTTTATAATAATCTTGGCGTTTTCTTGTTCTCAAACAGTTGAAAAGACAAAAACACAGTGCACTTGCATGTACTCTATTCTTGGTAACTGCCATGTCTTCAGTAAGAAAAAAATGCATGACTTTTTTTTTCTGTTTTTGGGTCATTTTTATGGAAAGACGCTCAACCCTGAGCAATGGTAATACAAGTTGTTGGTTAGATGCTCTTTAATTGTATTTTTTGTTTATCTTGGATAGGTGGGGAAGGCAAAGGGAGTGCTGAAAAACTTCCTTATTGAGCCATTTGTTCCACACACACAGGTAATGCATGCCAACTTGTTTCTGTCCATATTGAGGTTATGTCATTAGTAAAAGGTGGACACTCCCCGTTCTTTTTCTGGATTGTGCCCTTGCCAATTTGTCCTGCTTTTGTAAATCTGGCGCTTTATGTCCTTCAAGAGTGCTTGCAAGACTAAATAAAACTACACACTCTTCTGTTTGCGAGTGTGTGTTAATCCTTGGATTTTCCTTTACTGTCTGCCTGCCCACGCAGGAGGAGGAATTCTATGTGTGCATCTATGCCACTCGTGAGGGCGACCATGTGCTTTTCCACCACGAGGGAGGAATGGAGGTCGGTGACGTCGATGCCAAGGCCCAGAAGCTGATGGTTGCAGTGGATGAGAAGCTGAGTGAGGACCAAGTCACAGAGCAGCTCCTCACACATGTGCCTGATGATAAGAAAGAGTAGGGAAACATCTTTTATTTGTTACTAAAGCAAAGATATGTACGGATTAGTTAATGTTGTTTTGATGAAAATATATGAATCCATAGTGAATTATGAATTAATAACACAATTATGGACATATAAAAATATCAATCAGTGGTTCTTTGTATATACATTTATGTTTGATATGATATAATTTATAATTTTGCTATTGTGACTTTGAGAAGCTCATTGTGTGATTATTAGATTAGATAAGTTTATACTTCTTCCTACTCCTTTTCACTCGTAAATTTTGAAGCTTAAGACATTGCAGTTTTATGTTACCATTTTATTTTGTTTTCATTCTTTTGATTATCATTTATTTGCATTGCTGTTTTCAAATTATCATTTACATGATTGAAATAAAAAAAAGTTATTATATTTCACTTTGCAAGTAACTGTCTGTTTGGTTTTAGTTCTGAGGACAGTGTTGACTAATATTTGTTCTCATTGTGCCGTCTTTTTGCATTAAGGGTTCTTGCTAGTTTCATTGTTGGTCTCTTCAACTTATATGAAGATCTGTACTTCACTTACCTGGAAATCAACCCCCTAGGTAAGATTTTTCTCTTGACTATACTATTTTGTTATGCAGTATATTTTTAGGACCAGGTCTCGTACGGCTCTCCTTGTAAAAGACGTTGAACCGTTTTCATTACTGTTACAGCTCCATTGATCATATAATTTATTCATCTAATTAATCATCCATCCATAATGATTCAAGTGCTTTATGTAGAGATAAATAATTAATCTGAGTGATCTAATTACCAATTAGTGTACACCATTTATCAAATTCATATTATTAGATCAGTGTTAACAACACTGTCTCTGTTTCTTTTTAACCAGTCATCACCCAAGATGGGGTTTACATCCTTGACATGGCAGCCAAGATTGATGCAACAGCTGATTACATCTGCAAGGCTAAATGGGGTGATGTGGACTTCCCTCCCCCCTTTGGCAGAGAAGCATATCCAGAGGTGAGAGGCTTTTTAGGTGATTCTACTAGAGGTTGATGAGAACAGCTTGTAACTGTGCAGTGGTGTAATTCATCTGTAGGAGGCTTACATAGCAGATCTGGATGCAAAGAGTGGTGCCAGTCTGAAGCTGACCCTGCTGAATCCTCATGGCAGGATCTGGACTATGGTGGCTGGAGGAGGGGCTTCAGTTGTCTATAGGTAGGCTATTGATTTATACGTAGTGTAGGAGGCATTTTTAGGCAACAAAGTCTATTCAAAGTGCTTTTATTAAGACTTTTTAGTATATCTAAGATTTTAATCAGTTTCTGCAGCTCCTTTAAAAAAAACAAAAGACATGCTTGAGTGCAGTTATTTGTGTTGGAGTCTAGTTTCAACTGGAATCCAGTCATTTATTGACATTAGCTAACTCCATAAGCTAATGCCAACCTCAGTTGCCTTCACCAGTGTTTAACTGCTCCTGCATGATTTCTAGGTAAAGGGTTAAGGTTGGATTTTCTATGAAAATCTTAATGCTTGCTCATCGGTTCTGCATTATCATCCTTTTACTCCTCTACCACTACAACAGTGTACAAGTCTAGATACTCTTAGCTTAAAAATGTAGTTGGCTAATGTCAATGTCTGGCTCCTGTGTAAATTATGAAGTACTTACAAATCTTACATTGACATCCATGGACAAGTTTATTAAAATATCTTTAACACACGTTTTACAGATTTTACGCATAAGTATAAATGTGACATTGTGTGTGGACCTACTAATTTAAAGAAGCTACCTTTTAGATGTAATATGTTTTCTTCAGTCTTAATTACTTAAATATGGTAAAGTGTGATGTTGTATTTAATACTTACTTAAAGCCTGCAGCACCTTTATATAAAATATGAACTTTGGAACAGTATATTCCTTTTTATGTTTTTACCAACATGGATGTGAAATGACTCTTAACTTGCATTCATTAGATTTCAGAAATGCTTTGGAAAGTCTTAAATTTACCTTGTTAATACCTGTAGAAACCCTGCCAAAGAATGTTACACTTCATCTCAACATTACAACAGCATTATTGTTACATGTGTTATTTATTCTCTGTGCTGGGGCCCTGCTCAAAAAGCTCTTCAGCTTCTCAGGGTGTCTCATTTCACATAATGTACGGTAAATGAAAAATGTTATGTTTTTACACTTAGTTCTTTTAATAGATATGTGAATAAATAAATGAAAATAAATGAATGAAATAAATCTCATTCCGGTAACTAAATGGGACGCAGCTAGATTTCACACTCTGTTCTGCATTTCCTCTTTAGTGACACCATCTGTGACTTGGGCGGGGTAGATGAGCTGGCTAATTATGGAGAATACTCTGGTGCACCAAGTGAACAACAAACCTATGACTACGCAAAGACCATCCTTTCACTCATGACGCGGGAAAAACATCCTCAAGGTGGGTGTAGCCAACACTAAACTCGAGCCTGTGTCCCCAAACTGGGGTTAAAGAAAGTGGGCCAAGGGTGAAAGACTGGGTGGGGGTGCTGCTTATGGAAAACAGCCTCTACAGTCTCAGCTGAATTGGACGTTTTCAGTCACCTTGAGTAAATTTGCTTTAAGTGTGAAAATAAGGGTTGGGTCCTTAGGCAGCGTGACATTCAGTGCTGGAGGTGTTTGTCCTCTATTTGGGTGTCACAAGCCCACTGTTCAGTGTGTGTATGCTCTGAACTATGGCCTGCATGTCTGTCACAAAACTATGTTACCTGAGTGTCAAATTTCAGTCTTTAACATGTTTTCACTACCCCTCTGTTTCTCCTGCAGGGAAAGTGCTGATAATTGGAGGAAGTATTGCAAACTTCACCAATGTAGCAGCCACATTTAAGGTGAGTTAAGCTAAATGTATTTATCTGAATCGCTATCGTGTGATAGAGTATGACTTTAATTACATGCAAGCACCATCAGTTAAGAAGTTGTACACAATGTGGAAGATCCTCCTCCTTGAGTCCTATGAAATTGACCTTTTATATCACATATTTCCTCTAAGTACTTATTAGACAATAATGCTACTCTTACACTCCTGCTGCTTGATAAACATAATATACAGATACTTCTAAATCATAAATCTGAACATACTCTTCTCCTCAGGGCATTGTCAGGGCCATCAAAGACTACCAAGGTCCGCTGAAGGAGCACGAAGTCACCATCTTTGTTAGACGTGGTGGGCCGAACTACCAGGAGGGGCTGAGGGTGATGGGGGAAGTAGGTGAGTGAGAATGTAAATTACTTTCTAATTATAGTGTAATTTGTTATTCTAGAATTATTTATAAGGTAAAGTGATCTCAGATAGTTATACTGGACAGCAAAGTAGAAGGAGGTTTAAAGTGGCTGTATAATGTTTGCAAATGCATGCACATTATATATGTAGGATTGACTGCAGTTAGTGCACTAATTAAATTAGCAGAAACCATTTCAATTTGATTATTGTTTTCCTCTCAATAGGCAAGACTACAGGTATTCCTATTCATGTGTTTGGCACTGAGACACATATGACAGCCATTGTTGGAATGGCTCTGGGCCACCGGCCGATCCCCAACCAACCTCCCATGGACGCACACACAGCCAACTTCCTCCTCAATGCCAGCAACAACAGTGCAAAGGTACTGTAATTTATTCATTGTAATTAGATGAAATAGAGTTTTATTGTTGTGAGATGGGGATGATAAGTCACAGTTTTGAAAATATAAAGGTTGTAAAAGCTGAGTTTTTCTGAATATTTAACCTGCATCTGTACTAGAGATCGCACAGATTAATGCAGTCACATGATGCAAAGAATCTGTTGCATTTTTAATTGGATTCACTCACTAGTGAGTTGAGTCATGTTCAGACATTGTTTAAGCTGTAGCAGGCATGAACTTGACAAGCTTTGTTGCGTAGTATTTCATGATTTGCTTGTTTTGCAGTCTGTGTGATAACAGACGTCCAGTTATTAAAAAGACCTTAACAATGCAAACATTAGTCCTTGTTTGACTTTAGAAGTCATTTAAATTTTTTAACATTGGCTACTGAAAAAACAAAACCTGGCAATGGCAGCTGACTTTTTCCAATATCGTAGGACTAGTTTTCATCAAAATAGCATATGCACGATTTAATAATCAGTCAGGATGTTTTAGTGAATGAGTGTTTTTCATATGCATTTTATTATAAGGATTATAATTAGTGGTGCTTGAGTGTAAAAATATGACTCTAACAGTGTGTCCTTCAACGATTACCATGTTGGCTGCATAGTGGAAGGTTAGCAACCAGATAACATTGGAGGAATTGGTGACCGTGGTGACAATGGCAAACCCTAATCTTAATACAGTATAAGACAAAACCACATACAAGTTAGTGAATAATGCAGCTAATAATGAACGGAAACTCAAATTTAATGGAAGATATTCTGGTGGATGGTAAAACTCATTAAAACCATTAAAAAAAATAGTGATGAAGAATGTTGTGTTTCTATTTCTGAACCCAGAAAGTGTACAGTGACCAGTTTGAAATTTGTGTATTGTGCAAGAAGTACACTAACTTTATGTGTATGCAGTACACTACATGCATACAGAGGTAATCGATTAGAAATGCAATATAAGAGCGGAACTGCACATTCCTCTTATGAAGCTTGTGACATAATCTTTGCATGTCTGTTATTCCTTATCAGACCCCAGCTGCTACGAGGACGGCCTCATTCTCTGAACCCAGGACGTCCAACGATGTCACTCCAGCCAAAAAGTGTAAAGCAGGTCTTCCAGCAGGTATTTAACACAGAAACGCTCCACACGCCACTGCTTCTTATCTGTAAGACGCCATATTTACTCATACACTTCTGCTTTTTCATTTCTCTTATCCTTGCTTCCTTTGTTCGTCCCTCCCTTCACCAAATGCTGTCACTGCTTTTCTGCACTTAAATTTTCTTCGTTTCTTCCTCCTGTTCCTTGTTTCGCTGCACAAACTGTTTTTCATGCTCGTGTCTCTAAGACTCTCTTCATTCTATACTGTGGCCTTTGAAGAATGTGGTCACAGGCGATTGGAAAGGTAAGTGATGGGTGTGCCACGTCCACGCTGTGCTCAGCTGACCACAGACTCTACATCAGTTTGCCCATTCTTCTTCTTGCCCTGCGTCCTCTTAATGCTGGTAGACAAAAGTGTGTCTGTGTGTGACACTACTATACATGTCTGCATCACCTCAGTGCCTTTGTACAGTAGTTTAATTAGTATATTAGATTCTTTCATGCCAAGATTTTCATTAAATAATTAAAAAAAAAAAAAAAAAACAAAGCATAGTGAATTAGAGGTTATTCACAGCTTTGGAAAGTGACCAGCTCTCTTGAGTTTAGATTGTAGACTGTAATTTTGGAAGACTGCAGTTCACTGTCCGTAGAAATATTATGCCAAAATACTCAGTCTGCTTTTCACAGCAGTACACTGAAGGCATGCTATGTAGCACCTGAGCTTTGCATGCTCTTACTTCTGCTTTGACTTGTGCTTTTTATGGAGTGTTTTTTTAGAGATGACACACACTTGGCACAATGCATTGAAGTCTGTTCAGTAAATAAAATAAAGATGCTCTCATCCTCTTCTCTTTTGGTGCTCATTTTGTCATATTTTCTTTTTCTGTCCCATGGGGTTACAGAAGCGCAGGCCTCTTCAGGCTGCAGTGGAGGTATGGAAGAGTGTGGAAAAACCTGTCTTCCTGCCTTCTCAGCCCTGTGTCCACTTCCATCTGCCTTCCCGTTTTACCTCTTTTCTGATGTTTCCTCTCAGTTTTTCCTTCTTTTTTCATCCATTTCCCTGAAGTTGTAATGCTCTGTTATAAGCATTACCACTCGAAATGATATTTTTCTGTCTCTGTATGTAATTGCTTTATGCACACATTCCTGTCAGAACAATAAACCCCTCATTAGAAAGAAGGAAAGACTGAAACAAATGTGTAACAAGATGACAATTAATCACACAATAACTGCTTAACAAGACAGTCTGCATTCACAACAGAAAACAGATAACTCACATGAAGTAGTTTCCTCTTTTGCATTCTACACATGGCCTTGTTCCTGGGGTTTGTGGGTCTTGGTTTAAGGTTTGTGTGTGTGTGTGTGTGTGTGTTAGTCAGCTGTGTCATCAGTATCCAGATTGTGTGCTTGGGGACTATTCTTGCCTTCTGGGGTGTAAGTGGGAGTCATTTTGGTAATCACACAGCAAATTAGACAAATCTACTAAGATAATCATATCTCCAGGCAGTGAAGATAAGTGTGTCTAAACTGTTAATTTTAATACTTTGAAGTCCCAAATTAATGCTTTTAACAGTGTGACATTGAGACGGTGGATTGAATTACTTATGTGGGTCGTATCAGGTGTATCACAGCTGTATTTCAAAGCTAACTAAGAAAATTTGTCAGCAGTAAAATATGCATGGTTCAGCCCAACCTGCAGCGTATTTGTTAAAATCTTATGCCAAATGCAGACAAACTGCATCAATATCCAGACACATGTGACGCGACCCAGACTAGGGGCCATGTGATTAAAGAAACATGGTATCAAGAGGTTGGCAAATGCAAGTGACACCTTGTATGACCCTGCTTTATGGCTGTTTCTAATGATTTTGTTAGAACATTAAGAGTTTTCTATGCACTTTGCTTGTGTCCATTCCTGTTCCTGCCATTTTCCTGATCCTCGCCCCCTCTTTTCTATGTGATTATATTTATGTCTCACTCTAGTTCTAACACAGATGTCATTCTCTCTCTGCCTTCGTGTTCCCTCAGCAAAAGCCACTACACTTTTCAGCAAACACACCAAGACCATTGTCTGGGGCATGCAGACACGTGCTGTGCAAGGCATGCTGGACTTCGACTACGTGTGCTCTCGGGATGAGCCTTCTGTGGGAGCCATGGTCTACCCTTTCACGTAGGTTAAAACTCCAAGAAGTTTGCCACAGTTGACTTCATTTTACACATGTCCATCTTGCTTTAACATTTCGCATAGTAAGTCATATTTTCACTCATATTTATTTATTTCCTTTCACTTTGCTTTTAAGCTTCATAAACAAAAAATCCACAAAGCAGATGGACATTATATACCTTAAATGTATGTGTACTAAGACTGGAACAAAGAAATTAACAATTATGAAATAATAATTACCATGAAATCGAATAATAAATACAATCATGCAATCATTTATGGCCTTACTGTTCTACTCAGACAGTTGTGGGTCATTGAAGATACTGAAGCCTTGTATGTGGCTTTGTGTTCCTGTTTTACTCAGTGGGGATCATAAGCAGAAGTTCTACTGGGGACACAAGGAGATCCTGATCCCAGTCTACAAGAACATGGCCGACGCTATGAAGAAGCACCCTGAGGTGGACGTGTTGATCAGCTTTGCCTCCCTGCGCTCAGCGTTTGACAGCACAGTGGAAGCAATGCAGTACCCGCAGGTACAGAGACAAACTGGAGTGAAATGTTCACCTCATACATCAAACCTGATTGTGTGCCCGAGTCACATGTTTACACATTAAGACCTTCCTCGCGTCTACTTTCAGATTCACACTATTGCCATCATAGCTGAAGGTATTCCTGAAGCCCAGACAAGAAAGATGATCAAGATGGCTGATGAGAAAGGTGTCACCATCATCGGCCCTGCCACGGTATGCAGCCTTTTCACTCAAGTGTACTTCAGTACTGTAAAATAATATGAATGATAATATTACAGTAATACATTGTATATTCAATGCGGTTTACTTGCCTTTCTGTATAAATAGAAAAGTGATCCCTGGAACTGGCTCTTGGAGGGTAATTCAGTATTCATTAACTTCTGGTCCCCAGGTCGGAGGCATCAAGCCAGGCTGTTTCAAGATCGGTAACACAGGTGGCATGCTGGACAACATCCTGGCTTCCAAACTGTATCGGCCTGGTAGTGTGGCATATGTGTCCCGCTCTGGGGGCATGTCCAATGAGCTGAACAATATCATATCCCGCACCACTGATGGCGTCTTTGAAGGCGTGGCCATTGGCGGAGACAGGTACAAGAACGCAGCATAATTTGTTTAGGATTAAGGGGCCATTGCCCTAACCCATTGTCCTAACCCTAACCCATTGTCCATTTTATAAGACTTTTAATGTCTGTATGTGCTGTGCTCCTCCCTGTCCAGATACCCAGGCTCCACCTTCATGGACCATGTCCTTCGTTACCAGGACACGCCAGGCGTTAAGATGATAGTGGTGCTGGGAGAGGTGGGTCTAGTTTTAGTGATGTTTAGGATTATCTTGAATGTGCTTAAAATTTTACATCGAGTGTGTTGACTATTAAATGTTTAGCAGTTGTGAAACCGAAACTAAAACATCCATGGTTTTGTCTCACAATTTCATTTTGTGGTTCTTTATCCACTCATACGGCTACTTTTAGCCAAGTAATAGTTATTTACTTATCGTCTTTAATTTATTTGGATAATTTGTAAAGTTAATCTATCTCATTAGTATTTAATTAAAGTGGTTGATGCTGATTTTAATAAAGAAAAAAACTGTAATTTTTTTTTTTGCAACATCCTTAAAAAACTAGGACAAAAGAGTAGGACAATCCCAGCTTCTAAAATCAGGGATGGAACCTGTAGTATTTGTGGATTTGGAGAATTGCTCACTTTACTCAAGTACGCTATGTCCATATGTATTTAATACTTTATGATTACTCTTTGACATCACAGATTGGTGGTACAGAAGAATACAAGATCTGCCAAGGTATCAGGGAGGGCAGGATAACCAAACCTGTGGTGTGCTGGTGTATTGGAACCTGCGCCACCATGTTTGCGTCAGAGGTCTGTGTGCTGCATCTATGGAAGGATCTCTGGACTTATGTATCACTGCCTGACAGGTTTTAAGCTGAACCTTTTTCATGTTTCTTCTCCAGGTTCAGTTTGGCCATGCAGGCGCCTGTGCCAACCAGGCTTCAGAAACCGCAGTGGCCAAGAACCAGGCTCTGAGGGACGCCGGAGCATACGTACCAAAGAGCTTTGACGAACTGGGTGACGTCATCAAGTGAGATATTTATTATTACACAAGCATATCTAAGCATGTGTCAGTCAGTGTGTTTTTAACTGATATTGTGTTCATTGGGTCAAACAGGACTGTGTACGATGAACTGGTGGCCAACGGTACCATTGTTCCCGCCCAGGAGGTGCCTCCCCCAACAGTACCTATGGATTACTCCTGGGCCAGGGTGAGGCAGTGATTCAGTGTACTTTGAGAAGTCCAGAAAGTTTGATTTTTGTTGATATTTTAACACCTAGAAGAATGAAAAAGAATGTCATACCTGTCAAAATGTTTCCTCCAGGAGTTGGGTCTGATCCGTAAGCCAGCTTCATTCATGACCAGTATCTGTGATGAGCGAGGCCAGGAGCTCATCTACGCTGGGATGCCCATCACAGAGGTGTTTAAAGAAGAGATGGGTTTAGGAGGAGTCCTGGGTCTGCTTTGGTTTCAGCGCAGGTTGGTATCAATATAACAGACAGTGACATTAGCTGGTTTTTGATGAGAGTAAATAGATGTCTTTGTTGTTTTTCAGTTCATAGTAGAATAATCACTGCTGTATTCTGTCCAGGTTGCCGCGTTACGCCTGCCAGTTCATCGAGATGTGCCTGATGGTGACCGCTGACCATGGGCCAGCTGTGTCCGGCGCACACAACACCATCGTCTGTGCTCGTGCTGGAAAGGACCTGATCTCGAGTCTGACGTCTGGCCTGCTCACCATTGTCAGTACAGCACTCACACAAACACGTCATGAGTGAATTCAAAAGTGAGACATGATGATATATTTGTAAACTCCAGGGAGATCGTTTTGGAGGCGCTCTGGATGCAGCGGCAAAGCAGTTCAGCAAAGCGTTCGACAGCGGGATGCTGCCAATGGAGTTTGTCAATAAGATGAAGAAGGATGGCAAGCTGATCATGGGCATTGGACACAGAGTTAAATCTGTAAGACAATGTTTCAGCCCATTTGAAGTTCTATATCTGTGTATTAAAGTTGAAAACTGACTCAAATTACTTTCATAGATTTAATAGATTTGTTGTGAGTTTATTAAATTATTTAAAGTAAAGCATAAACCAATGGTATAAATCCTTTTGTCTCTGTTCCAGATCAACAACCCAGACATGCGAGTCCAGATCCTGAAGGACTTTGTTAAACAGCATTTCCCTTCCACTCAGCTACTTGACTACGCCCTAGATGTAGAGAAAATCACCACCTCTAAGGTACAGCAAGATGACGACAAAGCACACGGATTCAAGCCTTTGTCCTTTTTACTTTACAATGAACAGAGAATTCCTTGATTTTTTTTTTTTTTTTTTTTTTTTTTTTTAATATATTCTCAGCATACAGACCAGTGGATTTCTGTTTATTTTCAGAAACCAAATCTGATCCTCAATGTTGACGGTTTTATTGGTGTTGCTTTCGTGGACCTACTCAGGACGTGTGGCGGTTTCACACGGTAAGAATATTCAACGACAACCTGGTGAGGTGTAAGATTCAATCAATACAGTAAATTGTTCCACTTCTTTGCCAGCAATAAACACTCGTTTACACTATTCATAGTATTTTCATACCTTTTCAATATAAGGTGGTGATAATTACTTTCTTGCTCTTCACCTTTGTCAAGAAAATCCCATCTTAAAATAGTTTTAAATATAACTCAGTGTTGAACCAACAGACCAATCATGATTAAGATTTAGTGCCATCTAGTGGTGAGACTGTAGGTTGTACATAACTGAACACCCAGCACCTCCCCTACCAAGTTAGTTCGATATCCTAAATAAAAGACCGTCTCTAGAGCTGGTGTTTGTTTTTTTTTCTGGACCTGCTCATTCTTTAGATACACATGGCTCATTTTAAATGAACAAACACAGCAGTTGTTTTTATTGGGTGGTTCTACTTGAATGAAAATGTAATTATGCATATTATATGCCATTTCTGCATCTTCCTACATATTGTACTTTTAAAAGTGTTTATTTGTTGGCTTCTGCTTTGATATTACATAGTATCGTATTGTTTTTCTAATGAATGTTGGATTTGTTCCAGGGATGAGGCAGATGAGTTTGTGGAGATCGGTGCACTAAATGGGATCTTTGTTCTTGGCCGAAGCATGGGTTTCATCGGTGAGTCCTGCTGAGATTGAACTGTTGGTGACGACTACGTTTACATGTGCAAAATATTCCGGTTTTTGCCCTTATTCTGAAAAACACATAAAGTTTTTATATGGCTAAAGAAAATCCATATTCCACTCATATTTCTGTTTATGTGCAGCCATGTATTCCCTTTTTAAAATGATGTTTTTGCAAAGTTTACCACTTGTGGTAGACACTTTGAGAGCCTCCTGCATATTTTGTTCCTTCAAACACCTCCCAAATATCCATAAATTTCCAAGAAACCTGTTCATATCCTTTGTCCTAATATTTAACAAGAGGTTTTCTTACATTCATCTTAACCAGGATGGATATTTTCTTTACTTTAGCTTTAAACACCAGCCATGTTTCACAACTCGCAGTAAGATGTGCAAATTAGTTTGTTTTCACTGTCAAAAGAATCCTTATAAAACAGAGTAAGATCCCTAATGTCTTAATCTGAAAATGTTCTAAGTGGATCAAGGACGAATATTTTGTTTAGAATATCTAAATGAAATATGCTGTTTACACCTGTCAAATCTGAATAATTCTGAATAAAAGTGGAATAATAGTGTTCATGTAAACATATTCACTGATGCTGAAAGTATCCATGCAATACACGTGTGTCTAATGTGTGTCTGTGTTGTTTTAGGCCATTATCTGGACCAGAAGAGGCTGAAACAGGGTCTGTATCGTCATCCATGGGACGACATCTCCTACGTGCTTCCTGAACATATGTCCATGTAAACCCTTTATCACAAGAAGGGACGCACATCTGATGTGACTGCCCACAACGGTTAAGCAGCATTCACATCACACTTATATATAGGTACTCTCTGATTTTGACAACCGCTGCCTCGGGGAAACGGGGCAGGAGGATTCTGGAAGGAGTAAATAACTGTATGAGTGAGGGATCTGGGCAGATGATTTCCATCTTGTTTTTATGGAGAAAAAGGGGACATATATTTTTAGACTTAGTTTTGAGAAATTATTTAAAGGGTCTATGAAGTAACTTGTTAAGTTTTGAACAAAAAAAGCCAAAACAATGCAAATTACAGCAGTTGCAGGAGCACAAAATTAGTTGGTACTTAAAAAAATAGTGATCTGTTTTGCGTAGTTGGTCAAAGGGCAGGCTTCAGTCACGGTTCCAGGTTTAAAGAGCTGATCAGTTCATCTGTGGTTACAGCCGCTGATGTAAAACTAACTCAAGCTCTGCAATAGTTACTCATGTTTTTTATGTTATTTAAAATACTAACTGGTTTCTTTTAATCAGCAGTTGCCTGTTTAGTTCATGACTAAGTGTGCTTTCTAAATATTGCACCTTAATGTAAACACTAGGAAATCTAGATCTAATAATATTAATTCCTCCAAGTTTTCACTCCCGCTGAAAAGCAGAAACCAAAGTTGTTTTTAGGAGTTTGTCTTTGTTATGCCAAGTAAAAGAACAGATTCAAGTGAGTTTATTTATGCTATGTTTTCAAATGAGGCACCTCACTGATAGAAGGGAATTTAACAAGCATGACATGAAACAAAATGACTTGTGTGTCACTTTGCCTTTCATAGTAAAACCATGGTCCCAATGATAGGTCGGAATTGATCAGTTACTGTGAATTCAGTACAGTTTTGCAGAATTCAAGTCATTTACATCAAGTCTTTGAACAAGTTTAATGCTGTTCTGAATTTAAAATGCTTCATGAATGTTGAAAGCATCATTTGGGGAGGGACTATGAAAGCAGAGAGCTTTGTTTTGGAAAATTCTCAATCTATGGATGCCGAAACCGTAAAAAAAAAAAAAAAAAAAAAATATTATTTCAACTCCAAAAAAGTCTGCACTCCAGCTGAAAATGCTTTGTAACTGCCCTCTTTATGGCCTGCTGTGTTTGATCTTTGTTTTGCTGTTTTTATTTAACTGTGAAAATGCTTTGTTTTTTTGTTTTTTGTAATATGCTGTCATAATAGAATAATAAAGAACTTATTGTCTTAATTTCTTTGTAGTGTGAGTGTAACATAATGAGCTGTAAATGATGTTTGAACAGGTATTTTACACCAAGAACCCTTAAAGTCCAGTCAGTTTAGCTCAAAAAAGGCCCAACCCAGGAGAAGTTGCTATAGTGATTTTTAAATTGTTTCTAGTGGCCCGAATACCCTCCTGCATCACATAATAGTTCTATTACTGGGTTTACAGAACATGTTTCAGCAGTCAAATTTCACTGTTTTATAGGCTTATGGTCTGTGTAAAAACGGTCAGTGTTGGGTTTTTTTTTTTTTTTTTTTCCAATCTTCAGATCCTAATTTTAGTGCATCTGTTGTTGACATTGAAATCTGCAGGTGTTTATTTGCAACATACTAGGAAGCTGGTCGGTGAAAACACAAACAATAATTCTTTGGTAGTTAAACTTTAGTTGATAGTTAACTATTACAGAAATCAACGTGATTAGTTATGTATAAGTATACAGTTAAAAAAAGATTCACTGGCACTGACAAACAGGATAGAAAAATACTTAAGTTTCTGTTTCCTTTTTAGTTACTGTAAACAAAACCGAGTTTTATTTTATATTCCCGTGTCATTTAAACAGACAAAACAAATGTAGGTGGATAATAACAAATAGAGGAATAATTCGATGCAGTCTGTGCTCAGTGAAAACTTATGTCTGTAAAGAACTTTATAAACACACAGCTTGTCTTTACAAAGTAGCAGTGTTTTATGATTAGATTAAAAAGAAAATAGTTGTGTTATGTGCAGAATAAGGATTTTAATCAACAGTGGATTAAACAAAGAGTATGAGGACAAAGATGGTCAAAGGAAAAATGTGTGAAATGGAGAACAACAGTTTCAACACACAAGCCAGAAATACTAAAAAAATGCTGTGCTAATTAAACAAAAAACAAACAGTCATCATCCACCCTCTGGACTGGTATTGAAGTCACATCCAGAAAAGGAACCGGTACAGTATTAATAGAAAAGAATGTAATAACAAAAAAATTTGTACACAATATGACAAAATATTGGAGACATGTCTTTAGTCCTGATGTTGTAGTCAATTTAGATAAATAAAAAAAAAAGAAAGAAACTGCAATGATATTTACTTCAAAGCTTTATTTTTTTAGGAATCCTCATGTAAGAGCATAAATACCACAACTGTTGATTTAAAAAAAAAAACAACCTTGCAACTATTAATGAAAAACTGGTAATAACTTCTGGTTGACTTCTACTGCTCCTCGCAATATTCCTTTGATTACATTATTTGCTCTTTCTGTGCAATATTAATTTCTAGACTTGACTGCTAAGAGCACTTAAACCATCTATTTATTTTATTGTTGGGTTTGAAAATATTTGGTGAATGTGTTGATGGTAGTAAATTATGTGTTTTTGCTCATTACACCATGTAAGTAGAGTGTAAAGTTTGTTACATTCTTGCAATACTTTTCTTTCTCTATTTCTAATTTTAGTTCTATTTCTGCTGATGTTGCATTGTTTTCATTGGTCCCATTATTGCCTCTGCTGCAATATTGACTGGAACTATTAAACATTTCTGCATTTTTTTTTAATTTTTTTTTAGCACTAAAACAAAGAGGGGAAAAAAGGAAGTATCATTATTTCTAAGTTATTATGCTATTATTTTATTGGTTTGACCCACCTGTCATCAAATTGGGCAGTATGTGGCTCTTGAATTAAAATCAGTTTGACTCCTCTGTCCTAAGGGTTAATTAATGCAGCGCCTTATTTGTTCACATAAAATCTTATTTTACCTGCTGTCAGTGAATGCAACATGAACATTTACTGACAATAATCACTAAACTTTGACCGTTCGTAAACGGTGAGTCTATAACAACAGCCTACATTTAATGACTATCATCATTATCGTTAAAAATCTTTAAATATAACCGAGATCAAGAATAAAATATACATTAACATATATTTACGTGTTTTCCACCTTTGTGTTGCGAACGGCTCAGTCGCGCAACCGCACGCCTCAACACGCATGCGCGGAAACCTAGGCGTAAATAAAGTTGATTTGAAGTGACGGAGACGCGTTCAAACACCTCCACAAATCGGACCCGCGGTGCTGGAGCTCCGACACCGGCCTGGCTCGTTGATATTTGAGTGATTCTCACCGACGCTGAGCCCAAACAGAGTCTGTATTCCTGTAGAAGACGGAAGTGAGCGTGTTTTTCCACTCAGGAGTGGCCGTGGAGGCTGCGCATGCATGTCCGTGTCTGGATGTTTGTTCACGTGCGCGGTGTGTGTCTGTGACTTCATCCCACGGATCCTCCACGGCAGACCCGGGCCCGGTGGCATGGCGGCGGCGGCGGCAGGAGGAGGAGGGCCGGAGGAGGGCTGCCGGAGCCCCGTACCCGGACTGCTAACAGGTGACGAGGACCCGGAGGAGGCCGAGGAGTTCACCTGCCCGGCCCACTGCTCGGAGCTGGTCCGCCGGCAGGACGAGCAGCGGAAGGCGGGGCTGTTCTGCGACGTGGAGCTGGTCTTCGGTCCGAACCTCCGCACCGTGTCCGCACACCGGTCCGTGCTGTCCGCGGCGTCCGAATACTTCTCGCTGCTACTGGGCGGATCCGAGTCCGGGTCCGGCCTGGTGGAGCTCACCGACTGGAGGTCTACGCCCGGCCTGGACCCGGACGCGGTGGACCGGGTTATCCAGTTCATGTACACCGGAGAAATCACGGTGACCACCGCCAATGTGCACCAAGTGTTGGAACTGGCTGACAGGTGATTTCTGCACTTTTACTGTGACCTGAAAACTGAAGAGCATGTTAGAGACGGAAGTACTGGGTTTGTTTATGTCTGGTATGTGAGCCACACCTGTAGGCCAGGTAGGAAGGACTACAGTACACAGGAAAAGAACCCGAAAGGTGGTGGATGACCCTTTTTTTTTTTTTTTTTTTAATCAAAACGTGTCTAGGAAAGACTCATTGAGATGATACTGTACATTTCTTTTACAGTAGACAGATTATCACCCAAACATAAATATACAACCATAACATTATGACCATTGACAGGTGAAGTGGTTTATTTAATAGTAAAATACAAACAAGGACCATTTTACTGCACAATTACTACTTTCACTAATAGCTTTACACAACTTTATTAGGGTTTGATCTATCTATCTATCTATCTATCTATCTATCTATCTATCTATCTATCTATCTATCTATCTATCTCTGAAAAATGAAATGCAAATCTTGGCATTTGCGTCTTGTATACGTCATTGATGCTTTGCTGTTGTTGAGTTCCACTTCCACTCTATTAACCTTTTGGGTTTTTGTGGCGTGATTTTTTTTTTTCCTATATTCTCCACTTTTTGCAGTTCAGGCTTTAAAAATGTCACCTTGTGATCAGTTGAATATGGTAACATGTAAAGTTTTTAAGCTGCAATTAACACTGTAAAGGTTTATGCTGATCAACTAAAACACTGACAACTGGCAGGTAAAGTGGTATTCATTTTTATTATGTCATTCTAATAGGATCTGTCAGTGGGTGGGATGTGTTAGGCAGCAAGTGAACATTTAGACCTAGAACTTTATGCTGTTAGAAACAGCAAAATGGCAAGAGTAAGGATCTGAGCAAGTACCGACCAAAAGTATCTTAAGTAACAACAACCGATTCTCAACCAATCAAGTATCTATGGGAGCAGAATGTTTTTACCATCTGTCTAATATTGTGTAGGTTCCCCTTCTTCCACAAAAACAGCTCTGACCAGGGCCTAGACTCCACCAGACCTCTGAAGGTGTGCTGGGGTATCTGGACCAAGACGTTAGCAGCAGATCCCTAAAGTCCTGGGTTTAGAGAAGTGGACCTCCATAGATCAGATTTATTTATCCAACACCTCCCACAGATATTCAATGGTCCTGAGATTGGGCTGTCCTTCCTTAGTCCATTTGTGGTCGGTACTAACCACTGCAGACCAGGAACACCCAACAAGACCTGCAGTTGTGGAGATGCTCTGACCCAGTCATCACTGTTACAATATGGACCTGGACAAAGTCACTCAGTTCCTTACATTGCTCATTTTGCTGCTTCCAACATGTCAACTTCAAGGACTAAATGTTTACCTGCTGCCTAATATATCCAACCCAGCGAAAGGTACCATTCTAATGAAATAATCCATATTATTACCACTTGTCCTGTCAGTGGACATAATGTAATAGCTGATGGGTGTACACAGACATCATATGAAATACAAGGCAACTGTAAAATGATGAATGCAAATAAATAATTAAATATTTAAACCAATTAGGCAAAACATCTACAGCCGCATCTTCCTCCGTCAATGCTATGTAAATGTACAATGAGATCAACTCCTTAAGTTTTAGGTTTTGTGCCTTATTCCAAGCAGAAGGAGCAGTAGATTTAAAGGCCCTTTTCCTCAGATACACTTGATCTGTAAAGAATACAGCACTTTGTCACAATAATTTCACGAGAAGATGTAAAAATATTTTATTCCCACTTTATGGGCAACAGTGTAATATAGAGTTATTTGTGAAAGGGGAAATAAATACAACAAAAACAAAATAAAGACACAAAACAACATTGGTATCACCAATCCGCTACTGGCCAAAATGTCATGGTAAATGTAAATATCAGCCACCAATTTTGCGATCAGCGCATGTCAGTATAATTCCAGTGCTGCGGTTTTTAACCATCCCACTGTTCACTCTTTCAGGTTCCTGTTGGCGAAGCTTAAGGACTTCTGCGGAGAGTTTCTAATGAAGAAGTTAAACCTGACCAACTGCGTGGCGGTGCACAGCCTGGCCCTCACCTACACTCTGGATCAGCTGGTCCAAGGATCCACCGCCGTGATCCGACAGAACTTCCACAAAGTTATCCGAAGTGATGAATTCTACACGCTGCCTTTCCACCTGGTGCGAGGCTGGCTGTCCGACTCAGAAATCACCGTGGATTCAGAGCAGGAGTTGTTTGAGGTTGTTGTTAAATGGGTACACCAAAACACAGAGGAGCGGGAGAGGCACTTTGAGGAGCTGTTCAGGCTTTTAAGGCTGACGCAGATCACGCCGACCTACCTGACCAGAGTGGTGAGGAAGGAGCCCTTAGTGGCCGATAATGCGGCTTGTTGGCAGTTGGTGAATGATGCCCTTGAAGTCCACGCCATAAGCTTCGACAGCTTCAAGTCACCTGATCACGTGATGAAAATGCAGCCCCGTTTTGGCCAAACCATGGATGTGATCATGGTGGTGGGTGGTCTTTCGGAGGGTTGTGACTATCTGAGTGAGTGTGTGGGCTACTTTGTTGCCGAAGACCGTTGGGTCAACCTGTCACACATTCACAACCACCTAGACGGACATGCAATCACCGTCACCGACAGCCATGTTTATGTAGCGGGGTCTATGGAACCAGGTTTTGCGAAGACTGTGGAGCGCTACAACCCCAGCATCAACACCTGGGAGCAGGTGAGCAGCCTGAACACGCGCAAACACTCTTTCGGCCTCACATCTGTTAAAAATGTCCTCTACAGCATCGGCGGTCATGGCAACTTCAGCCCAGGGTTTAAAGACGTCGGCGTCTACATGCCTGAACAGGATCAGTGGCACAGTCTGGAGCCAGCGCCAAAGGTCCTGCGTGACGTTAAAACGGTAACCGTGGACGACCGCTACGTGTACATCCTGGCCAGGACTCCAGTAGACATGGAAGATGATGATGGACTACGTACCGTGACCAGCTGCTATGACACAGAAAGCCACAAATGGCAGGAAGTGGACTCCTTACCCCTCATTGATAACTACTGTATTTTCCAGATGGCTGTTGCTTGTACCAGCTTCTACCACACAGCTTCCTGCTGTCCCAAGAGGTACCAGGTGACATTCGAAGCCGCTCAGCAAAAAATAAGCACCAACATCTCTGAAGACATTCTGGACAGCCTTCCTCCAGAGGTCACCACTATTGAAGGGGCTGCCATTTGCCACCTGGGGGAGGACATCTTCATCATTGGGGGTTGGAGGAACAACAGCAGCAGCTTGGACAAGCAGTATCGGAAGGAGGCGTATCGTTACAGCGCTGAGAGGAAGCGCTGGATGCTGCTGCCTCCGATGCCCCAGCCGCGCTGCAGAGCTGCCGCCTGCCATGTTCGCATCCCATACCAGTATCTTCATGGCTGCCAACGCTACCCCATTCCCCACAACCTGGCCCGCCAGCGAGACCGCATGCAGCAGATGCAGCAGCTGCATCGCCGCAGTCTCAGTCTGCGGCGGCAGCTGCATTCTCAGATTGAATGTTGAGATTGAAACCGTGTTGCACAAATCAAACATATTGCCTTTTGCGTGGTATGCATATTATTACCACAAAACTTTCCTAAGTTTACTGTGGTGAAATGTCTGCTTTCTTCTGCCAGGAAATTATTCTTGATTTTCAAAATTTCTTCAAGTTTTTTTCTTCATTCAGTTAAGATGTAGTTTTTAGTTAGTTTAAAATCATAGGAGTGAAGTCAGTGAAGTTCAGTTTGTTTTAGTGTTGAGGATAAATGATGTGTACATTTACTGTTATTATCAAAAGTACCTTTAATTCTCTGAGGAAACAAAAAAATGGAGAAAACCAGTATCAGCTTTAACTTCTTGCTTCTCACTATTTTCTCTTTTTTTTTCTGTTCTACCTCCAGTTCCCACAATATTTTTTGCACTGTAGATAGCTGATGTCAGTTTGATGGAGTGAGGATGTAGTGTGTCTACAGCTTTAACCCTCCGCTGCACTCATCTCATATTGTGCACAGTACCTCACCCCTGGACACTTTTAGTCAAGTCTCTCTCTGTGGCTCCATCTTGTGGACATAATGAGGAACACTCCCCCGAAGACGATGCGTTCTATCGCTGATGTGACAAACAGTCAGAACATAGACACCATGTTTAGGTCAGGGGTGTACTGTGGGTCAGGGGTGTACTCTGGGTCCCTGGGTGGTGGTGGTGGTGGTGGTCTCTGTCGTCATCTCCACAGCCACAGCTCCTCTGTTTTCCAGTTCGTGATTATGCTACCGAGGACCATTTTATTTTCCCATTTTTTGCTATGAAACTCAGTCTTGTTTCTCAGACTGGGGATTTCTTCTTCTTTCTCTTCTTCTTCTTCTTCTCCTCCTTCCATCTCTTCTATCTCTTCTTTTACGTCTCCTTCCATCTCTTCTGCTTCTCCTCCTTGCATCTCTTCTTCTTCCATCTCTTCTTCTCTTCCTTCCATCTCTTCTTCCATCTTTTCTTCTCCTTGCATCTCTTCTCCTCCTCTTTCCATCTCTTCTTCTGTCTCTTCCTCTACTCCTCCTTCCATCTCTTCTTTTCCTCCTTGCATCTCTTCTTCTTCTCCTATCTCTTCTTTTCCTTGCATCTCTTCTCCTCCTTCCATCTCTTCTATCTTTTACTTCTTCCATCTCTTCTTCTTCTCCTCCTCCTTGCATCTCTTCTTCCATCTCTTCTTCTTCCATCTCTTCTTCTCCTTGCATCTCTTCTCTTTCCATCTCTTCTTCTTCTCTCCTCTACTCCTCCTTCCGTCTCCTTCTTTTCCTCCTTGCATCTCTTCTTCTTCCATCTCTTCTTCCATCTCTTCTTCTCCTTGCATCTCTTCTCTTTCCATCTCTTCTTCTTCTGTCTCTTCCTCTACTCCTCCTTCCGTCTCTTCTTCTTTTCCTCCTTGCATCTCTTCTTCTTCCATCTCTTCTTCTTCTCCTCCTTGCATCTCTTCTTCTCCGCGTTCTCTTTTTCTTCTACTCCTTGCATCTCTTCTCCTCCTCCCATCTCTTCATTTACTTTAGTTTCTTCTTGCATTTTGTCATCTCTTTTTTTTCTCCCCTTTCGATTACTTCATCTTTGTCGTCACTCAAAGATGAGGCTGCATGGTCTGGTTCGTTACATTCATGCCAGTCTCAGTCCTTAGACATATATGTCACTTTCCCATCGTTATCGTTATCTTATTTGTCTTCTTTTTGTGCTCACTGCTCATTAGCCACTCACCATTTTAGACCCTGCACAACAGTGGAAAGTCTAGTTTGTCCACAATGGTTTTTCAAATGCGACACATCTTCTGAAGGGTTACATTCCTTCTGGCCTCGTTCCTTGGGAACACATTTCCTTCCTTCTTCATGTTGTTCTTCATCTTTTTCTTTTCGCTGGTCACTTACGAGGTTCCACGCAGCCATGACTGTGTAAAGTTGTGTCTTGATATGTGTCGTATCAGTCATACATTAGTACTTTTTTTTTTTTTTCATTTTTATTCCGTGTTAGTGATGGGAAGTTCACCTCTTTTCAGGGAGCCGGCTCTTTTGACTCCCAAATGGATCCCTAGATTAATCATTTTTTCTTTTTTTTTTTGGTGGATATTTATGTTTTACCAAATTATGTGTAAAACGATGTATGTAATAATGTATGTATAAACATACATACGTTTTATCCGTATACACAGCAGAACCCCCTCCCACTCCAACTGTGATACATGGCTGTCACTCTCTGCAGACCCTCCATAGTGAGACCGGGGGGGGTCATTTTGACCTGACGAAGGCAGCGACCGCAGCAGCAGTTTGTCTGTGTGTGTGTGTTTATGTACGTGCATGTTGATGTGTGTGTGGTCATTTTGACCCGTCGAAAATAGCCGGTGGGGGGTAAATATTGCAACAGGGGTCAGTTTGACCTGTGTGTGTGTGTTATGTCAGGACATGACCAGGATATGACTTGAACATGACTGGGCATGACCGAAGGTGGCAGTGGGAGGGGTAATCCCAAACAGGGGTTGTTTGGACCCACAAAAGGCAGCGGGAGGGGGTACAAATTGCAACGGGGGTCATTTTGACCCGAAAAAGGCGGTGGGAAGGTTAAAAAGATAAACATTTAGTGTCACTCAGCACAAACAACATTTTGGAACCAGATTTCATTACCTTATTAAGACAGGCCTCCATTTTGCATTTTTGCACTATAATACATAATCAAAAATGTTTTATGCCATTCTACATTTTGTGAGTGGATGTATATGATTTATTCATTTTCTGTATCCGTGTTACTTCCCACATTATGTCAGATTAGAAACTGGGCCAAATAACCTTTTGCAATTTTGTATTAAGTGTGTTGTTTTTCAGTGATTCATTGCTGACCTCTTTAAGCTGAAATTTTGTTCCTTCTCTCTACTGTTTAATGCTGCTAAATCTCTGACTAATGGACATTCCCACTGTGTGAAAACTGCTAACGGGTTCTTACTGAGTTGAGTCTTACACTGAAGGACTTTGAATCTTACCTGTACAAAAGTTGGAGGCTCACAACGAAGTGTTGTGCTGATCCGGCAGGTTTCTTCATTGCTGTGAAAATCAGTCATTAAATAATGTATTATTAGGCTCCTGAGATTGGGAACCTTTACCTACTGTAAAGCACTTAATCTGAACAACATTCATTTTTAAATCATTTTATGCAATGTTTCTCATAAAGTCTATGCATCATTTGATTAATTACCTGCCGTTTTAATAGTATTTTGTTCAAAGCTGGGTTACAAACTGATTTTGAGATTTGTTTTGGTTAAGGTACTTTACTGGTGTGTTCTCAGATGTTATGCAGCTATTTGTACTGTGGAACATAGTCTTGTTGCCTTCTCTTCTTGCAAGATATTTAGAATAAAAGTACTTTGAGTAAAATTTGACTGCTGTCATTAAAAACAGTGTTGATGTTCACTTATTGTAGTTTTTATGTATTCTTAATTAAAATCTTTACAGCTTTGTAACAGTATATAATAAATTAGCACAAAATGTGATGAAGGTAGTCACTTATTGAAAGAGATTATAATCTGTTATATTTAGTAGACTTAATTTTGTTTTCTCTCTTTAACATTAAGGCAAAAAAACACAATAAGGCCAACAAACAGTGTATGTATGTATGAGTATATAGGGGTTTTGTTAAATATTAAGATGTTAAATCTTAAATTACCAGCAGTAAGAACACTTGACACATTTTCTAGAGTCAGTGCATCTGGAAGTATTCACAATACAACACTTTTTTTTTTTTAACATTTTGTGTTATAGCCTTATTCCAAACAAGATTAAATAGATTTTTTTTTACACAGTATCTAATAATAAAGTGAAAGAAGGCTGTTTGAAACTTTTGCAAATTTATTAAAAAATAATGAATTCAAAATAATATCACGTGTACTTATGTATCCGCAGCGTTTGCCATGACCTCAGGTGGATCCTGTTTCCACAACTTGATTGGAGTCACCTGTGGTCAGTGCAGTTGAATGGACATGAGTTGGAAAC
>JAPQRP010000013.1:13269821-13283567 GCA_037367295.1 Apogon hyalosoma
GGCTTCAGGACAACTGTGAACGTCCTTGAGCCCAGACTGGAACCCCACTGAACATCTGTGGAGAGTCTGAAAACCTGGTGGAGCTGGACAGATTCTGCAAAGAAGAATGGGAGAAACTGCCCCAAAATAGGTGTTTTAAGCTCAAAGAGTCATACTCAAACAGACTGGAGGCTGTATTTGGTGCCAAAGGTGCGTCAACAAAGTACTGAGCAAACTGTAAATACTTATGCACGTGTTATATATATATATATATTTTTGTAAACCTGCAAAAGTTTCAGATTTTTTCACTTTGTCATTATGAGGTATTGTATGTAGATTTTTTTAGGTAAAAAATGCATTTAATTTATATTGGAATATGGTTGTAACGTAAGAAAGAAAAAAAAAAAAACCACAAAACGGAGGTAAGGCGGAACCAAAGTTAGTGTGTAAGCAAAGGGGGATGTTATCGGTGTTGCAACCAGACCGGATGTAAACAAATCACTTAAAACAGCGGCAGTCCACTGAGAAAAATAAGCGAATAAAAATATTTCATTTGCAAGTTTAGATTGTTTAACCCATACTCCATGAAAGTGGCACCAACATTTACATTTTACTTTAACATCTGGAGGAAATAACGGTCTGAAAATGGTAAGTTTTACCGTCAGCCGTTATGTAATCACCGCAGGCTCAGTTCAATGGGATTTGGTAGAAGGAAAAAAAATACCGAGTCAGCTCATTTTTCATGTAAATGTACAGTTTTGTTTTGTTTTTTTCTGTAAAGAATGCATTGAATCTCACATAATCTAATAACGAGGCTGCACTGTCCGACGGTCAGTTATTTGTAGAGATGTAGAGTAATGAATGCCGGCTTAACATGCCATTTGAAGGAGGCAAAGTGTTTATGAAGTTGAATGCTGAATTTGGGAAATAGTATTTATTGGTAAATAAAATCCAGGTATTATATCAAGTAACACTTAACTAACCTTCGAGTACTACTAAAGGAAAATAAGTTGAATTGGAGTAAATGAATGCTGTCCAAAACATTGCATAATCAGTATTCACTTGTCGTTACACTGTTTAATGTATGTGGAATAATTTCTGAGCTTTGTCTGTGACATAGTAGACAAAACCTACACTTAGATACAAACTACTACGCAAGTTAAATGAAACTTCTATCAATTATGAACACATAACATCCCTGTAAATAGAAGTGTTTCCTTTTTCTGTGGCAGATATACCATATTCCCTGGATCTACACACCAGTGCGGACTGTCCTGGCAATCTGGCACCAGTTGATTAAGAGTGAGGTCAGAAAGCTCTGTCATATCATTGAAGTTAAAACACTACTTTCTAAGGTGCTTATTGATAATGAATGTATGTCTCTTGTTTTCTGTTCAGATTCCAGAGCTGGCAAAGTGCTCAGTGCTGATGAGGGAGCGTGGCAGAGTGGAAGAGACCATCCACAGCATGCAGCGCGCAGGTGCAGGCAGCCTTCAGGTTAGTACAGTTTATGGCATCGCTGGGAGGCAGCCATGGCTAAGAAGGTTGTAGAATCAGCCAAATGATTGCTGGTTTGGTTCCCCAGACTTAACCTTCCATTTGCTCCTCAGGCGCCTGACATGGAAGCCCACTGCTCCTCGTCTGCAATGTGTGTGTGTTGTGTTCCTACATGTGCAGATAGTGATGGGTTAAATGCAGAGGGTCAATTTCAGTGTGTGTGGTATGTCTGCTTGTAAAACATATTGACAAAGATTCTAAAAAAACTAAAAAAAAAAAGCTGCATTTTTTTGTTAAACTTGGTAAATGTCTAAAAAGAAAAGGACAAAAACATGGATCTGTATATAGGCCTGGCCAAGTGAGTAACAGTGAGAAAGCACTGTGCAGCAATACTAATCATTCCATATCTGTTTTTAAAAATTAATTTAGCAGCAATCATAATAGCCCAAATTGTAGATCTAAGCAAATACTTTAACATGCCATTAAGGAATAATAACCAAATATTTAATAAAAACATGAATTTATCATCTTTGACAAAGTAACAGAGTGATAAAAAATATAAAGCAGTTACTTAAGGTTTGGAAAAAATGCCAAAAAGTGCTGTTCGTCAAGGAAAGTGCAAATATTTAACATACCACACTTTTCTTAATATATGAGAGTACATTATATCCAAAAATGAAACTGATTTAACTTTTATTTTAGTTTTAAAACACATTAATTCATGGTAATGGAGGGAGAATCCAAAAAAGTAACAGAGTGAAATGTTTGTTCAGTGTGATGCACCAGAATAATCAAAGATTTTATTTAGATACTGATAAACTGATCAGCCTTTGGTGACATGTTTCATTACTATATAGTATAATACACATCTTTCTGCTGTTTTTTAACAATAAATAACATTCAAAATCATTATAGTATTTGATTGTTATGAAATATAAGATTAGACACAGGCATATATTTTGAACATAGTTATTTACGCATTGCTATTTACATTCTGAATTTATGCTGTGTACATTAATTTACTACTTTTTGTGTTAATGTACACTGTATTCTCATATATTTTCTTAAATATCCAGTTGTAATTCAGGTACAAATTAAATAAGCACAGTTTTAGAAGCTAGAGATGTACATCTTTCATGCTGAGTAATCAAAAATATTGTTTTAGAGAAAAAAGAAATTGACCTTGATGTTCATTTTTGCTTGGCCATGCCCATATCTGGGAGAACACCATATCAAACTTAAACCTGAGGTAAATTTGTCTCAATAAAAACCCCTTTATACATCGAGTCCTTTTGATCCCACTTTCCTATGCACTGAACAAGATTCTTCATAATGCTTTCAAATGACAGAGTAGAATGAAATTAGGTTTTACTCCTGCTTTAGTTCAGCTCTCACAGGACGACTGATAAAACAGATTACTAACTTAATGGTGCCTTTAGATCCTTTAGTTTGAAATGGGATTCAACAAAACCATGTACTGTATTTGTGACTTAACCTCTGCAATTGTTAATTCACTTGTGAAAAATAATTGTCCATTTCTAATTCTTCATCGTATTGTCCCGTTTCCTCAGGTAATCTCAGACTTTGACATGACACTGACCAGATTCGCGCACAACGGCAAGAGAGTACCCACCACTCACAGTAAGCATGCCGTCTGCATATCACTGCATACATATGACTCTCCTGAAATTCTTATCTGCATCTTGGGCAAATGGTAAATTTTGCAATTGTCCCTTTGTAGTGTTTGTATTTATTTGTGACATTGTCCTGAACTTGTGTGTGTTCCACCACTCCTTGCTTTTCCCAGACATCCTGGACAACCGGTTATTAATGAATGAAGACTGCACTAAAAAGGTATCATGCATCAAATAAAAACACACCCAGTCTAATTTCAGAGTCAAACCGTGACTAGAGTTACTGTTGTTTAATGTGTAATTCACCTGTCATTCCACTATGAAAATCCATCTCTTGCAAATATTTGTACTTGCTGACACCATATTTTGTTGGTCCACTACAGATGAAGGAGCTGTTGAACACCTACTATCCGATAGAGATTGATGCAGGCCGATCTACTGAAGAGAAACTGCCTCTCATGGTGGAATGGTAAGAAACAATCAGTGAGACAATTAAATCTCTTCTTTTTCAATATTTAGTTGTAATTTTTAATACAACCCAAATTCCTGTGAAGTTGAGATGTTGCATAAAACAAATAAAATACATTTACTTTTTTTTTTTTTTTTAACCTATATTCAATTGAATCCACAACAAAATATTTAATGTTCAAACTGATAAACTTTATTGCTTTTTGCAAATATTCACTCATTTTTTATTTGATGCCTGAAACATGTTCCAAAAGAGCCTGGTCAGATGTATGTGATAGTACTGTGTTACATCAACTCTTCTCTGAACACTCAATAATAAGCCTTTGGGAGCTGAGGACACTAACTGATGTAGGTGGAATTCTTTCCCATTCTTGCCTAATGTACGACTTCAGTTGCTCAACAGCCCAGAGTCTGCGTTGTCATGTTTAGCTCTTCATAATGCGCCACACATTTTCACTGGAACAGGTCTGAACTGCAGGTTTGCCAGTCTAGTACCTGCACTTCTCCTGTGAAACCACATTGTAGTAACTCCCGCAGAATGTGGCTTTGTTGTGCTGAAATAAGCAGGGATGTCACTTGGATGGAAGCATATTTTGCTCCAAACCCTGTATGTGCCTTCACAAACGTACATGTTGCCCATGTCATTCCATCACAGATATTGGCTTTTGAACTTTACACTGATAATCTGGAAGGTCCTTTTCCTCTGCTGCTCAGAGGACACAACGCCCATGACTTCAAAAAACAATCTGAAAGGTGACCTCTTCAGACCACAGCACGTTTCCACTTTGCGTCTGTCCATCCATCTCAGATGAGCTCAGGCCCAAAGAAGCCGGCAGCATTTCTGGGTGGCGCTGATATATTGCTTTTGCTTGGTATGGTAGTTTAAACTTGTAGATGTAGCTGCAAACTGCATGAACTGACAATGGTTTTCTGAAGTGCTCCTGACCCAAAGTGGTAATATCCTCTACAGAATCTGTTTTTAATGCAGTGGGATAAGAAGGATCAAAGGTCATGGACATTTGGTGCTGGTTTTTAGTTCAGCTGCTTACACACACAGATTTCTTGTAATCTTTTAGTGACATAATGGACTATAGATGATGAAATCCCTAAATTCCTTGCAGTTGTACATTGAGAAGTGCTGGTCTTAAACTTGTTGGACCATTGGCTCATACAGGTGTTCACAAAGAGGTGACCCCTCCCCCATCCATGCTTGTGAATGACTGAGCCTTTCAGATGCTCCTTTTATACCTAAACATGACACTTGCCTATTCGCCGTTAACCTGTGGATTGTATCAAACAGGTGTTTTTTTGAGCATTGCTGAACTTTCCCAGTATTTTTATTGCCCTTGTCCCAGTTCTCTTGAAGCATGCTGCAGCCATTAAATTCAAGATGAGTGAATATTTGCCAGAAGTTTCAGTTTGAACATTATCTTGTCGTTGTAGTGTATTCAACTTAAGTAGAGGACAAAAAGGATTTGAAAATCATTATATTCTGTTTATCTTTGTATTGAATAATCAATCAGAATAACATCCATTATTAATTTTTTTCCTCATTTTTAGATTTAAGCAGTGAACAAAACAAAGGCACACAAAACAAAAAACACACACACTTTAACATCCTATACCTCACCCCCCAGAACTTGCATCTCGTCACAACATGAGTTAGTAACATAAGTTGTACCACTATTCAGAGTTATCAATATATTGTAGAAGGGTATTCCAGATCTTATTGAACTGATGGGAGTTTATTTTAACCCCACCAGTTCCAGAGGGCGGGGGTATAGATATATCAGGAATTCCGTACAACCGAATTCTCAGACACTATTTACCCAATTCTTTTCAAATTCGACACATTCTTTACATGTGCCTCTCAATTTTTTCCCATATTATTGAAAAGATTGAAAGTTCTGACTTAAAATGAATCCCTGGGTAAGCCACGGATAATGTCAGTGAGCAGGTGGAGCAAAGTGTTGTGCAACCGGGCAGGGGTATTGGTAAGCTCTGCTTACTTTGACACTTATTTATCTTTTACACCATGTCCCAACTTCACTTGAATTGGGGTTGTAATATGTTAATGATTTGCACAGAGGTTTGTTTTTATATTCTGGAGTTTTGATATATAAAGTGAAAATCTAAGCTGGACATTGTCATGAAATAGTCTTGGTGCTTCCTGCAGGTGGACCAAAGTCCATGAGTTGCTTATTGATCAGAGGATCAGGAAAGACATGCTCGCCAGGGCAGTGAAGGAATCCAGCGCCATGCTCAGGTACAAACCACTGAACACAAAACCAGCTGTAACAACACTGATGTTTGTCATAGTTGGCTCAGCAGAAAATACACTGCCATTGTCCTGTACAAAGAAATCCCAAAATATGAGACATGAGTCCAAATGCATTAACCATGAGAACACTGAAACAGATGACACCAGCTCCACTTTAGTCATGGTCTTTTAAACACACAGTAACTGGCTCACAAGGAACATGTAAATTAACCAATAACATAATATTGTCAGGTTGTCCTTTAGTCCCTTTTCTCCACAAAAACCAAAAATTAGTTTGTCTTAATTTGTGCAACACGTCTGCTCATTTAGTCCCTGCTGATGTGTATGAAAACTGGGGGGTGTGTGTGCAGGGATGGCTACAAAGTGTTTTTCGACCATCTGGCCGAGCACCACGTCCCTCTACTGATCTTCTCAGCTGGTGTCGGTGACGTCCTG
Source organism: Apogon hyalosoma (assembly GCA_037367295.1). NCBI lineage: Eukaryota > Metazoa > Chordata > Actinopteri > Kurtiformes > Apogonidae > Apogon > Apogon hyalosoma. The sequence goes on from JAPQRP010000013.1 coordinate 13,276,116, forward strand.
GAGGAGGTGATCCGACAGAACCAGGTCTTCCACCCCAACATCAACATCATCTCCAACTACATGGACTTTGACCACACAGTAAGAGTTTAGTTTTTTGCTCCTGTGGTGCTATGTTGTATAAATAATGATTCAGAGGGTGGAATGACAGTCTTGTTTGTGAGGAGTTAAAGGCATAATTCACATCGATTTTTAAGGCTTCATTTTCTTTCTACAGTAGCAGAAAAAGGACACGCTTAAAATTTTACACAATCTCCAATATTTGAATGAAATTGCAGAAAAAAAACAGACCTAAATTATTGACCATGTGTGTCATTCCCTGGATGCGTTTCATTGTTACTGAAACATCCAGATTTGACCTCGATGGAACAGAGCATGTGCAGAAGGGAGCATGTGGGTTTAGAAAATGAAACACTTGGCAGAGTTCAGAGCCTTTAGTGATCCCTGATATAATATGACAAATGCATGGAGCGTCCAAACATTTGTTGCTACCACTGTATTACTGCATTACTCCAAGTTGTTAATCCATTGTTTCCTGAAAAAACAGCTGAAATGTAGATTAAATTCCTGGCCTTCGCTGCTTGAATCAAGAATCCATGCGTTAGTATTACAAATTTTCACACAATGTATAATATGATCAAATTAATCACTTTTCTTGATAGTGGCCACTTTCAAACACAAGACAATGATTCTAATTTAGATCATGTTTTGGTAATTGTTATAATACAACCATACTTAATCTGTATTATATCATCACTGTTGGGCAGAAACCTCTTACTTTTGAGGAAACTGGAAAAACAATGTATATTCTAAGTAAATGGAGTTGAGCGAAGTAGTCACAAGCAGTTTCACACTTTTCATTGGTTAAATATGAACAGCAACGATATGTAATTTTAGGTGCAGTTAAATTTATTTCTGACCAGTTTCATCTGAACTAATGGTGGTCTTGTTGATCAGGGGGTACTTCAAGCCTTCAAGGGTCAACTGATCCACACCTTCAACAAGAGGCAGGGTACTCTGGCCCATGCTGCTCACCTCAGGCAGGTGCAGGATCGACCCAACGTGCTGCTGCTGGGAGACTCCCTGGGAGACCTGACCATGGCCGATGGGGTGACGGACACCCACAACATCCTGACCGTCGGCTTCCTCAACGACCAGGTCGGGTCACAGGAGAGGCAGACTGAATGCACTCGCAGATTTATAAATCCATTTCTCATTCTGTATCTGCTGCATTTTTCAGGTGGAAGAAAGAAAAGAGTCGTACATTAACTCCTTTGACATCGTACTGGTGAAGGATGAGACGATGGACATCCCAAACGCCATCGTCAAATACATTACCTCGTCCAGATACAGCAAGTAAGACGCACAAAAAGGAGCTGAGCACTGACGCTGAGAGACATCACTTATGCTGCTTTTATGACAGAACGAACATGTTCACTCCATTCACACAGAAAACAATACTTACCTCAAACAACAGTTCACCTGTTTAACACTTGTATTTTTTTACATGTAAAAGCCATGCAACTCTTTAAATTGCATCCATTTTTGATGTGTCCGTTACATAATTCCAGAGTTGAAGATCTGTGTCGTAAATACAGTGTTCCAGTTTAACTAAAGAAACATTTCTTTTGACTTCAAATACAGATAATCATGCACTTCAGAAAAAAACTATACCTGTTACAGAGTAAGTCGAACATTTCAGTGCTAAAGCCAGATGTCTTTAGTGTGTGACTTGTTTAACTGATATTGAACTTTCAAAACCTTTTGCATTTTACTCCTGTCTTCAACTCTGCCACCTGTCTGCTTCATATTGACAATGTTTCTTCGTCGTATGCTGTTATTGAACACTGTATTCACCACAGTTATAGAGGCTAAAGGTCTTTCAGCTGATAGTTATTCAGCTTTTCTTTAAATGTGGCTGCTAAAAGTAAGGATTTAACTGAGTTGGTTGCACTTTACTCCAGGTGTGATACTATGAGTAGAGGAGACGCTATACGGGGTTTTTCAAAAAGAATGAACTGATTTCATCACGCAATATTTTTATAAGGAAAAGCAATAGAAAACTCCAGCCGAGTCACAAGTATTCTACTCACTCAGCTTTTATTTCCTGTCTTACAAGTGTTCAGCCACCTGCAGCACGGACAGTATCAGCATATCATGATCCACTGAGTTGATCGCTGTTATTCGATATTTAAGGTCACTGAGGTTAGAAAACTTTCAAATGGTCACTGACTCATTCCATGACGCTTGAAAACTGAAGCAATGCATCATGAAATCAGTTCTTTCTTTGTGAATAACCCTGTATATAGACGTACTCTTCAAGGTTAATGATAGTTCACATTAAAATATTAGTCTTAAGTTGGATTTTATCCTTCGTTTCTCACCATCTTAGACACTTTGACTTATTCCTTCAGTCAGTTTTAATGTTCTCAAAATGCTAATTTAATGCGGTCTTAAATGAATAGATGTCTTTCCACCAATGTCAGCTGAAGCTTGTTCATTTTTAGTCTTTGTACATAGTGTATGATGTTCGCCACCAATTTTTCATCAAATCTGTAAAATCCGAGTGATAGCGTAAGTATCACAAGTCCGTTAGTCTTTCCGTGATTACACACCTAAAATCACATCCCTTGCAGTGAAGAACTTCAAAGTGTACTCCATTTGTTTACGTACCAAACCGATTTGTCACTCTGGGCTTTTTGGAAATTTTGCTGCGAAGTGCATTGTGGGAATGGGAATTCCACAATGCAGCAACAAACATGGAAATGGCTTCATTGCTTCTTGCTGCTGTGTGGAAGTCTGAAAAGGCCTGAATGACGGTTTGGTTTCAGTTTGGTGTGTAAAGTGGACTAAAGTTATTCACTGTGAGGGAAGTGATTCAGGTGCATAATCACGGAAAGGCTATGACTCAGGTTTTACAGATTTGATGAAAAATTGTTGAACATCTTATGCTGCTTTAAGCCTACATTAATTTGATCCTTCACAGTGAATTCATTTCTCTTCTGCTAATCTAACAAAGTATTTCAGGGATTTTTGTGCAGTCTGAATGAAATGTCTACTATCAGGAGTTGTATTTTCCATGAATACAATAATTTTTTTAAACAAACATTTTAATTCATGTAAGTTTCAGGACAAAATAAAGGTGCTTGTTTTTGAGGAATAAAGTTATCAAACACAGACAATCATACAACACAGGACTACACACAAATCTACTGTACTGTTCTGTCATATCAAAAAGCTGTCTGATGTGATACAGAAAATATTAAACTACAGTTCTTTGGGAAAAGTCTCTTGTTGTATATTTTAAGGTGTTGAGCTTTAATCCCTGAGTGAGAATGGACCCGCGTCCTCATCACAACTCGTCGTGTCTTGCCTCTCTTTCCTTGTCCTCGTCCACTTTGAGTTTGAGCTCATCGGCCGTAATGATGCCGTCTTTATTCCGGTCTTGGTTCTGAAACATGTCAGAAATTACCTGCTCCATGGTCATCCCAGGCTTTATACGACCTTTGCCCTCTGCCACCTGCAGCTTGATGAACTCCCCAAACTGGAAGGAAACAAAGACAACGGATCACATTAACAACAGGCCTGGACACACCGGGGTTATATCTCTAGCAACACAAGTTTTAATGAAAGGGATTTTAATAGTTTAAACGGGTTTTATGCACAGCCCCACTGCTTCCTGAGCTTGAGGCGGCTCATTTAGTTCTTGTCTTCCATTATTCGACACTCATTAATCCAGGTGTGTCTGCTACGTCTTGTTGTGACTGAGGTCAGACACACCCTGATTAATCAGTGTGTCCAATAATGAAAGACAGGAAATAAAGGAGCTGCCTCAAGATCAGGAAGTAGCGGGGCTATAGAGCCCATTGTTCATTTCAATCAAGCATTCAATGTTGTGATTCATGTTAAGTACCACCAGATGGCACCAATGCAGGGAAATGATTTTATAAACAGGCTCCATAATCACATCAAATGAATGTGGTCTAGAGGTACCCGCTAAAGGGTTTCTTGAACCTGTAATAAAACTTGAATAATCAGAAGTGATAGTTCAGCTTCAAGGTTATTACTGAGGCTCTGGTGCATTTGCATATTAAAGTAAACTAAATGTTTTACCCTCCATACAAGCAAAAGTTACTGCAATTATGTTTTATTAGACTTAATTTGTCATATTTTGCTCCTGTGAATGAACGTCATGAAACTAACTTGAGATGTGTCTACTTTTTGAATGTGAAAATAAACCATGAAGAAGTTCCTCTGGTCCCAAAGAGGAACTACTCCATGAATTTTATTTTCATGTTCCAAAAAACTAGATTCTATTTATAAAAGGGGTGTTTTAATGTTCTTTTTGCTTATTTTATTTCAAATATAACAAAACCAAAACAAGAAGAAAAATTAATGTGAAAAAAAAAAAAAATTAAAAAAGGAATGGGATGAAGCTTAACTTCTATACTCCTGGCCCCTTACCCCATCTTTCTACCCACCTTAAATTCCCATGTCAGATCCCATAAGTAACTCCACAAATCCTACACAGACTAAATTCTGACTAAGCACTAGTGAAACGTCAAACCTATTTCAGGTTTGACGTTTTGTCAAAAGACACTGAATACTAGTCTGGCCAGCCATCCAGTTTTCTCAGTGTATTCAATTCTGAGAAAACCGTCTGGAATTGGGCTGATCACTGAAATATGCACAACCTATTCTATACTGAACCAATCACAAGTCAGGGGGGCGGGTGTTTTGTAATGTGTCATTCGCACCAAATTCGTTTTGTCGCGAGTCAATGTCAGTTCCAACTCTGCAAATCTCTTTACAACTGCTGTCGGTTGTTTACTTGATTTACAGATTACACCTTGTATTCTTAAATTTCGCTGACAAAAGCGTTACGTCCGTCTTATCTGTGATTGGTTTACTCTGTGCCTGTTAGTCCCGCCTTCATATTTGGATTCAAGCCCTGCGATTCCAGACTGATTTCTCATTGAGAAAGATGAATGGCTGGCCAGGCTAACTGAATGCAGCATTTTGAACTAACTTTAGTGGTCTATCACATCGCTTTTCTAAATTCGTTATGAAATGTTGTGCAAAACTGTTGCTATAGTCACTGCTGACTGTCACTTCGTTGTCAAGTTGATGGTTTGAACACAAGCAGAAAACTCCCTTAAAGCTTAAATTACCTTTTAGTGCATTGTATTTCAACTGGTTTGGACACAAGGCCTCTGTAGCTGCTTGTTCTTGTGCTTTCAGGCTGTAGAAATTGTAGAAATTGGCTATTTACAGTGGTTTTCAGACAGAGGGGATTAATGTATGATGAAGTGATAATTAAGCAATAAATCAGATTCCATTAAACGTGACATAGGATGTTTCTACTGCTCTCCAACCACAGAAGCGACTTCAGTTTTCTATAACATCATGAAACAATGTCAGGTTATCTATATTTATATTTAGAGGACAATGTTGCAGCAGAAAGATATGAATTTCCAGACGTTTACATTTTTTACCCCTGATTTTGGCTCCTGCAGCAGTAAGGCAGGTAGTTTTTTGGTAGGTCAACAAACAGAAAACCTTTGGTATCTGAGTCAAAATGCTAAATATCAGTCAAAATGCTATTTTAAACGTTAGTGTCAGCCCAGAATTTCACCATCAGCACATCCCTAATGTGGAAATGCCTATCGTCAGCAGTGTCATACCTCCTCCTGGGGCACCTCATTGTTCTTGTTTAAGTCCAGGGCTTGAAACAGTTCTGCAGGACTCTCTTCCAGCCAGACGAATAAGTACCCCGGCGGCACACCCTTCTGGAAGCTCACCAGTTCAATGTCAAAGACCAGCACCGCACTGCTCGGTACACCAGTGGCTGAACCATGAAATAAAACAAACGGACTGTTTAACTTTTACATCTAATATTTAGTTGCATATAGAAACGAGAGCCTTCAGATGGGTCGTTGAAGACAATGTTAACGTCTCACCTCCTCTTTCTCCGTGGCCCAGGTGAGGTGGCACTGTTAAAACCCTCTTCTCTCCCAAACACATGCCCTGTAAACCCAGGTCCAGTCCGTCTATCACCTTATCCGCCCCCAGCACCGCATCCTGAGTGTTCTCATAGTCATGTCTGCAGAAGAACAAATGTAAGTGCATATATCGTATTCACATTGATCTAAAGCCGCAGACTGTTAGTGTTCGTCTTCTATGATGTCATGGTCACTCACGAGGAAAAGAGCTTGGTGCCGTCCACCAGCGTGCAGTTATAATGGTAGTAGACTAGGTCGTTGACGGCGGTGGTTTCATTGCAGGTTTCAGGTCTGTGGGTGACCTGGATGGCCACTGTGTCACTGGGGTTGTGGAAGTCCAAGATGTGAATGTCAAAGACGAGCACGGCGTAAGGGGGGATCACATCACCTGCACAAAACAACACATTATTCCATCTTTGTGGTTCTCAAAGGTCTGAGAAAAACTCAACCTCTAATCTGTTATGTCTCTTATGTCACCTTTGTACAAGACAGAACACAGATGATTGAACTTCAAGATCTGGTTTCCCTGGACACTTTCAAGAGGATGTTGTATGACTCAGAGACATCTGGCTGCAGGTGTTTTGTCTGATGCACTTTATCTTCATATCGTGGGCACTTTTAGCAAAATTGACGTTGGAAGGTTTGACTTGATTGTGTTTTTTTTTTTTTTGTCTTGAAAACTTGGTTTTGTTTTTATGTATGAAAGCTTGTGTCTGAAACTAATGTACTGCTGCCTGTTTTGGCCAGGACACTCTTGAAAAAGATTTTTAATCTCAATGAGGTTTTCCTGGTTAAATGTAAAAAAAACTAAATAAAAAAAAATGACACCGTATCAGTGAAGGCATGAATTTCTTGACAGAGGTTGAAAAGCCTTCAGTTTGACTTTGCTAGAAACTCAAGCAGCAATTGTACAGGATAGTGACTATAATTTATGTTCATTATTATGTAATATCTGACTTCCAAATATGAGACACTTGTCTAAGAAGCCATTTCAGCCTAACAGACTCTAGGTCAGGGGTGTCCAAATCCGGTCCTCGAGTGCCGGTATCCTGCATGTTTTAGATATTTCCCTCTTCCATCACTCCTAAAAGCCATTCCATCATCATCAGGCTTCAGCAGAGCTGATGATGAGCTGATCATGAATTGAACCAGGTGTGATAGAAGAGGAAAATATCTAAAACATGCAGGATACCGGCCTTGGACACGCCTGCTCTAAGCATATTAATCCTTGACGTCTTGTGACAGCTTGGTTCTGTTTGCCATACCTGCACATACACCCCAGTAATGTACCTGGCTTCCTTCGTATCCACCCCGGAAATGGTCATCCAGTCACCTCATTCGCCCCTAGTTAGCGGCAGTATAAATAAGCCACGTCTGCATTCCTCAGGGGGAACAACCACCGGAAAGTATAGGAAGCGTCAGAGCCACAACTCATAGATCCGGACGAAATACG
>JAPQRP010000013.1:13304775-13315505 GCA_037367295.1 Apogon hyalosoma
AATTTGATATTTACTTTTGTTGTCCATCTGTGACATTTTAGCCTTTGTCCATCCATGAAGCTGCCATTTTTCTAAACTCTTGCTATTTAGGTATAATCATATAATTTTTTCCTCTAACCAGTTATTAGTTTTGTAAAATAGAGGCTTTTAAGGTATACAGTGAATACATTTTAGGATGAAAATGTCATTGGAACTTTACTTTTGAGGACTTTGTAATTTTTGCAAAAAATAGACGTTAATTTTTTGTCCATCCGTGACGCAGTAGTTTTTGATATTTGAAACAAAATTTTGCCCTTTGAGTATGTTTAAGATGGCATTTAGATCTTTCCAATTATGTGTAATATTTGTCTTAAACTTGTCTGGTTCAAAAGCTATGAATTAAAAAATAGTGGGCTGTCCATCCGTGACGCCCTTGACCTTGCCTGATAGTCTTTACCAGAGGTGTCAAACTCATTTCAGTTCAGGGGCTAAATACTCCCAATTTGATTTCAAACAGGCCAGACTAGAAACATAATAGAATAAAAACCTATAAATAGTGACAACTCCAAATTTTTCTCTATTTTCATGCAAAAAAGTAAAATAAAATTATGCTAATATTTACACAAAAATTGAGAATAACCTGAACAACCTGAAATCTCTTCAGAAACATAAGTGCAATTTTAACCATATTATGCCTCAACTTATCATTTATACATGTGCATTACAACTTACAGATCACAGTAGATCAACAAATGCACAAAACATTTATTGACAGGCGTTACACTTAAAATTTTGTAGATGTCATTATTTAAAGTTATTCTGCTACTGGTCTGACCCACTTGGAATAAAATTGGGCTAAAATGAGTTTGACACCCATATGTTTGGGTCCTGGTCCTCAAGAGCTACCATCCTGCGTGTTTAGGTGTTTCCTCTTCCAGTCCAGCTGACGGTCCTTATCAGGCTTCTGCAGAGCTTGATGATAGGCTGATCATTTGAATCAGGTGTGTTGGAAGAGGGATACATCTAAAACACGTAGGATAGTAGATCTTGAGGACCAGGATTGGACACCCCTGCTATAGACTATTAACTCATTTTAGTTGAGGGGCCACATCCTTCCAATATGATCTGAAGTGGGTCGGACCAATAAAATAATAACACAATAATCTATAAATAATATCAACTCCAAACATTTCTCTATGTTTAAGAGTGAAAAAAGTGAAATTATATTATGAAAATGTTAACATCTGAAAACTATCCTTTAAAAAATGTGAACAAACATGAAAAAAAACTGAAATTTATTTTTTTTAAAAGTGCAATTTTAACAGCATTATGCCTCAGTTTATCATTTACACATGTAGATTACAAATACGTTTTTTTGTTTTTTTTTACATCCACTGTAACCTGTCAAACAATTAGGAACAAACAGAATATTGTTAAAATTCCACTCATCTCTCTTAAAACATTTTAGTTTGTTCATATTTTATTCACTGTTTTGTGAAAGGATAGTTTATAAATGCAAACGTTGTCATAATGTCATTTTAGTATTTTACTGATCTGACCCACTTGAGATCAAATTGGGCTGAATGTTGCCCTTGAACTAAAATTATATCTTTCTTAATATCTTAAGTGTAATTTTTGCATTTCACACATTCATCCCACTGGCTGAACTGGACCCTTTTGTGGGCTGATTTTAGCCCGTGGGCCGTATGTTTGACACCCGTGCTATAGACAATTAGTTATAATATATATAATGGATAAACACTAAAGTGGCTAACAGACAAGGCTAAAATATTAATTCCTAGAGCCTTCTGAATGGGGGCAGTCTGTGTAACTACAAAAGCAGTAAACTGTGTGCATTCCTTTGTGTGGAGCAGTAAAATTCTGTAAAATACTATGAATTATGGGAACAAGGAACAGTAGATGGAAAAAAAAAAAAAACAGCAAATTGCAAATAGTGAATTTCCCTCTGGGGATCTATGAAGTTCTGTATCTGTAAATAAGATGCACGCTTTGCTTATATTGTTAGCTTTGTTAATTATGCATAGTATATATACTGTACATGTGCATCAAAGCTGGAGTACTGGTTTCTTAGTGCCCTTGAGCAAAAATTCCACAGTTAACTTTCAGTATACTGTGATTCAAATGATCTGAGAGGACTTCTTCACTAATGGGTTGTGGAAAACATACTCCATGATGCAGCTTTTGTCTAATCACAGGTTTTTTCAGGCAGGTAGGCGGGTTTAATACGTGACTGACAGCTATAATCGCCAATCGCTGATCAGATCCAGTGAGTTTCATCCTCAACATGATTGCACTGTTTTTCTAAGTTTTCATCAGTCATCTGTATGTGTACTTAGTCTTTTGATTTAGACTGAGAAGAGATATTTGCAAAAGGAGGGTGTGTATTGTCAAATTTTGGTTCCCCCCCATGATTTCAGCTCCTGCAGCTGTAATTTATCATTCTACTGTTATTTTACTGTGTACACTTATATTTTTACTGCATTTTATTTATTTGTACTAGAAGAAGCTTTTTTTTTTGCTGCTTGGTAAGTCCATAAACAGTTCAAAGCTATTTTAGTTTTACAAACCAACACTAAAATCACCAGTTTAACTTTTTTTTTTTTAGCAAAGATCAAAGTAACAGTTGATAACAAATACGTAAGAACTCCAATGTATGACAATGAACACTGAATTCAGGTAAAATTAACTGATTTTTCCTTCCAGGGTTAATAATTTATGTTGTTCAATAATGTCACGGCTTTGTAGTGCATCATATTTGATGTCATGTATTCTTTTTTCCGACCTTTTTCAAGACAGTCCTCATAATAAGTGGGAAAATTAACTTAAAACTAAAACAATACAATCCCTAAAAATGAAAATAAAACGTACATGACAATACCAGAACCATGCTGGCTCTGGGATAGTTCATGCTGTTATGTTTGGCTGCTGTAAACTGTGTGGTTACCTCTGTATTTCTCTGGACCCTCTGGTGGAGTGGGGATGGGGATGGGGTCAAACACACTGCAGTCCTTCCCAGTGTAGTCGGGGTCACAGATACACTTCACCTCATTACTGCAAGTCTGCAACACGAGGACGCCGCATAAGCCAGGGGTGTCAAACTCATGTTAGTTCAGGGGCCACGTACAGCCTAATATGATGTTACATATGCCGGACCAGTAAAATAACAACAGCAAAAAAATGTAAAATATATTATGAAAATGTTTACATCTACAAAGTTTCCTTAAAAATTTGAATAGCATGAAGTGGCTGAAAAGAGAAAAACCTATTATAAATGACTGGATTGATGTAGTTTACAGTACATATGTTATGGAGAGAATCACATTTAAACCGAGACATAAAATCGATATCTTCGCTGAAAATTGGTTTAAATGGCTCACTTATGTTTTAACTGTAAGGCCTGATTTTGTTTAATTACAACGTGCTCCTACGGGGGGGCATATCCTCAAACTTTACCGTAAAGAAGAAAATGAATATGGGTATATGAACATACTGATGTACGTGTGGACTAAATGCTACCCGAATGTTGGACTCTCCCCCTACTGTTTGTTCTATTATTGTTTGTATTTGTGTTATGTTTTTCTCAAAAACAATAAAAAGAAAATTTTTAAAAAGAAAGAAAAGTGGAATTTTAGCTCTATTATGCCTCAGTTTATCATTTACACATATACATTACCTACATAACCTACAGATCACAGTGGAGCTATAAATACATTAAGTAACAGGTGAGAATATTGTTGAAATCCCATTTACTTCTCTTAAGTCATTTCATGTTATTCATATTTGTTCAAGTTAGTCACATTTTTTGTGAAAGGATAGTTTGTACATGTAAACATTTTCATGTAATTTTACTTTTTTTACACTAGAGCAAAGGAAAAAATTGGGGTTGTCATTTATAGGTTATTATGATAGTATTTTACTGGTCCAACCCTTTAGACTGATCTTTAAATCTTACACTAATCTTTACACTTTACATCTTTGATTGTTAATATCTTCAGCATAATTTTTGCTTTTCACAAATTCACCCCACAGGCCGGATGGGACCCCTTGGCGGGCCGGTTTTGGCCCGCAGACCGGATGTTTGACACGTGTCGTAAGCTTTCAATTCTGTCTGGAAACATTTCAAGCTGCGTTTTATTTTATCGGTGGGAGCAGAATGTGGAGAAGCCTCACCCCGTGGTGGGAGCAGATGCGTGAGGACGAGGATCCTGGGCAGGTGCTGAGGTTGAAGGTGGTGACGGGGAGGCAGCGTCGCTCTAAACACATCATATTTGGTCCACATGGCGTCCCATCCTCCACGTAGCCCAGGTCCAGGCCATCATCCAGCACCGCATGACCACCCCTGTCGATCATATGTTAATAAATTATGTTACATACTCTGTTTCCCAATGTGAAGAAAATCAACTCAAAAATTCTTATGAATATTCCACTTGAGCTGTTTCTTTTATACAGACACTTGAATTGTTTTTTCAGCCCATAAATAAACTTAATTCAAGGGAAATCTTTTAGCACTCTATTGTAATAATGCTAGAGTTCATAATTATTGTATGTAGTGTCACCAATTGTTATTTCTACTGGACTGGGCTGAAATTCACATTGAATATTCAAGTCACTGCAGCACAATATCTTCATACGAAATAGAAAACACTGACTAACCATTTCAAATCAGGTGAAAATTAGGGAAAGTTAAACACATTTTTAAACATTTTCAACAAATTTACACTTTCCTATTAAATATAAAAAGTTAGAAAAAGTTCAGATGATCCTTATTAGGAAAATACAGTGTACAGACAGAATATTGTCAGTGTCAGGCAGAAACCTCTTATGTCCAAAATGGTTATTTTGCAGGAAACTGGAAAAACCACGTACATTCTAAACAAATGAATGGAGTTAAGAGATAGTAGTCATAGCTGTTTTCAACAGTATTCATTGGTTAAATATTTCTAAAACCGTCAGGCCAACATGAAGACTGACCAGTAGAATTGTTTATGACAAAAAAAAAGACTTTATGAGACTTATGAGGTTTCCACTTGACAGCAATGATATGAGGTTTTCAACTCCAAAAGCATATTTACGACAATCTGTGACAGTTATTTTTTTTCTGTGAAGGACTGTATAATAGATCTATACTATTTGGGAAAAAAATATTGGTACACAGTGGCTTCAGGTGTTTCATTATTAAAAGGGCTGAACAAGAAAGAAAATCATGACAAATAACATGTTATAATCTCATATTACAATCAATATAATTGCAATTACTATTTTATTTTGATTTCATGGTTCATTTTGTTTACAATGTCATGTAGAGTTTTTTTCTGACCAAAAATAATAATTTTAAACTACAGTTAACCGTCTGATTTCATCAACTCTACCTCAAAGGAATAAATCAGCCTGTAGACTTAAATGAAATGTTGATTTGACTTTGTGATAATATAAATTTTTTTTTATCAGGATTATATTTCAAATGAACAGGATTATGTTTCTGTCCATATAGCGTGTATAAATACTGCACAAAAACAAAATAGGTTGAAAGTTAAAACTAGTTGAGTGTACAGCAGAGATTCAAGGATTTTGCAACTTGAACATAAAGTTTTTACTTCAATTTTTTTCAAGAAAATCCATGTCATGACCTTGGAGGAAGTACGATACTGAAACTATTTGATCAATATCCGTCAGTTTGTATTAGTCATTGTCAACAAAAACACAAAAGATGAAGAAGTTTACCTTGAATGAATCTAGTGGGAGTTTGGCAGCTTTTTCAGGTTATTCTTCTTTTTTTGTCACTATGTTTTTTCGAAAATTTAATGTAAACGCAGGGCGAGAAAAATAAAGTTCATATTTTTTCCCCAAAACAAGAAAATACAGTAAGTAAAGTCTTATCACAAATATGAACACAAATTCTTCACATTTTGTGCAAAACAATAGTATATAATGGATCTGATGGATTAGAATTATGCAAGCAATACAAAAGTACATATCATCGCTGTCAGGCGGAAACCTTGTAAGTCCATTTTTAGTCTTTTTCTTTTTTTGTCATAGAATGATTCTATTGGTCAGTCTTCACGTTGGCCTGATGGTTTTAAGAATATGTAACCAATGAAAAGTGCTAACAGTGGCTTATAACGACATCTCTTAACTCCATTTATTTATTTAGAAATACATAATTTTTCCAGTTTCCTGAAAAATAACTGTTTTGGACATAAGAGGTTTCCACCCAACAGAAACGATATGAGTTCACTAAGTTATTCTTCAGGTCACAGACAAAAACAGAGCAAATTTCAGTCAAATTACTCTATGTTCTGAGAAAGGAAAGATATTTTTTCCAGATTAAATGTATCAGCTTTAAAGTAGTTACTTCACTGGTTTTGGAGAAAAACAAAGTTAATATTTTAGTTGTAATCAAACTGTAGGAAAGACACTCCTGCTGTGTTTTCTTTAACACAGACATGGCATCTGACGTTCTGAGTATGAGTAAGACTAGGAGATCAGGTTTGTTCAATAACGTATTTGTGATTCTGAAAACTGCCTCACCTGCAGTCCAGGTATCTGTTCTGATGGTGAATGGTCAGACTGGTGACCTTCCCCTGCAGCTCGCCAAACCTTGGCTTCACCGTCAGATTGGTGCACAGCAGTAAACCACATAGCACATCTCTAAAAGAAGCAAGGGGAGAAAAACAGCAGTAACATAATGAAAAACAAACCTCAAAAACTTTCAAATTTCTAAAACTGTTTGCTTTTCAGTGGTGGAGGTCAGTCGATGTTGGCTCTGGGCCCATGTTGAAGGTCTTGTCTTCTTCTCAGAATCAAGCCAGTCCACCCACTCATGCTACTGCCAAACACATGCTCTGACATCATTAGAGCAAATAGAGCCACTTTATTGGTTGGAAATGGCAAACAATGCCACAACACAATCAGTATGATAACTATTTTTTCATGCAAAATTTTGAGGAAATTGTGTTCATAAAATGTAACAAGTAAAAGCATAAATGGTAGAAATGTAGTGGAGTAAAAAGTACAGATAACTGCCGTAAAATGTGAAGGAGTAAAATCAAATCAAAAGTATGCATCATTATTTTAAGTACAGACACAGAAAAATTTACTTAAGTACAGTAACAAAGTATGAATACTTTGTTACATTCCACCACTGAGGCTTTTACAACTCACTGTTTGTTACACTGGACCCATCCCTGGCCACTGGAGTCCGGACCACAGTTTCCCAGCTCTGTGCCTTCGGAGTTGAGCTTTTCATAGCAGAATCGGTCAGCTGAGTCTGAAAAGTGAAAAACAGCGCCACTCATAGGTCTGAAAACACACACCAACACAGCAGCATTTGGATTTTCAAGATGCATTTTGACTTAGGTGGAATCGCTGCCTTTAATGCTGCACATACACTGGAAAACTAAAATGTGCTATATATACATTTAGATTGTGAATTGTCTTTCACTTTGCAGCTTAACTTACTGTAGCCCCACAGAGTCCTGCACTGACCATCTCTGGTCTTGCAGCGACCTCCATAACAACGACCCTGAGGAGGAAGGTGAGCAGAATAGAGAGGTATAATTCACTGAATGTAACAAGAGCCAATAAGAACTAGTAGATAACCTGCGTTAAGTCATACCTGACCAGCATCACACATGTACCCATCCAGTTTGTGGACATTATGAGGGCACTACAAAAGAAAGAAAACACTGCATAATAGCCAAAAGTAATTTAAATGTTTTGGTTTTTTTTTAGTATACACAGATGTGTTGTGGCGCCCTCTACCTGGCTGGAGTCTCCTGTGCAGGTCTCAGGAATGTCACAGTCATTGACAGCATCACGACATGTCACTCCACGAAGCTCATACTGGCAAAGAGAAAGACAGAATGAACAGAGAAGAATAAAGAAAGAAGGCAAAGGAAGATTAAAATTAAATGCCAGAGAGTGGAAAGAGTGAAAAAAGTGAGCACAATCATTTAGGACTTACTGATGGTGACTCATGACTCTATTAATGTCATTGTTGGGAGTAATGCACTACAACAGTATTGCATTACAGTAACAGATTACTTTTTGCTGTAACGCAGTAGTACAAGGCATTACTAATCAGTTTCCAGTAATATTTTACTCGGTACATGTTCAATAGTGCTTGTGTTACAACACACTTTTCACCCATAATTCAATTCAAATGAAAAAAGAAAAACAAAAAACAGCAAGACCGTGAGATCTTAAGGAATCAAAAATGCATCTGTAAAGTTCTATTTCCTGTTGGTGTTCAGCCAGTGGGTGAAGACGGCAGAAGACAGTACACTGGCCACATGGACGTGTGCTCAAACTAACCCTAACCCTGCTTTAAGAAGCTAGTTAGTATGATCTCTGTGATCAGCACGGAAAAGGTAAGCAAACATTTCTGTGACTAGTTAGAATTCTTTATCAATTGTGGATTTATCTACTGGCATCCTCAGCACGGCGCCCTGTTTGAATATGGGGTCTGTATGTAACTCAAAATTATACAGAAGTCAGTTATAATTCTGAGACAGTAATATTGTAAGTAAGGAATTACTTTTAAATACAGTAACAAGTAATCTGTAACGTATTACAGTTTGGAAGTAACTTGCACAACACTAATTAAAGTTGCACAAAAGCAACTCACCTTGCAGTCTCTGCAGCAGAGCCCGTTGCTGCACATGGCATTGTGGGTAAGAGTGCACTTCTTGCAGCAGTTGGCTCCACTCCGTGCACATTCCTACAGATCACACAGGACTTACACTTTATCTGTGCTTAAATTTGCATACAAATGTACGAAATGATCTTAAGGAAACATCCACGATAACACATATTAGTGAACTTTACCTATAAGTATAGTGATTTTGTAAGAGCAGTGTTATATGGTATTAAATTCCTGCTGATAGGGGTTTCTCAATCAAAACACTAATAATTTCATAGAAGGAGATGATGGGAATTGTTGTTTTCACCACTACTGCAGATGAAACTACAGATTTCTCTGAATTTGAACATTATTGGAAGACCACAATTTAATGTGGAAATGTTACAAATTAAAGCTCTAACCCGAAGGTGTCAAACATACAGCCTGTGGGCCAAAACCGGCCCAAGAAGGGGTCCAATCAGGCCCATGGGAGAAATTTGTGAAATCCAAAAATCACACTGAACACATTAACATTCAAGGATGTGAAAATCGTTTTAATTCAGGTTTCACAAACAGACCAATTTGACCTCAAGTGGGTCAGACCAGTAAAATATTATCATAATAACTTAGAATTTTTCTCTTTGTTTTAGTGTAAAAAAGTAAAGTTACATGAAAATATTTACATTTACAAACTATTCTTTCACAAAAAAAGTGAATAACCTGAAAAAAGAACAATATAAAATGTCTTAAAGAAGTAATATTTTGCTTTTTTAAAATGGAATTATGCATTATGCAGCTCCTGGAGGATTCAAATTCAAATTTTATGAACTGTTAAGTGTCTGCAAATACACAACTAAATGTACCAAAGACTAATAAAAGTGGGTTTAGCAAAATATGACCCCTTTAAGAGAAGTGCAATTTTAACAATATTGTGCCTGTTACTAAATGTTTTGAGTATTTGTAGATCCACTGTGATCTGTAAGCTGCAATTCACGTGTAAATGATAAGCAGAAGTATAATATTGCTAAAATTGCACTTATTTTTCTTTAGAAATGTCAGGTTGTTCATGTTATTCACATTTTTAAGGAAACTTTGTAGATATAGACACTTTCATACAGTAATTTTACTTTTTTCATTGTTATCATTTTACTGGTCTGGCTTATTTGAGATCATTTTGGGTTGAATGTGGCCCCTGAACTAAAATGAGTTTGACACCCTTGCTCTAACACCTCACTGATGTAAGCATTATAAATTTGTCTTGAATATACTCACCACTAGTGATCCACAGTCACATTCTTCTCCCAGCTCCACATATCCATTGCCACACTCTGGTGGATCTAACAACTGTAGACAGAAATAAATTACTGATGATATATGAGAATACTAGTGTTATTAGTGAACTCATTCTGTATTCCCGAACTGATCACATTAAGAAATGCAAGTGATTTTTAATGTTTAAATCCTGAATTCATGAATCTGTAAGGTGAGCAGATGTGGGTTTTATAACAAAAAGCAGAAGCCAAACATTTGTCAGTCATCTTCACACCTCAAAGTGAATTAACCACCTATATGAGGCTCTTGAATAATAACAGAGCATCTCTCACCTTGCTGGGCTTATTGAAGAGACAGCTGCCTCCCCCCAGCTGAAGGAAACGCAGATACTCATCTATACTGCAGCGAGAAAACTTCCTTGGCAGGTAGTAGCTGATCAGCACGAGAAAGAAAACAGAAACCACTTCACTGTTATATTTATTTCTGAACAGAGTCAATGAGCCTCATGCATGAACCAATTATACTAATGAATGTGTTCTTAAATGTCATGTACCACTGATTTAGTAGTACTTTCTGCATTCACCTTTTACTGCGATGGTGGAACAGTTGGTATCTTTATACAGTTGTGCTCATAAGTTTACATACCCTAGCAGAATTTCTGATTCTTTGCCCATTTTACAGAGAATATGAATGATAATACAAAAACTTTTCTTTCACTTGTGGGTAGTGGTTTGGTGAGGCCCTTTATTATCAAATAAATATGTTTGCTCTTTTGAAATCATACTGACAACAGAAACTATCCAAATGACCCTGATCATAAGTTTACATACCCTAGTTC
>JAPQRP010000013.1:13321362-13332304 GCA_037367295.1 Apogon hyalosoma
TATTATTTACATATTTACACTGTGGTTGCACATACACATGGTGTGACATGGGGGGGTGGGGGGGTGTCACTGAGAACTGTTGTATAGTCTGATGGCTGCGGAGAGGAATGACCTATGTGTCCCACACTAACTCAAATGCAGCAGCTGAATGAAATAAAATGATGAACTCTCCCAACACATTATTACAGGTTTATTTTGGGAGAATGTCATTGTTAAAAATAGATGGAAGGCTTACAGAGTTCATAAGTGCCTCCTGAGACCAGTACATAGTTAGTATCACACAGTATTGAAACACATTCTCACCGCATCAGCCATGTTCACCACCGCTTTGGCAAAGTTCTTTGTGTGAGTGGTCGACCGACGGAGCTGCACAAACTGCCAAGAGGAGGAACAGTGTGATATTACTGCCAATCTACCCACTGTACACACTCAGCCATGCTACAGCTACAGACATGTAATAAAATGACCAAAACCGATCGACACCTACCAATTCGTGGTCATTGACGACCATCAGCTCGATGTACTTGGTCTCGGTCTGAACGGTGCGCTGGCCTCGCCTCACCTGATGAGGGCAAAACACATCCACACAGCTAGGGTTTTGAGCCAGCTGTCATAATAACCTTCACACAGGACAAACGCACTCAGATAAACAACACACACACAAAGTCAGCAGGTGAAGCTATTACTCACACTGAGTGGCACACACACACATGCTGATGCTAGTGAAACTCTAGTCTGTCCTTGAGAGGGCAGCACAACTTAGGACAAAGTAATCACTCATTCATTTAGCAAATTATTACTCTGCATTTCAGACCGGCTGCAGCATCATGGGATAAATGCACTTTTCTAATCTAAGTTTTGCTCAATACAGCCAAATAGTAATGAATAATCAGGTAAATCAGAACAGGGATGAATGTTTCACCATTCAGTACATTCCATTCTTGATTTAATTTTATTGAATCCTGATTGGTGCAGGAAGTGTGACATCACATGTACCAGAAGCAAACAATTCCTACACTGCAGAAAAAAAAAAAAAAAAAAGGTGTCTAAAAACCAGATAAAAACACTAAATCTGAGGAAAAAGGTACTTAAAACAAGTGAAATATCTGTCCATGCTACAAGATAATTTCACTTGACAAAATATCTTGAAGTAAGATTGTTAAATCTAGAAATAAGTATGTCTACAAATGTATAAACACTTAAAATAAGAAATTAACTCTTAAAACAAGATAAATTATCTAACACTTCTAAATCTAAGTTATTGGGTTTTTTTATCTTGGAAAGAACCAAAATAATTTGAAGTTTTAGACTTTTTTAGACGGGTTTATTCATGTGTTTAGTGAAAAACTTCCTGATTGAACTTTAACTTTCAATGCCACTTCAAAAGAGTAGCAAACATTTTAGGTGTGTCTACTCTTTGATTGGTCTTATTACTGTTTACAAGGTGTTTACTGTGGGTTTTTTTTTTTGCATTACCTCATGTTCTGTGTAATTTTTCTCTCTCAGCTATTAAATTGGTTAGTACAGTGTTACTAAAAACCAAACTAAAACCATTGTCAAAACTATTACAATACAATAAATGTATGATCCCATAAATTATTTTGGATGTAATATACACAGCCTGGCCAAAAAAATAAGTACAGTGATTGATATTTTTAATCTGCAACAGGTTCTTTAATCCTAACAAATACAGCGCGTAGCTTCTCATTTATAAAACAACCATCAGTTTGATAGAAAGAATAAACATTGGACTGTGTTTCAACGGAAAAAGATCATGAGGTCCAGTGTTCCAGAGTAATGGATTATGTGATTACCCATCATGCCTGGTGCCTACAGTGCAAACCTGTGGGGGCAGTGTTATGATCTGGGACTGATTCAGTCGGTCAGGTCTAGGTTCAGTTACATTATGTGTCTAGGAAATGGCAGGAATAAATGTGACATTTCATGCCAGGCTGTGTATATAAAATCATCATGTGCAAAACATAATTTTTTTACACTTTAAATTATAAATGAAGATACACGTTGCTATTAAATAACATCAATTCAGATGACCTCTTCTGAGTCACTGTCCATATTTGAGGTTCATAAGCATCAAAGCCAAGAATGTGTGGAAACTATCACTCCACTGTGTAACATATTGCGCTGATGTTTTCATCTTCTGAAATGCACATGACATGTCCTGCCAGGTCATCTGTGGGCATATATGGAGGTGTTTGTACTGGCAGACAGAGGCTGCATGAAAACTGACTTGTCTTTTTGATCGTCTCAGGCCTTGTGTAAGGACAGACTTCTCCACGGTAGACCAATCGTCTCCATCCAGCGCCTCCATATCTTCCTCCAGGTCTCCGTCTCTTTCGTTGTGGCCGTCTGGTGCTGCTGTGCCATTCACAGAGCATCCTGACACACAGATACAACAGATATTATGAAGAGACAGAGTTGGAGAGTGAGAGAAAGCCAGAAATGTCTAGTCATCACTACAGGGATGGATCTAACCATGTATTTTAGTCCACTGATCTGGAGGAGAAATCAATATCACACAGCCAGCAGAGGAGAGTGTATAATGGGCTAAAAGGGGGAAGAGAGGGTTGAGGAGGCTGGGAGGAGGGAGGAACCGCTAGGATTGGATAACAGGAAGGAGGAGGGGGGGTATCCAGAGAAGGAGATGAGTGTCAGGGACAAAAGGGAGAAGCGGAGAAGAGGATGCAACCAAATGAGACATTTAACAAGGCCAAGGAGGGCAGCTGGACAACTTGAGGAGGACGGAAGAAGGGAGGGAAAGGAAGAAAAAGATTTAAAAAAGATTTCAAGGACAAAGATGAACATGCCGTCGACCGTTATACAACCACAGAATCCTCAAACAGACCAATACATTTATTTTAGGAAAAAGTATAACTGAAATCAATCCAGGGATGTTTGCGATGTCATAAAAATCTGTCCTTTTTAGAAGCATACCTCAGTATAATATGATATGACATATATACATATTATGGAGCTGAAAGACAGGACTCTGGTTTCCAGTAAAGAACATCTGGGACTGACATAGGCTACATTCAGACTGCAGGAAAACATGAACCAAATCTCTGTTTTGATCATTTGTGACTCCCATTTCCACTTCGATAAATCACACGCAGGTTTGGTTTTATTGTAATGAAACAACAAACAGAAAATTATGTTGGACAATCAGAACTTGAGTGATTTGTGAACTCTGTGCAGGTGGGAGTCATTCAAAACACTGAAAATGTTAGATATAGATTTAACAGTGTGTTCAACAGGGACACCCATATGAGGAATTTGCAAAAAGAATTGAAAATGAGTGTAAATGTTACTGAAACATATGTGAGCTATTAAAATCCAGGGTGATAAAAAAACAATTAATTTATCTTTGATGTGAATGTTTCATGCACATTTTCTCTTTTACATGAATGAAGACATTTCTACCATAAACTGACGCAGAAAGGGCACATAAGTGAATAATTATGCACCACAGAACCTGAAATCAAGTGTCTATGTCTGATGGACCCCCCCCCATTAAACTGAAACCTATGTCCACATGGGTCAGTTCAGGTCTGTGACAAGTTTGCATTCAAATCTGATTCTGACCACATTAAGAAAAAATAACATCAGCCAAAGACAAACAATCTTATTTGAAAAACAAGCATGAACTGGGTACTAAGGCTTAAGCTAAAATCCAGGGATTAAGAGGCAGTAACAGAGGACAAAGTGTAGATCGGTGTATATAGAGTTTCACTGTAAACATTAACATGGCCTTACCAGGACAGGGAGGTGGAAACAGCTTGATGTCTGGCATGCGACACACGATGTGGTCCTGGTAGGCATCAGGAAAAAAAACATAAATAATGAAAATATTAAAAATTTACTTAAAGCGAGGCAAGGCAAGTGTATTTGTATGTGTTTCATACAAAATGATAATCTATGTGCATTACATAAAAAGAACATTTAAAGACAAATAAATCAAAGCTCAAAATATTTAAAAAATATATATAATTAAAAGTATAAAAAAAACATAAGAGAGAATGAAGACATTTAAAAATATATCCAGTACTGAGCAAAAGTCTTAAGCAACCTTTAGCTTTGTTGTTTGAGCGAGACTATGACCACATATATGCATTTCTCAGTCTTTGTAGTAATATATGTACAACTGGAATATACAGCAAATATAGAAACATGTGTATGTGTGTTTCAATACTGTGCACATATTTCCTGCATATTTCTTGAAATAAAGACACACACCCATTGCAAAACTGCAAAAAACAACAAAGCTAAAAGCTGTCTAAGACTTTTGCACCATACTGAATATCAACAGTCCCAAGATTAGTTCTGTAAGGTTTATATCTAAAATGTGGTCTCACTGGCGATTGAGCCTTTATTTGTAAGTAACAAATGGATTTATGCTATTTTTTTTCTCTTTTATTGTGTATGTTTTTTTTTTTTTAATCTTATCCTATGGACCTACTTTTTTGTGTCCTTAATAAAGCTTGAATGAAAATTACTCAGAGTATGCACACAATACATACCAAAAGACCTACAGTGCAATAAGAATAGAGTGTAAGTTACAAAGTTCATTCATAGGTGCATGAAAAAGAAAAAAAGAATAGAAAGAAAGAAAAAGTCATCATGATCTGTGACATCTGTCATTGCCAATCATCTATGTTTTGTTTTTGTTTTTTTAATTTAACCTTTATTTAAGGAAAGGATGAATCCCATTGAGATTTAGAACCTCTTTTACAAGGGAGTCAATCATCATCAATCAATCAAATTTTATTAATATAACGCCAAATCATAACAAAAGTTATCTCATGACACTTTACATATAAAGCTGGTCAAAACCAGACTCTTGAGTCCTGGCCAAGATAGGCAGCAACAAATACAACACACAGTTACAAGATTACACAGTTGAAACATATAACAGACACATTTGACAATAAATAGTTAGTAAAAATAACATTTGCAAGTGAGGTGAGGTGAAGTATACTTACAAAACTATACCATGTTAAGAAGTATTGATATGTAGTATGTGAACAAATCATTTATTTATTTATTAACAGCATGTGTTCTTGCCTGCAGCTCTAACCCATTACACAAAATAAACCAGGCAATGGGAAAATCACACTACCTGCTCATCCTGGAAGCTTTTTCTATGCGAGGGAAGTTGTGCTGTGTCAAACTGAAGTAGAGACGATGCACGGCAGGAAAGTGCTCTGATGCATAATTAATCAATGACTGGGCTGTCATAATGGCAATAACACTACTGGACACTGTGCTACACTTGAGCTGGGGATGAATACTTTATGAAAATGACCCATCTGAGATAGAGAGCCAAAGAGCGAAAGAGAGAGCGGGAGTTTGAAAATGAGCTGGGAGGCTATTGATCCATCTCTCCAGTCTATGTAATTGAGCAGTACGTCGATTACTGTGGGCCTTAAGGGAAAGAAAAGCTTGGCCTCTTCCACTCTAAACATATTTTTCCGCTCCCTTGTGTCACTATGTTATACATCTATGTCTTAATCGGTACTCCTGTAAAATCAAACCTAAAAAGGCTCTTAACCCTTTTAAATAGTCTAATTTTTATTTCCCGTTTGCCTTCCCCTATGTGGATCAGTGGGTTTGAGTTGTGAACTCTATACTTTCCATACAGCATCTCAGAGATAGAGTATCAGTGTCTGGAGTGACGGTAAGCCAGACAGAGGTGTGGAAACGGAGAGAGAAAGTGAGACTGTAGCACTGTAGAGGCTTTAACCACATTTTGATGAGTTTCAAAGGCTGCTGTCAGTTTTTCCGAGATCTATTTCACATGACCTCGTTGCTGACTTGGTATGAGGCCAAGAAAGCAAATATGTGCATGTTTACTACAAATCCAGAACGGGCACGCAGCTGACAGTGTTTCCCACCCAAAACCCTGACTCACCTCTCCGTCGTCCAGAGGTTCAATCCCATAGGAAAAGTTCCCATCAGAAAACATCCCCCTGAAAAAGAAACATCATCTTATGAGTGGGGACGTACACGTGAAACAAGAATGGAGCAGAGTTACTACACCGACTAGAAATGTATACAGCTCTGGAAGACATTGAGATTGAAAACCTCTGGAATGAGATCAAGAGGAAGATGGATGGATGGATTGATGGATCACACCCAGTAAACAAAGCCAAGCTGCTCGCATTTTTGTGCCAGGAGTGACATAAAATACCCAAGGGTTTGTGAAAGACTGGCAGAGAGACAGCTACGATTGAGGATCAGGGTTATTCAGCCAAATGGTGGTTTCTGAACTCTTTAGTTAATAGATGTGGAATTGTCATTGTTTGAGAAAAATGTCTTTATATTAAATAAAAATCTTCATTTTATTCTAAAAGTAAATTAATGTGCAATAAATAGCAAAAACAGTGGTTCTTAATTATTGTCAGAGCTGTATTTATGCAAGAAACATTTGATTATTAGGTCCATTCATGTGTATTTTTCTTTGATATGTTCATGATATATGCATGTGTATCAAGGCATTTGTTGTCACTCGGTTCAAAATGTTTCCTGTTTTAACAAAAAGACTGATGGTTGATGTTTAAACGTTATGGATAAAACAACTTCATAAACTCTAGACTAGTTTTTAGACTAATGTAAATGTTGTAAGCATTAAAAGGGTTAAAGAGCTTCCCTTGGATGTGATTGATTGTTTATTTTATTTTGAATATAACATTAAAAGCAAAACAAGAAAATTTAAGAGAAAAAGAAAACATATTCCAAAAGGAGCGGGAAGAAGTGTAACATATACTCCCGCCCCCTTACCCCATCCTTCTATCTACCCTGAACTTCCATGTCAGATCCCATAAGTAACTCAACAAATCCTACATGTATCAGACTAAATTCTGACTATGTATGTATGTGTATGTGTCACATGCAGTGTAATCCCTAAACTCTGTTGTGTAGTGGACTCACTGCAGGCCGTGGCAGGTGGACAGAGCGGCCCAGGAGCCTGGCAGCCCTCGGACACGTCCATGGTAGTAGCAGTGCTCTCCGCCCTGGGATCCAATCATAGGTTATAATGAGACACTGGACCTGTGTCCCCCAGTCACATGTTACCACCACATTTCAGAAAACGAAACCCACGCCGACTGTAAACCCGCTTCTGATCTCTTGGCTGCTAAATGCACAAAGGGCAGATATTTTCTGTCAGCTGATCTGGTGGGTCGCCTCAAGGATATCAGTGACTACTGTACAGCACGATGTCCGGGAAAACCTACACCCCAGAGACTGCGGCTGAGCTGAGTTTCATCAAGGGAAGAGCTGCACGTACAGTGTGCACGCATGTGTGTTTGAGATGGAGAGCGCATGCAGTGACCTTGGCATTATCTGTGTAAAAACTAATTTGGGTGTAATACATAATTTATTAACACCCCACATGACAAAAACTGCTTCAATTTTCTGAGGCACAGATCAAACAAGGCAAAGCTGTACAATGATCCACCTCAAGGATACAATGGGAGGGAGAGACACTGGAGTCTTAACTCCAGTGGGATGCACAAATGGGGTGGAACTAAGCCACACAAGATCATGGACAGGCTGTCCAGAATGCAACAAAGAGTCTCAACATGTATATGAGGTAGGAACATGTTTAGAACAGTGTTTAGAAATCCAAACCAAAATTTTTTAAGTCTTAAGCCACCTACAGTTGTGGAAAAAAATGATTAGACCATCCTTGTTTTCCTCAATTTCTCGTTCATTTTAATGCCTGGTACAACTAAAGGTACATTTCTTTGGACAAATATAATGATAACAACAAAAATACCTCATAGTAGTTTAATTGCAGAGCTGATATCTATCCATTTTCCATGTTTTCTTGACAAAAAACAAAATCACTTCAGTTCTTACATCAATAGCTATGTCATTGTACTGACAAAAACAGTGCTTTTATTCATTCCATGTTTTCTGTTCTGTCTGTTTTAGTCACATGATACACACAGGAGTTAGTATTTGATTGTACAACCATTGATTTGATGAATTTTGATGGTCTAATAATTTTTTCTGTATATGTTTGTTTTGTTGCAGAATTGAAATCAAACATACATATTCATTTCTCATTCTGTTTTCTTTAGATATGACAAGAAAATACAGGTCATATGTGCACAACCTTAAAAAGACACACAAACTGAACTAAATGCGTTCTAAACGTTAACCCATAAACACCCAAACAGCCACTGGTGACCAAAAGCATCTACTGATCTATAATGTTTAATACTCTGTTGATCCACTAATCCTATCAATATATGTTAGTAACTGGTGTAAAATGCAGTTTGTCATCTTTTCATGGTCATCAGATATGACCCATTTGGATGTTCAGAGGCTCTGCAGTGAACATGGAAACACCGTCATCTTCTACAATATTGATTCACCAATAAAACCCATGGAGTTTTATCAATGACAGAGGATGGACACACTTGTTTTATGTTTAGTCAATGATATACTTTGTTGAAAAAGTCACTTTTTCTTCACTTTTTTGTTTCTAATATAACAACAATCAACTTTAATTTGAACCTTTATGAAGATCTACAAGATCAGTTAATTAAATATGGGAAAATACCCGATTTTCACTGAAAAAACAAAAAATACAGAGCATAATACTATAATAAATGATGAGAAATCACTTCAAAAAGGTTAAAAAGAGAACAAATTAATTTGGGAACTGCCACAAAAGCAGCAGTGGGTCTTTATGGGTTAAAGTCACTATTTAATGTGACCCATGACAAGAAGCAGCACAAACAGGTAAAAACATCTGACATGTTGAATGAAACCTGGTATAAAACATCACAAAATTAATCTAATAAATCTCATGCTGTCTGAATAAAAGGATTAAATGCATGTTAAGTACAAAGGGAGATCCCACTATATACTAACTCTTGAGTTTATAGGAGCTGTTTTTCCCTGAATTTTGTGCTTCTACTGCTGTACATACTTCCCATATATCCAGATTGTATTTTAATACACAGATTGAGAAATATGTATGTGTAGTCATTAGAACTTTACTAAACCAATGAGCCTAATGTTGGCCTTGGACCCTTGCACAGTATTGTACAATGCAAGTAGAGCTGGGCAACCTGACCCACAATCTAACATTTCATATTGTGGGTCTTACCTTGTCAAATGATCTGCTTTTCAGAAACATCATACAGATCTCATCATTATATAAATAAATAATGGTCCAAACTTTCCATTCCATTAATATTCAGATGCACTGAATATCAGTAGGATATTTTAATGTTGTTAAGATTCGTCTGTGGCTAGTGAGTGAATTTAAGTCTTTTAAAATTAAAAATGTTCAGGTAGTCCATTTTAACTTGCAGGAGCTTGTATAAAGTGTTTTGCTGCCACTGAGAAAGTCACGTTGACTTCAAAACATCTCCAAAACCACCTTTATTACAGCAAAAAAGCTCAAAATCACAGTAGAATTCACAAATGACACAAATCATGAGCTGAGAAAGATGGAGTCACAACTACAAACTCTCAAAGAAAGTCAGTGCGCTGCAGATGCAATGTCATTATATGCTACAACAGTTCAGAAAACATGTACATAAAGTCATTTTTTGTGTTACTTCTATTTATTGTCTAGATATTCCTCCTACTCCTTTTCAGGAAGCACTGTGGAATTTCCTTCTAGTGTTGGTAGTAAAGGTTAGTTGCTCTTTAAGTTTTCATTTTGTTATTGTAAACTTTCTGCGGTATACCACTTTTCATTCATTTTTTTATTCATCTTTTCACTTCAGTTTGATGAAGAATTTACAGTTTTATATGTTTATATTTTTTAAGTAGTACACTAATTGCAAAGGTATATTTAATAGCTGTACTGTTGATATCATTTAATGGATTCCGCAAAGTTTTATCGTGACAATAATAATAATAATAATAAGCATTGTTTGTTCTCTGACCTGCAAGTGAAACACATACAAACCTCATTCAGTTCCTAATCAAACTCTTAAACATCAGCTGCTCCCAGTAAATACTTTTTAAAGTTTAAAAATCTACATGATTAAGAACAACTCCAAGCCAGTTTCCAAATGGATAAACTCATACAGGAACAAGTGTGATACAGCTAATAGCAAAATAAAGTAATTATATTATTACATTTACGTAATTTATTCATCCATTTTCCAACCCGCTTAATCCTCAGGAGGGTTGTGGGGGGTGATGGAGCCTATCAGAGCTATCAATGGGTGAAGGCGGGGTACACCCTGGACGTATTGCCAGTTTGTTGCAGGGGTGGCTTACACAGACGAACAACACCATCGTTAGATTTTCAGGGTTCCTACAAGTTAAATTCAAGACTTTTTAAGACACCTTAGAACAGTATCTAATGCTTATTTCATGGCCACACTGGCAGAAATTCGTGACTCCTTGTATTTAGGAAAATGTATTTACACCAATGCCTTGATTCCCACTGTTCTGAGTTATTTCTCACCGGGGGCTGCAAAGTTAGTGATAATTGGTTCCTAATTTAAATATAAATTGTCGGGTAGGAACAAGTGGAACTGAGTAGACTAATGTTAATTTCTTTGCAGTTTGGACATTTAACAGGCACATTTATACACAATATGGTGAACAAGTTTATAGCAACATAACTTAAGACCTACCATATCAAATTTAATACCTTTTAAGGTATTAAATGCAGATTTGTAAATTCAAGACTTTTAAGACTTTTTAAGACACCACGGGAATCCTAGATTTTAGTTGATTTAGGTCATTTACCAGTTTACCTATTAAGGTGCATGTCTTTGGAAGGTGGGAGAGTGCCAGTGAACCCAGATGCAAACTCCACACAGAGGTACATACCCTGAAAGCAGTGATATTTTGCTTTTTTAAAATGAAATTGTGCATTTTAAAACATTTCCCTGTGGTCTACATAAACTGTAAATGCTCTGCTTGGGTCTGAATTCTTCATTCA
>JAPQRP010000013.1:13343352-13371069 GCA_037367295.1 Apogon hyalosoma
GTACTCAGTTACTATTGCTGACAGATAGGAAACTACATGTAGGCTCCAAAATGGCATCATGACCTTTGACCTTGAGCTACCTTGAAAGGTCAAACCCATAGTCTCACGTTTTGAGAGGGAAATGTCCATTAAGAGCTAAAACATTTGCAAGGGACGGGGTTTGCTGTGCCTGGCACCACTTGTTGTTTTTGGTTCGTTTTTTTTGTCATCATCCTTACTTCTAGTCTATTTTTCCCAGTTCATCTACATCAGGGGTGTCAAATTCATTTTAGTTCAGGGGCCACATTCACCCCAATATGATCTGAAGTGGGCCAGTTAAATTAATCACAGTGAAAAAACATCTACATCTACAAAGTTTCCTTAAAAATGTGAATAACACGAACAACTTGAAATGTCTTAAGAAAACCAAGTACAATTTTAACAATATTCTACCTCAGTTTATCATTTACACATGTGCAACTTACAGATCACAGTGGATCTACAAATACACAAGACATTTAATAACAGGCAGAATATTGGTAAAATTGCATTTATTTCTCTTTAGACATTTCAGGTTGTTCATATTTGTTCAGGTTATTCACATTTTTTGTAAAAGGATAGTTTGTTAATATAAACATGTTCATGTAATTTTACTTTTTTACACTAAAACAAAGAGAAAATCTGTGGTTGTCACTGTTTATAGGTTATTATAATATTTTGCTGATCTGACCCGACTGAGATTATATTGCTCTGTATGTGGAACCTGAATTAAAATGATTTTGACACCAGTGATTGTTAATACCTTCTCTGTAATTTTCGCATTCCACAAATTCATCCCACAGACTGGATTTGGCCCCCTGCCCACATGTTTGATACCTGTGATCTACATGTTATTTCAAATTCCTTTTAACAAGAGCATATAAACAATGCAAACAATGTTGATCATTTCTGGTTTGTGCATTGAAATAAATGACTAAACTGTAAATGTAATGCAGTTTTAATCAAATACATCTAACTTGATTGGAGCGGTGGAAAAGTCTTCGGACACCCTTCAGATTTTACACATTTGTATTTTTTTTGTTTCAAATTTTGTAGCTGCATCAGACAGACACAGATAAATGCAAATGATTCTTGACAGTTTCAACATGTCATGTCCTGGATGTGTTTCATCATGTTGCTGAAAAATCCAGTTCTGACCTCAATGGAACAGAGCATGTGCAGAAGGGAGCATGTGGGTTTGGAGAATGGAACAACAGAACAGAATTCAATGAACTGAGAGTGATTCTCAATGCAATTTATCACAAATGCGTGGGGTGTCCAAAAACTTTTTTCCCACCACTCTATTTTAACTCTACTGGGTTCTGGACATTTCTGTCTTAAGTCTTTAAATCTTATTTTAATGCTATTACAAGAATTAACAGATATGCTTTCAGAATTTACGAATATAAGAAAAAGAGCATAACTCAGTCCACTACTTCAAAGGCTGAATTGTCCTTCCTCTGGTGCAGTTTTCACCACAGCCACCCATACAATGGATCTATTCAATCATACAAATATGGATACCAAAGGGTTCCGATAAAAGGCATGGAGATTAGATATCAAATACTGCGCGAGTCAGCTGGAAACTGGGCTGATGAGCCAAACAGGACACATCGACCCACTGCTGCCCTTGCTTGCTCTTCCTTTCTCAGTTGGCTCTCCTTTACCTAATATCATAGTCAGCATTTATTTACACACAACACAAAAATTATCTTTAGGGTACTCCCCCCGGTTAACTTTACTTTACCTGAGCATCAACCATCACACACGAAAGGCGGAAGAAATATGGTTAAAAACATTTATTTAAAAACACACAAGTTCATATTTTCGAAACTGAAATCAATTCATAAGGTGTGATTGCTGACATTGTTCTTAATTGTCCATTATGATGAGCAGTGATGTATCTCTACAGGTAAATGACTTCAACACCAACAAGTGGACATAACATATCTTGCGTCTCTGTGACCCCAGTAACCCCTCTGAACCACCTTCAAAAGGCAGACTGTTTGACATTAACAGTTTTCCTGTCTCACGGGTGGTGTGAATCCTCCACTCTACAAACGCCTCCTCTGTTCGACCGTCACCACAGATGCATGTGGGATCGGGTCCAGACGCAGCACTTACAGTAATTGAGTAATGCCCCTTCAGAAAAGCCTCATTAAATCCTCAATAGTACCATGTGTTCCTGGACACAGCTGCGGAAAGACTGCTGAAAGTCGGCATGTCACACACAGGAGTGTTTGGGGTTTAGTGCACGGGAATGAAAAAGGATGTTCTTCAAATTCACTGGAAGATGAATTGGTGTCCACAATACAGAGTAAGATCAACTACAACAAAACGGATAAAAATGTAAAAAAATACATCTCTAAAAGCAGCTATTACATTTTAGTTTGTACAATGTTATAAATATTTATTCAGTGTCCACTTGCTTGACTTATATTTATGAGCTTGAGCGCTACCACTTCGCATATGCAGCTGTCAAGGATTTACTACACCACATGCGTCATACTTCCAGTTCATGTGGCTGAGTTCCTTCAAATAAAAATAAATATCAGTGTTGAACCTCAACAATCTGCACTACAGTCCTGGAAAACACTGTGGGATCTACTTCGTCCCCACACAGGGATACTGTTTGGGTTGAGGGCTGAAGGACAGTATGAAGACGTGACTCATAGCTGGTGTCGTGCATCCAGGTGCATGGCCTGTGGAGGAGTTCTTTGTCGAGTTCACAGATCTGTTCAGTGGGTGACTCGGGGGTCGCTGACACCGGGCCGAGCCGTGACAGCAGGTCAGAGTCCCAGTCGGAGTCTGACGATGATGGATCCAGTGTAGTGAGGTCTGGGATGAGGGCTGGCTCTATGCAGATGGAGGTCGAGTGGGAAAGAGAGTGCTGAGAGTCTCGACTAGAAAACACACTCTGACATTTATCACTGGGGAATTGAAGTGGAGTAGCTAATAGTGATGCTTGTGAGTGCAGCGGCCATGCGGTCTGATCTGCAACATCAATTTGATCCTTCACACAAGCAACACTGAATGTGGAAGAAGTCTGTTGTTTTAACCCAAGTCTCTGCACTGTGCATATTCTGGGAGAGACTGGTTTAGGATTGGACTGAATCATTTGACTCGACATCTTGTCAAATAATGAAAAGTCCTCAATCATTGTCATAAGTTCACTTTCTGACTTCTCAAGCCATTCATTACCGTAGCCAGCCACAGATGTCTTCCTCTGCCTTTTGCTCAGCCTACATTCAGGACTAGCAGATCGGCAGCGCTTTTTGGGGTTTGAAAGCTTAGTGGACAGCCGAGGAAGAGAACGAGATCTATGTGAACCCAGTCTGTGACACTCTGCGGTACTGTTCAAACATACGGTCCGACTGAGACCTAGCAGTTTTTTCAGATCTGTCTCCACTTCTTCCTCTGCGTTTACCACAGACTTGAAGTGAAAAACTGGAGTTGAAATGAGTAGTGTATCAGCTGGGACATTCATTTTACTAAAGTCTTCTTCCATAGGCTCCTCTGCAGGATACTGTTGAGGACTGAGCACAGGTGGCTCCGAATAAGGGCTATGTGGTTCCGCGTGGTAGGGGTTGGGGACTTGTGGGCTTAGGACCGGTGGCAAGAAGCAATTATCAGACGATAGACAGTGAATATCAGGGCAAGAAGATGGAGGCTTATCAGGCTGCTGGCAGACTGAGTGGTGGTCTACTGGCTCAGGATCCAACACAGGCATGGTGGGGCTTAAATTGTGAACCTGCCCATCAGGAACCTGGCAGTCTGTCTCTGGAGTCAAAAGTTGCATGTCCACATCTATAGCTGCTTCATTTGTGACGAGACACTGAACTCCCTGGGATGGACTGGCAGGGCCTTGAGTAGGGCTAGAGATGTGAGCACTGAAAGATGAGTGTTGCATTCTCAAAGCCTGGACAGCCTGCTCCGTCTCAACATCAGTGAGTGGCTCCAGTTCACACACATCTTGGAGGGGTACAGGAGTTGGTGGTCTAAGGAGTGATCATAAATAGAGAGGAAATTATCATGACGGGACATCTGACAGAGTACAAGTTTTGCTGTCTTGGGAGATTTAAGAAGGCAAAGGAGCTTCATGTCACCAGGACAGTTTTAGTTAATAGTCACTTACCTGTTTAGCAGTTCTTCCAACTGGTCTGATGGATTGGGATCAAATCCTGAAATCATTGCAGCTATGAGTTGATCCACCATACTGTAGTTTAAGAAATCCAGGGCAAAAGTGCGGTGCTGACTAGACTGTAAATGCTGCAAAGTCAAACAGAGAGTCACAGATTTCAGTTAACTGTAATTAAATTTAATGTGAACCAAATTTAAATAATGTGCCGATCAGACTTGTACCTCCTCCTGATTAGAATATGTTTGCTGGCAGCATTCACAATAAGCCAGGTCCTTTTTGCGTGGCTTCCAAGGAGACGGGTTACAACTGAGTGGAGGTTTTGATTTGTCTTCAATGCTGTTTTCAACTTTGCTCATCTCCCTAAGAAAAAAAAAACAAAACTTTTTGACTATTTGAAAAAAAAAAAAAAAAAGGTTGAAGTTTATGTCCTTGTGAAGTAATTTAATTATCACAGATTAATCCAAGAAAATGTTTCAAATAATGACAAAAGTAAAGCAACACAAACCTGTTTTTCTTTTCTGGCTCGGCCCATTTGTCAAACCGAGGAGGAGGGGGGCATTCAAAGGGACTGAATTGGCCCAAATAGCACATGGTGGGGAAGGTCATAGACTGCATATGCAAAGGCTTGTATTTCCTACAATGATCACAAAATGATTCAGTTCAGTAAAGAAAATGCAGATTACGCTGACAATGATAGATTACATATGCTTGGAAGCAAATAATTCAGTGACTCAGGACTATCAAATGTTCAAATGAAAAATGATTTCAGCCTCATTGTTCAACTCTATGGAGATTGACCCCAGCTGGGCTTATATTCAAATGTTTCAGATGTCATGGGTTTAGTTTCCCATAGCCCAAAGGTCCATGCATTAGCCAGAGCACTTCAATTAATTGAAATGAGAGGGCTAATGAAAAGACCTGTTAGCACGTAGAGATCCCCTGCAGCAGCAGGCAGCAGACCTTGCAAAGCCTCATCGAATAGAAATCGTATCCGCTTGAGCTCTGGGCTCCTGGGGAGCGGCATCACTGGGGGTCACTGTCACATTACACGATGGAACTCCTTAACAGGTTCAATTAAGAAAATAATCTAGGCTGAAATGCAAACCTCTGTCCCAGTGGGGTAAGAGGAGCAGAAACATGGGGCAGGTCACAAACGCTCGTTATTGTTTTGAGTCACAGCATCCACTGGAATACCAAACAACTTCTTTGTAAACACAGTAAGTCTGAAACCAATTTTTTCATAGCCATGTCTCCAGTTTCTTTCTTCATTCAGAAACATGTTTAACAATAAAATTAAAAAAGGGTTAATTAACATTAAAACTTTAAACACATGCGTGAGGATTCGTTTTAAGTTTTCTTATTGGTAGTTTCTGTTCCTTAAGTGTACTGTTGCAACTGGGAGTCACATTCCCTTCCTGTGGAGCAAAGGAAATAAACAATTAGAAACAACCAGAACTGAATGAGGGATGAAACTCACCTGCTTGAATCTTCAATTTTAAGATAGGGAGACCGTAAAGCTGTGGCTGTGGATCAAAATATGACAATATGGACAAAAAAAGAACATTTCAATTAATGCGGCAAAATATTAAATCAGTACTGTATTTGTGTAATAAATAGCTTAGTATCAGGCACATAACTAACCTTTGACAACATGAGAACCTTGTTGTTTGGTGTGCAGTTTCTGCAAACAAAAAACACCGTACATAAATCTTAAAAAATTATATAAGTACGAAGGTGCAAAAAAAAAAAAAAAAAAAAGTCAATATTTGTTATATCTTACGGAGCCCGGGAAGGGACATTAAAACAAAAAACTATTGCTTTATAACGCAATACTTTTTGCTTTGGGATCCAGTCTGGATCCAACCATGTCAGGTCTGACACAACACCATGCCCTGTGCCCTATGCATGTGTACTTCAGATAACCGTAACTCTTTCATTATTTGTCTGATCAGAAAAATTCCAACGGTTTCTGAAACCTGAGACACTGTGCTTTCTGGACATTCTTGGGTCATTGTGAAACTTTTACAGTCACTTGTCCTAGAAACCAGAAAATAAGCCATTCTGTGACTGGGGACACAGACAGAAGACTCAGGGAGTGGAGAAACAGAACACATTACGGATCAGATAATGGATTAGAACTAGGGTTGGAAAATGTAGGCAAGACAGTCATCCTGAGTTATAAGACCACCCTTGAGGTTTACGGCTGGATTTGTGACCGAAGGAGCGACTGATGGAGCAACATCTGAAGAAGAAAGATAAAATTAGCCCAGTTCCATTTCCTAGTGGACTTTCTGCATGACTGAAGCGCTCTCTGCTTTTCTCTATTTAGTTTTTACTTGTTTTACTTTATTGTATGTGTAAATTGACACTTATACTGCATGGTGTTTTTGTAGAATAAAGTACGAACCATGTAGAATATGAGCAAGTTTGTAGTTTGTTGTACTTTCTGTGCGTAAAAGTGCACATGACATTCTACAAAATAATGCACTGATGTTCAGTGACTCTTTTTCCTCAAAAGTGCAGTTTTACCTTGTCTTGTTTGTGTAATACATTATTCTCTGTGTGTTATTATTTCCATGTGTCCACCAGAAGTCACATTCAAGGATGAAGAGAAAGAAGCCGCAGTGATGCGAGCAGAGACTGAAGACTGTCCACATGACAGATGCAGGATGGAGGCAGAGCCAATGATGAGTCCAAATACCACAGACATTCAACACATCCCCAGGATGACTGACTTTTGGTGTCCAGAGACTATTTTCCATGCACAAACTCTGCTACAGGAGCACTGCCTGGATGTGTGAGACCTGTGAACTGACAGAAGTGTTTCTAGCAGAACCACCAGCACCTTGGACATGAAGGCACTGCAGCCACTGAAGGGACAAGGGCCTCGTGTGTGTGGAGAAAACACCTGTGTAGTTTGCACTTTTACCCTGTATTTGCACAGTAAGAGTCAAATACTCACACATTTTGTTGTAAATACTTTTTATACTTTTCAGAGTTCCTATTTAACTTTCAAAATCTTGTATCCATGTGTAATTTCAGTGTTTTTCTCTACAAAAACTCAAAAAAAAAATTCTGTTTTTGTGTTTTTCTTCATTTTGAACTATTATTACAATATTAAAACAAGCAGTAAATTATACATGACTGCTAGATATTGAACGTTCTAAGTATTTTGCAAAAATGGGCAAAAGAACTTACAAAGCATATTTTCTGACCTTTTTATGGTCAAGATAAGAAAACAAGTCCAGCTGGACCATTTAGGATCATGAGTATAAAGGGTTTTAATACATCCTCCTTTCGCATGCGTAGACCATTCACACTTGACGTACATCCACTTGTATCCATGAAGCTGCCCACAACCCTAAAGCTGGGCGCTTATGAATTTCATTCAGAAGCCGTTGGAATTTTTCCGATCAGACTAAAAATGAAATAGTTACGGTCATACTACACAGGACAGGGGGGCATGTCAGACCTGACACGGTCAGACCCAAACTGGATCCCATCGTCCTATGTATGGACCTCAAGCAGGAGAGAGCAAATATGATTGCGTTATAACGCCAAAACTATTGTGTTATAACACAATACTTTTGCATTATAATACAATTTTTTTTTTCATGTCCCTTCCTGAGCTCCGTAATATCTCCATTACACACACACACATAAAACATTCCACTAAATAAAACAGTTGTTCTTCAAATACCTATTGTTGCCAAACATTTTTATCTTACCCAGCTCAGTCATTCATAATTTGTTAACCTAGTTTTTTTTGCTTGAGGCATAAAAAGTGCTGCATTTATTTGTCTTTTGTGCTGAAAAACTACTGGCCCTATCACCCTACCTCTGACTTCTGTTTAGCGCTGATGCTCTCTCGAGTGAGCCGTTTCAGATATAAAAGGACATCTGAGAATACATTAAGGATCAGAACAAGATTTTTCAGACAATGTTCTGCAATACAGGTCATTTCTCTACAGGGTTCACTATATGACAGTAAACTCTCCTATAGTGCCATCTGCTGTGAGCATAGCTTCACTACACTATAGATAGGAGCGCAAACAAAACAAACAAGGGTTTAAGTGGTGCTGTTACTTTTGATTAGGAAATCTAGTTTGAATACAATGACTTGTCAAAAGGATACCATCTGCATGCAAAATCTTGACTCCCCATGATCGTGCGTTGGCTAAAACACTGCTACCTTGTAGTCGCTCCTGTGGAAGACCATTAATATTAAAGAAAACAGACACCTGCATATTTATGTACCATCTATGAAGAAAAATCACGATCCAAAAATTAAAGCTGAAAATCTGCAAGATAAGCCACATTTTTGCTGACTTACATTGTTGCGAATAGCTTTTTCAAGCAGAGCCTTCCCCCGGCTGCCACAAGCCTGTTGAGATAAATATATACATCTATTGATTCTGGCACACAATGTAAATGAATATATCGATCAAAAATGTATGGTATGCACAGATGTTATTTTCAAGGATTATATGTAACAATTTTTGAGCTAAATATCTTCATTCACCTGTATGAACACCACATTTCCTAGTTCAACATAATTTATTTGTATACTTCAGTAACAGGCATTTTATGAGTTATTTATGTCAATGAGTAACTTACAAAATTTGTTTGTTCTTAGGTTTATTTAGGAAACTTTTACAAAAGATTGTTTTTTATTTTCAATTTTAACTTATATGTTCCTAAATTCAATGCCAATAGCAATCATTTCTTCTTCATAAAGTGTATTGTATGTGTCTGAAAAAACTATGCTGTGCACAGGCTATACTAGTGGCATAAAATTTACAAAAAAAAAAACCCAAAAAAACAATTCTATTGTAAATTAGTACTGTTTCTATCATATTTACTTGTCAGCTAAGATATCATTAATCTGACAGCCTTGTAATATGTAGCATTCTTATCAGCAGTGATATAAATATGTATACCAATGTTAATGTACAAGAAATATTTTCATTTATATGACAGCACAGAACGCTGCAGAGTAACATTCTGATTTAATTGGAAACTGAGAACTGTGCATTGTTGTCAAATGAATAAAAACAACAAATAAAGGCATTAATTTAACTTTAAGATGATGTATTTCCTTTTATTTTTGCTACTTCATTATTTCATATTTAACCCAAAAATATTGATTTCTTGAATACCAACACTCTTGCCTGGTTCTATTAAATAAGATCTGCAAAATGTTTTAAAAATGCATGACTTAATTTGATTACCATTGATCTAGTAGTGCTTGGTCGCTGTTTGTCATTGCTGAAGATACTTTCCCGCTGCCTAATAGGATGCTGAGGTTCTTCACTCATGACTTTGGTCCCTGCTCTGCTATCCAGAGACCTCTGTTCTGTCAGACCCTCCTGGTTTCCAGTGACAACAAAGTTCACATCCTTATGCAGGAAGCTTTCAACTTTCTACAGTAGGAAAAAAACACATATATCCACACATCACTTTACACTGAATATCAGCAATTTTTCATAATCAACAATATAACAAGAAGCAAAGGAAACAGTCTTCATCTTCCCATGAGCTTACCCCTCCAAGAAGACATATAGCCTCCAAAAGCAAAGCTGTGCAACGTTTTTTCACTTGGTCAAGATAGAAGATCTTCCCTTCCAATTTTTTCTGCCCAGAGCACAGTTTGCCCAGAAGACCACACTTTTCTGAATACTTCTGCTGCTGCTGCATAGTGATAGTGCTGTATGTTTACCATCAAACACCAGGGTCACTACATTAGCATAGGGGGGAAAAAAAACACAAAATGTCATTCTGAATGATAAGGTTTGCCTAAACTCAAGACCAAAAGGGGAAGACAGTAGTCTGTACTTCTATTAACAGCTGAAACCTTGAAATTAATACATTGTTGTCAACTACTTGAGCACTGTTACTACTTTAACACAGTTTTCCATTGTGTTTCAGGAGACTTTGTGCCGGTTTTGAATGTTTGTGTTGGCTTGAAATTATTCTATATATGTTATATTCAGGTATTTTTGCAAGTCGCTTTTGACATTTACCATACATGTAACAGAATGCCACACTTATTGTTCATATCAGCATTTTCTTTAAGCTGGTGGAAGACATAAAACTAAGCAGACAATAAATACACAATAAATAGCTCAAGGACAAAACTTGCAAAGGAAAACGTTTCACTTTCATACTCATTTGTCTGATTTTAGAGGTGGCTGAAATGGCTTGGGTGCAGCATGTAAGCATAATACTGAGCGATAACCCTGAGTAAGGACAGCAGTGTATGCTCCAGTTATCGCTTCTTCAACACATTTCCTCTGAGTTCCAAGTGACAGTGTGCCTGGCACATTTGATGCGTACATCAAAATATCCAAAAGTAAGGGAACATGCGCTGAAACTTTACTATGATAGTGTAGATCAGTCATTGTGTCTCGTTGAGGACAGCTAAAACCACGTAACAATACAATCACTCAAGCACGGTTAGCATGAAATGCTATTATTTAGCATTAGCTATTGTTAGCTCAAGTTTCCTTGAACTTACAGATCGCATGAATAACACCTTGAGTAGTTTCTCACATAAATATCGGCCGTCTGTTAAACTATCTTACACATGACCTGTGCAAAAAAACAAAACAAAAACGGTGGACTTACGCTTTCTTACTTTAGTAGTGACAGTGTAATAAGGATGTCAGGAGAAGTTGAGGAACCTACCGCCGCTTTTTAAAAACACTGGCGGAGACCGGAACAGGACGATGACGTCAGTTCCGGTGAACGCTGGCTTCGTCAGACCGGGACAAAAAAAAATTGCTCGTTTGTACTAAAATTTCTGCTGAATCCTTGAGAAAATATTTGTTTCCTTAAGCAATGCTTCTTTCTATATGTATAACTTTTTGTGAAAGTAGCTGCTAAATACTGTTAAATTAGTATTTGCAAAAATTACAGATAATAGTTTGGTCAACCCTGTAACCTTGAAATGAGTCGAAGTAGTTATAGTTTTCTTTAATAACCAGCAGGGAGTGCTGTGCTACAAACAGTAACTTCAAAACAGCATTAAAGCCTATTCTTCCCTTTATGGAGTAAAATGCAGCATATTCACATAAACTGTTTTATTGCCTTCTTACCTATTGAATGATCCAGCACATCATGTGAACACAAATAATAAAAACAATATGTACTCTTTTATTTGTGTTATGTAAAACCTCAAACATGTATTTAAAAAATATTTTGCACAAATAAAAAAATTGGCACAATGCAAGGGACTATGACAAATTAAAAATGAGTATCCATTACTAATTTGGAAAACATACCAGACCCAAAAATGCAACTGCAAAGCCACTGAATACAGTACATGCTTCTCAACATATGACAAACATTAATTTAACCTTTTATTTTCTTTACAAAAAACAG
This sequence comes from Apogon hyalosoma, assembly GCA_037367295.1. Classification (NCBI taxonomy): domain Eukaryota; kingdom Metazoa; phylum Chordata; class Actinopteri; order Kurtiformes; family Apogonidae; genus Apogon; species Apogon hyalosoma. The sequence continues at coordinate 13,354,895 of JAPQRP010000013.1, forward strand.
AAACACTGTAAACATCTCAGCTGCAAACATTTTAAAACACTAAAGGTTTATTTCAGTACAGCAAGAGACAACCATCAACAAACATGGGATGTTGAAAACTATGAATAGATGGATAATAAAAACATTGTAAAATAAAACTATTACTTCAAAAACTTAAGTGCTGAACTTAAAGTAAACACTGTGAATGTGAAACAGCTTTTTGTAGTCTTTAATGTAAGGCACCCTGGGTAACAGAACAGATGCATCTGCAAAACACTGAACTCAACTCAACTCTAGCATCTTTCAGTAGAGGTTATTTATGAAAATATACTGTGAAAATCTATCTTGTACCCTCATTTGATGTGAAAGCGTGTTTTTTGGGGTTTTTTTTAGCTTTGCCATACCCTTAAACTGCACTGATACCGTCTTTAATGCTTTCTTGCAAGATGCTGTTGTATTGCTTGGTTTTAATTCTGCTCGAACCTGAATGTTAACAAGGAAACTGTTAAATCTCTAATGCAAAAATCATTATGACAATGAACTGCATACTTCTTCCAGAAGTTAGTGGTGACTTTTAAGATGACATGCGTCAGTCTGAATTTGCATAAGTCACCGTTTGTCTTTTAGATCCACTCAGAACCTTTTATCTCTCCATATTTGCTGCTACTACTGGTGCTACTGCTGCCCCTGTCTGCGTCCACTTTGCTTGAGGTATGTTTGGAGGCTTGCCGGTGTTTCCGTTTGCTGTGGTTGTTAGTGTGGCCCTGCTGCTTGTTGTAGACCTGCTTGTCAGCCTCCAGCCGGTTCTGAGGCTGACCAACGTCCTTATGAAGTCCTCTTGGGCCAACTCCCATCCCTCCTCTGTTCAGGTTGTCATCATTATTGGAGCAGTGCTGACGCTCCTCTTGGGCAATGTTCACATGATTCTGCCTGCATGCCATCTTGGTGTTAGTGAGATCAGTGATGGGTAGTGGCTGGTCACGGGTCCCTGTAGAAACCAGAAGAGGCTTGATGGCGATGTTGTAGCCAGGTGGAGCTGATGGTGCACTCCAAGAAAAGGGGTAGCTGCTGTATTCCTCTCTGTTCAATCCTGTCTCGATAGTATCTGGCACTTTTGTTAATCCACAAAGCTCATCGTCATCAACCTGCAACTGGCGAGAGCGTATAATCTCACAGATGGTACCTATTCCCAAGTGAAGTAGCTCCCATATATTAAGTACCAGACCAAGCATGGAGACCGCATACATGATGAGGAGGAAGATAGTTTTCTCAGTGGGTCGTGATACAAAGCAGTCTACACGGTGAGGGCAGGGCAAGTCTGAACAAACATATGTGGCAGGCACTGCAAATCCATACAGGGCGTACTGTCCACACAGGAAAGCCACTTCCAGTAAAGATCGGGCCAAGAGCTGAAATACATAAATGCGCATCAACCCATCCTGTTTGATCTGCTGGCGCCCATCATGCCGAACTTTACCCTTTCCCTGCACATTACAACTTCCTTTTGCCGCATCACTATTGTGTTCCACTTCTGCCATTTCATAGATCATGGGATCTTCCTCATTGTCATCCTCAGCCTCTTCCAAGCCCCTGTGCTGCCTTCTCCCTGCCAGATAGTTCTTCCTGGATTTTCTCCGTGAAAAACCATTCACCCCGCCACTGTCCAACTGTTCCTCTGCCCGACTAATTTTGTGGACCGCATAGCCCAGGTACATGAGAGATGGTGTGGCCACAAGAATAATCTGGAAGATCCAGAAGCGAACATGTGAGAGTGGAGCAAATGCATCGTAGCACACATTCTCACAACCCGGTTGGGCTGAGTTGCAAATAAATTTGCTCTGCTCATCATAGTAGATGGACTCGCCACCTACTGCTGTCAGCACAATGCGGAAAACTATGAGGACGGTGAGCCAAATCTTCCCCACAAATGTGGAATGTTTGTGGATTTCCTCCAGCAGACGAGTCAGGAAACTCCAGCTCATGGTAATGGTAGGGACTCAACAGTGAGTGGCAACATACACTTCCTGTAACTCCCCTGTGAAAGAAAGCAGACATCATTAACTTCTGTGCCAAAGTATAAAATGACCAACAATAATACACAGGACACAAAATTGCTAAACTTTAATGAAAATGTAACACTATTATCCCTGTGGTAGAGCTATATGTCTGCAGTACATTTATTTAAATGGGAAGTATCAATAAGATACATTTAAAGAGACAATAAAACACTAAACTCTGTAATGAATAAAAGACAAAGTTTTATTGCGCTCAACAACAGCATTTATTAGGAGACAGCAGGATCTACTACTTACTGAAAGAGAATGAAAATTTGCTAATTTGTTTGAATTTTGTCTTTTTTAACTTTGTGAAATTATTAGCCAAAACCAATGATCTCAAACCAGATAATCAAAATACTAGACATTAAATTAGCTCATCAATATTTCAGTGTATCTCTTACAGCACAGACTATTTTTACTACACATGTAAAGACTACAAACACTATTTGCTCTGTTGGTTTACAGTGAAGACTAAGGGCACATTGGTTTTCTAGTTGATGTGAAACAACTGAAAGCCCATCCACTGTTAATCGTGGAATTAATTTGACACATACAGGTACTTTGTCTTTCCTATACATGGTTACACAACAGCACATTTATCTACGATAACAAGCTTACACTTGATTCCTTTAATAGCTATACCCTAAAGCTCATGTCTAAACATACCCCCGGCATTAATATACAAAGAGAAGAGTAATGATGATGATGGAATGTCTAAGCATAATTGCTATTATTAACAAGGTGTCTTTGATAGGTTTTTGGGAGGTTACTGTATTTGTGTAGTGATTTGTACTGGAAATCTACCACTGAAATACTAAAGCCTTGAAAGTCAATCGGTCATGTTACTTGCTACATAGAATGTAATTTACCCAAAGTACTGACATGACATCCCTTAGATGATTGTGTATATACTACAGTCAAGCCCATACGTCACCATAGTTAATATACATCCATGAACTTAACATCTACTGGTAGGAAACTGAGAAAGAAGCACTAAAATGACCTGATAGCAGCAATGCTTGAGGTTTTTCTGGGACTGTTCCTGCACAAACTCAGTTATGTTACCACACTAAAAAACTATGTTTTAGTCCTCCAGCAGAAAATTATTCTCACAATTTGTGTGAAGTTTTGGTCCTACAGTGATCCCACCACTTGGCCAACGGCCTCATGGCACCACAAGAAAAGGTAACACCCTCTACTATTATCTGTATTGATTAATTATTAGAAGTCAATAACTGATTAGCAGAATTTTTGTGATTTATGATCTACTATCTCCTTGTTTGGTATTTGTTAATGTCACACAAACCACTGTAATTTGTGGTTTTAAAATGTTGGGTTAAAATACAATGCGTACACTGAATAGTCTCAAAGTACACATATTATGTGGTGCATATACAGATTATTGTCAGTGCTATGCCTCAAATAAATGCCACACAATCCAACAACACATTCAGGTAATCAGGTCAAGATGCTACTAAGTTATCGTCTCAGTCTGTAAAGAAGAAAAAAATCTGGACTGTCTCATTAAGAGTCACGTGCCTTTTAAAACTGCACATCTGGCTGGCCCACTGGCTAATTTATCACCACCCAAACACAAATCTCATGGTTGGTCAAAAACTGAGAACAATGCTTCAAACTGCTCATGTTCACGTGAGGATGAGAATCACACTGCAGCACAACTGCCAGCCAGAAAAAATTCAATTCTTCTGGTGATCATAATCCTGCAAATTCATTACACTTTTTGCCCAATTTTTACTAAATTCATAGTCACCCTGGGGAGTTTAAAACTCACATTCCATGTTTACAGTTATACAATCTTCTCATATAAGGGGTTCACATAAAACAGGTCTGAAAATTGAATGGACCTGTTGCGGCACCTCGATCACCCAAGCGTTTTCATATGTCTGAAAGCAATCCAGTGCATTTTACCCAGATGTCTCCCAGTCTCAGACCTACAGCCTCCAGTTTCCTACAGCGCTAGTAAAAGAACTATTTAAGGAGTGCATGTTTAAAAAGCACCCAGCCTTGTTCATGCCTATCAAAAAGGATTTCAAGCTGTGAACATACAAAATTACAGTTTCCTTCAAAGCAGTTAAAGTGATGCTCCACCCTAAATCTATGTTTTCAGTATGAAACACTCGCCCACCATTAACTTAAAAGGTGGCTGTAAAAAAATTTGTAGTGCTGACATTGCGCTTCGTATTTCTGAGTGGTATGTTTTTTTTAATCTTTATTAGATACACTGTTCACAAGAAAAAGCCGAAGGAAAATGAAGCCACTGCACTGATGGGAATGATGTGTAACAGCGTTTTCTGGCTTGATGTGAACCATAGATAGTTAACTTACGGTAACTTATCCTTATTCAGGGAGTAAAGTGAGAAGCAACTTTACAGAAAAACAGGATACTAGAGCATCCGAAAGATCTGACACACACCAAGTCAAGCCGTGACAATTCACATAAAGTCAAAGCCAAATGTCAGATGGCTCAAAATACTACAATACTACTAATGTGCTATGGAGAAGGACTGTTTGAAATTGTACTTTTACACAAAAAACTATGCTATTAGGACTACATTAAAAAAAAAAAAAAAGCAGAATCTGAAAAGAGAGAGCCTGAAATCCATAACCATAGTACAGCAGTGTGACAAAAACATAACTAAATTTCATAACAAAAAAAATGTCCTTACAATATTTCATGCATGTACTTAAAACTAATCTTAAATAAAATAATGATCTGTACAAGGCATAAGTTAAATCAATCTTCATTTGACATAAGAAACATAGTATGTAACTATGCATTGTCTGTGATGACTGTCTCAAATTTTCTAAGCAGAGGGAATATTTCACTGGTTTCAGTATTGAGCAGATATCATTACACCAGTTAACACTAGTTAACACTGAATTAACTACCTTTTTTCTGAGCTATCCTTTCTGTCTTCCTTGTTTTCCCAGACAATGCACGTCGATTCCAAACCCCATGTGCCTGCAAAGAAAGAAAGGAAACACCATACAACATCCTTCATCAGACCACAGCTGTTTCTTTAAATCAGATCCACTTTTTTTTTTTTTTTGCAAACTAATACAAAACCTAAAAAGACTTCATGTAACAGAAACTGTTAAAGTAAAACTGTATTTAACTTAACTGACAATTTTTTTTTTACAAATTTCTACCATTTTATTGTCTAAACACAAAGCCATTCATCTAGAAAATGTATCTACGTTGATCTATATTAATACCTTAATATCAATAATAACCCATTTTAATATTCTGAGACTTGCTAACTGTTAGCTTTTTTTTCTTTTTTGCTAACAGTGACCAAACAGAAGCAAAAACTTCTCCAAGAGCTTTGCAATATTTTTATGTGAAGCCATGGGATGGTTTTACCAGTTTTTATAACCTTAATCAGTCGAGCTGACCCGAAAATAACATTAAACTTAGACCTAAATTAATATTATTTAATCTTAACCAGGGCTAATTATGATAGCAGACCTTAATGCTAGCTTAGTACAGTAAATCTTTTTAGCCACATTTACCATAACTGACACAAAAAGTAGCAAGAGAAACGTACTTGTATTTATAGAGTCGAGCCTTTTTGGTAATAAGTTAAAGATTTTTTCTTCTAACACGATGCTTTTTTTTTTTTTTTTTTTTTTTTTATTAAATTCCCTTTTACATGTAAGTATAGCATAGCATCCTTACCTTGTCAGGCGAACATGTAGGACAAAATATATCACTTCTTCTGCCAGAGGGGAAATAAAATCTTCATGCCGTAAAACTGCAGCAAAAAAAAAAAAAAAAAAAAAAAGCTGTTTCTGAATACTCTCAAAGTTTTGGATGAGTGAAGTTCTTGCAAAAGTATGTAGTTTAGTTTAGTTTTTATCCCGGAGAATGGAGCGTGAAGCCTTGCCAGAGCAGAGGGAGATAAGGAGTGTGTGTGTGTGCAGGAACAGGAGGAGTTTGACTGTGGAGGGAGAGGGAGTCACTTAAGCATCATCACTGTTTCCTTATTTGCTGTAAATTACAACCACGTCCTGCTTAGCTCCAAAAATGTCCATCATGCCATAGAGTAACAGTATTTAACAGGATGCACACTGTTTTTACGGGAAAAATAGTTACTGATGCCATTTTTCTCATGATAATTGCTGTCACATGCAGGGGAAAGTGCCTTTATCATTTTTACTGTCATCACTCACTGTATACAATCATACCAGACTGGAGCCTGACTGTTTTTATCTGCACATGTAATGACTCAGAAGTCTTGGCTGCATTTGCAATACCAGTTCTACCACTACACTCGCCGGTCTTCTGTGTCACCATATTTTTCCAGAGGCTGGTGTTTGTTGATCATTACATGAACGTGGAAGGCAACCAAATCACAAATGAAAGATAAATAATACCATTGAAATTGCGTCATTTAAATGGTGGTTATTCAGTCTGATAAGAACAGATGAACGCTTCATCAAGATTAGACTCAGCGCTGGGCTGCAGAGCATGTCAGAAATGCATTGTTCGAGTGTGTTGCCAAACCCCACCTTTTGACATTGAGTCTTAAGTTTCATGCAGGTTCTCTGCAGGTCAAAAGTACACAAACTAACATTAACTTGGGGCCAGAGAAAATGTTGGCTGATGTGCCCTTGAGCAAGACATTTAACACCCCATTCATCCTCAGAGCCCTGACAGGGCAGCCCACTACTCCCAGTCTGCAGTATGTGTTGTGTTCCAGCAAATTCAGGTGGTGATGAGTTAAAAGTTGCAATTTATACTGAAAAAAAAAAGATTCTTCCTCTTAAAACTGTAGAAGGAGTTGGACAGGAATCATGACTTCTTGAAAAGGGCAAATAATTTTCAGACAACACATATATTTACTACACTGTTGTCCTTAGACTGAGTCTGAGGCAGAACAGACACCAACAGTTTGTTTCATCTTCTTCCATCAGGCTTTGGAGACAAATTGTGAACCCATAAAGCTTTTTTCCTTTTTTTCTTGACGGTGACTTTTTGACTTCTGCTATCGCACGAAGTCTGCAACAACCTGCTTTACCAATTTCCAACATAAAGGTCAGTTTACACGCAGGATAAACTGGTAAATACTGTTGTATGTCTTCTGTGGCTCTGGACAGAGTTTTTGTAAAGTTCTCAACTCTGCTCCGGATCCTGTCATCTGGATCCCCTCGGCTCCGTCTTCTAATTTTGTGACAGGAAGCCCAAGCACAAAGCATGAGGGGTTTTCCCATTATAGGGGGGTTGGGGCTCTACTGAAAGATGCCACAATCGTGGGAAACAGAATCCAGTGGTTTTGACTCACACGACGGCTGACCAATTATCTAAATCACAGCAGCTGTGACTTTTCTTTCATAGAGATAAAATGTGTCACACCATAATAAATAAAGCTTTGCAGTCATATAAAATGCCATTTCTCCAGACTTAAGGGAACATGCTTGATTGGAACAGATCTGACAATGCCTTAATACCTTTTTTGGTGAAAATGAAGTGCAAAAATTTACCATTAAATTAAAATGACTAATGTGAGTTGCTTTGTAATTGCAGTAACTGTTTAAAAAAAGTGATTTTTTTTTTGCATATGATTCAGCTCTAACCCACACTAGACACCAAAGATAGGACATCTCTACCTCTGTTTCTTTAATTCTAGATGGACTAAATCCTTTCATTTAGAAATATGTCACTTGCAAACACTCCAGTTTTATGGAACTGCCCTCTTAAATCCCAGGAGTACACTTTAACAACATGAAACACCTCAACACTCTGCTCAGATGAATTACAGAACTGAATTTTATCAGACTTTTTGTGTCTGTTTTTCTTATAAATCTACAGACTCAGCTTGATTTAAGAACAAACAAATCTACTTACAACACAGTGAGGTTTGTTTTGTGAGTTTCGGCTTCCTCAAGGACGTAGAAGTACAATTCGACCATTGTTTGGGTCTGTGAGGGATGACCTGTGAGCTAAGGAGTTTTGGATTTATCTCTGACGTTTATCTCAAGGACGGAGACAAACGCCAGCTGAGACAGCACCCTGCCTTTTCCTCCATCGTCACTCCTCTCCGTCTGCTACAGTTTCATGGACTTTAAGGGAGTGACAGAAGCTTTTAGCCTGGCTTCTGACTGGAGTAAGAATCAGACAAAGGGGAGAGTGGAAACACTCACAACCCTAATCACCCTGATAGTGTTTTGGCAGAGGAAGCAACATCTTTATTCAGAGTGACCTCTCACAAGGCTGAAGTCCCTTAACTGAGTTATCTTTCACCTCAAAAGGAATAATTGAATGGAGAAAAATCAATGAGGTTATCCATGAGAGTAATCATTGGATAGCACAGGCAATTTCAAGTGTTTCAACAGTTAAGTGTCTTCTGTTATTGGTTAGGACTCCACTGTTTCTAGATATTGACAAAGGTACAACAGTGAGTGGCTGGAGGAATGCAGGGCTGTCACTGACGGGGCTGAGATTCTCAAATACGATTTGTCATCATTCTCCACAGATTGATGTTAATTGGGTTTCCTTTCCATCCACTTCCCGCTGGAGGTCATTCAATATTGGTTTGGGCAGCAAGTTATCTTTTGCCTATTTAACTATAATAGGCACAGTGTGTATGTTCTGCTTAAAGTATCAGGCTCAATATGAGGTAAATTGAAGGATCAATTTTTGTGGGATTATTTGAGCTGAGACTGCACTTTATGTTTAGAGACATACAACACCAAGAGAAAGGTTTTTCCAAAGAGTGATATCTGGAAAATGAGAGGACGGTCTGACTTAAATAACAAAAGAAGAGTGAGCTACAAGTGTTTTGTAGTCAGCTCTGCACTGGTAACTTTATCATTAGGGTCTCGGACTGACAACAGAAAATATTATAGTGGACAACAACAATGACACAGAAACACCCGAGGTATAAAATGACATAATAAATCAGAGAGAGAAGATTGAGTGGATGCAGCAATACATCAGATAGCATGTGAGTATTTGATCTGACAGAGGTCAGAGCAGAGAGGAATGAAGTACTGGAAGTAAAGAGCTCATGAACAGCTTATGTATTGAGATAAAAAGACAAAAAATAGCTTAAATTCCACATTGCACTCAATAAAAATGCTGAATCAACAAATAAGTTCTCTGTCCTCAACAGTGTTGAAACTGCATACGCAGAAAGAGCACACGCAAACACACATACGGTATCATCGTCATCATCACATCATCATCATCACCACTGCCTTGAGTCTTTGCTGTCATATTCTTTTAACTATGGTTCATGAAATTACATCTACCGCCAAAGGAAACTATACTCTGTTGTTGTCACTGTGTGTACTTAAGTCTTTGCAACACTATACCCTCATAACTTGATTTACAAGTGTTTTGAGACAAGTTTAATGAACTGTATTGTCAGTGTACTGAAGGACACTCCCAAAAAAGTTTAAAGATGCATTGGTGCCATCTTCTGGTCAAGACAGAATTCTGCATATACAATAATGTGGGAGAAAACAGGCTCATTTTCTAAAATGAGGAAATTCCCCAAAGATATTTCTCTCTTGGGCTGTTAATTATTTTATCATATCAACTGATATAAAATGTTTAATAACTTTTGAACCACTAATCCTATCAACACATTTAAGTAATTCAGGTAAAATGTAGATTCTCAGCTTTTCAGTGGCATCAGATATGATCAATTTGGACATTCAGAGGCTCTGTAGTAACTGTTGAAATACCGTCATCTACAGAAAAAATGGATTCACCAGTAAAACCCATGTAGTTTGACAAATGACAGTGGTTGTTTTATGTTTAGTTAATGAAAATTCCTCAGTTTTCTCTGTTTTGATCAAATAACCTTTGAATTTGCTCTGACCTTTAATGAACATCGACATAATATGTAACTTATTTATCGGAAAATACATGAGTTCTCGCATAAAAATACAAAATACAGAGAGAATAAGTAGTGATAAATCACTTCCAGACAGTTTAGTTGTTGAGAAAACTTAATTTAGATGTCACAAAAAAATAGTCCTAGATCTTAAAGAGTCCAACTTGACATGACACGAGAAACTGAAAAAAACATTTGAGCCATTTGAGGAAAGATCATTTTAGTTTAGTTATTATCTTTGAATTCCTGTCTTTATTTGTTTAGAATGTTGACAAAAATAATAAATTAATTGTCAAAGGCCCAAAATAATGTTTCAGACCTTAGTATCTCCTGTATTTATTCAGTTTTTCTATAATTTTCCATGAGTCAGCATCAGTTATCTTTGATTTAGAAGAACCAAAAGTTTAATTTTTGCTGAGCATGGATCATTTTGGTTTTTTTATTATTAAAACTAAAAATGCTGATGATGTTTTGAATGTAAGCACTAAATAAAGTCACTGTTTTCAGCTCCCAGATGATTGTTTCTCCACATCTAATCTTTACTCTGCAAGTTAAGGCTCTTCATTTCAGTACTATTGTGTTTTTTTTCATGGAATTTATTCATATTTAATTAACTGCCATGTGCATGTGTCTGAAAAAGATTATATTATCAACGGAACTAATGCAGTCAAACATTTTGGCATAAATTGTGGAGCCTCCAAATAAGACAAAAAGCAGAGAAACTCCACATTAGTACAGTTAGAGGTTCAACAGTTATTTTAGAGCAATAGATATGTTTGGTTTTGGTTTTTCTGGGTTAAAAACAGAGTGGCTGAAATCGAATAATGTAAAATCCTTGATCATCCCTGAATTTTGTTGTGTTTGGTTTTAGATTTGTTTACCTTTACGGGTCTATTGATCATGATTCTTAGAGGAAACAAAAGGAGAGAGAAGAGGAAAGAGGTTGATCTGACAAAATCAAACTGCACAAATCACAATGTACAAAAATGTGGTGGAAATGACATCACAGAAGCAGGAGCTTCTGTGAGTTCAGGAGTTGAAAAGTTAGTAAAGACTGAGATGCGCAAAAATTTCCTATAAAATATCTTCAACTTTAACTTATTTTCATTTGAGCAGAAAAAAACATTGTTTACCTTAAAAATGGAAATCATTTTATAACAATATCAAATCTTAATTATAAAGTTTTTCATACACTTTCTGCGCTGAATAAAATCAACTCCTTATCCTCTGCTCAGTCCATCTATATGGCACGTACTTATCTTCTTTCTAAAATTATCTCCAGTTATCACAGCTCACCGTTGCCTCACACTCCTTGTTTCCTGTGACCTTTGACCCTGTCACCCCGTCTGCTGTCTGTGCCCTTATCTTGTCTAATCCTGCCCTTCTCTTGACACTCGTCTGTGCGCTGAGTAAGAGGTTTGAAGAACTTCTGTTGCTCCGGGTCTCTTCTCTTCTTGCTTTCTTGCTGCGAAACCAACTTGTCACCCTCTTAGAGACGAAGGATTAGATCTTTAGAGACTCACTGTCCTTTCTCTTAGACACCATGTTTGACACCCGCTTTCTCTAAGCGCTGGCACTGGCTTGTATCGACAAATACAGACAAGTATCTCTCTTGCCAGTGATATAATGCATAAATTGTTAATTGTGAATTGATCTTTACCTAGGGGAAGTGCCTAAGAGTTAAACACACAGACACACAGACAGATTAATCAGATAATGGCTTTATATTCCTGTTACAGTGATGCATTACATCACATTACAAGTGGAGTTTTGATTAAAAGACAAGATACAGAACAGCAAAAAAAAAAGGTAGCATATTAGTCAAGCAATGGGCTAACAACACATGGTTTTATGTTAGGTTTGATTATAAAATACTCTATATAGCTGATCTTCAGTCAGTTTACATCCCTGATTCAAACCAAGAAGTGATGCTAAAATGTCCCTTTTTGACCTTCAATCTCTTCAACATGGTATCAAGTATACAGTGTTTAATTATTGCACGAAAACAAACTAAAGTACTCCAGCATCAGCAGGATTAAAGCTCACAGAACTTCAGCTTCCTATTCAGAGATCCAGTGGATTATGCTCTGATTTCAGGGTCAAACTCTGGCTGTGTTGATCACATCTCATGTAAAGATCTACATCTGGACATCATCTGGAAGTGCAAATAAACACATTTTTCAGGAACACACGTTATTACTGCATTTGCTTGTTAACACTTTCATCACTACTCCCTGAGAAACTAAACATTAAACACTGGTTACAGACGGTTTCCAGCTTTTATACAGCATCACGTTGTTTTGTAAGGCTAGAAGTCATTAAGTCAGAAATGTCTACTTCTCATCAGCACCCAAACCTCGTCATTGTCAGAGATGCACATGGACTTATTATTACACACATTAAAAATACAAAATTAATTCAAAGATGTAGTTTTCGGAGCCATACTCCATTATTCATACTAACTCTGACTTGAAGTTACAGATAAAACAGTACAAATGCTTGATTATTTGTTAGATCAATTCCTACCATCCTATTCCTGTTTCTTAATGAAACTTTTCTGTTGATTATTGTAAACAGGATGTATAAATAAAAAGACAAGATACACCAAGACATTACTGTATATGCCATTAAGTTATTTCCTTAATATAAACATGAGTGACTCAGTGATTACAAGCTATCTTTATGTTTTAATTCTAAAATACACATCTCTGTCCCTGTCATGGAATTAGCGAGGCAGCATGAGGTCATATGTAATTGCAAATGAATAAAAAGCTTTAAAAACTACTCTATTCCATAGAAAAGGCTGTAGTATTCAGTAAATACTGTATAAATCTAACCTGTCAGCCTTTCTCCAGTATCCACTTTAATAGGATACAAACAGAGGACTAGCTATTATGTTATTTTCTGTTTTAAATTGCTTTACTTCATGAAATGCATTAACATTTTCCTTCATTGTTTCAGTCTCAGAGCATGATGTTGGGCCAAAGTGCAGGCATCTCATGCTGGTGTACATTACGCTTGCATAATCAAGCCCTAGATTATTCATCAGCTATGAGTGGTGGATAGTACACAGGTAATGGGCATTACCCTGTCACCTTATCCCTGCTCTGTGCTGTTCTTGTCCCTGCCCGACGCGACATGTGCGGTCTTTTGTCTCAGGTTGTGCTCTAACACCTGATCTGTCCATCGTCGAGGCTGTGGGTGAGGTGTTTTTTTAACGGAGGCCTTTCAACACCCAGGCTTTGATCACTACTTTCTCTACATTCTTACAGTACATGAGACAAAATTCACAGCTATGACTTCTCTGAAATATCAGATGCAGTCATACACTCATAAATAAATGACAGTCCTACTGATAGAAGGGGTTCAGAGTTCAACATTCAGAGTTCAACCCAGAACACACGAGGCACAACGCTGATTAAGATCTAAAGCCTCAGCACCGCATGTCTCTAATACTGATTTTGAAATCCTACATCATGGAGCTAATTTCCTGCCAAACCCAACTGCGTCCGGTATTTCACTAACAAAGTGCAAATACAAAACACAGAATCAATCACGCTTCACAAACACATACAGCAGGTCCCTCAAGTACAAAAAAAAAAAAATCACATGACTTTTGACACAATTTATACTGTGTTTGCGGATGATTTTCTCACAAATATCCTGAGTAATTCAACGTAAGATAGTGCCTAGAGTCATGTGATTTTCTTTTGTGTGTCTGGATGATATATATAATTTGTACTTGTTATAGTTGTGAAGCATGATGTGGTAGGCATGTGTTGTCAATACGTCTGATATTTATAAAGAACTCTATTAGTGAATTTGAGGGCATTTGTAAAACTTGTTTTGTTTGTTCAATTTTGACAGGAAATGCATTCCATATATATGTGATTATTGAATGCCAATGCATGTCCAACTTGAATACTGAAAACACATATAAAATTATTAAATTGATAGGTGATATACTTAAAAAAAATAATAATAATGATAATAATCCAGTTATTCAATCAGGGGTGTCAAACTCATTTTAGTTCAGGGGCCACATTCAGCCCAATATGATCTCAACCGAGCCTGATCAGTAAAATAATAACCGTGAAAAAAAGTCAAATTGATTATGAAAAGGTTTACATCTACAAAGTATCCCGTCTTAAGAAGAATCAGCACAATCTTAACACTATTATGCCTCAGTTTATCATTTGCACAATGCATTACAACTTACTGATCACAGTGGATCTACAAACACACAAAACATTTAATAAGGGGCAGAATATTGTTAAACTTGCACTTTCTTCTCTTAAGACATTTCAGGTTGTTCATATTTGTTCAGGTTATTCACATTTTTCATGTCATTTAAATATTTTACACTAAAACAAAGGGAAAAAAGTGGAGTTGTCATTATTTATCAGTTATTATGATAGTATTTTACTGATCTGATCCACAGGAGATTCAGCTGGTCTGTATGTGGCTCCTGGACTAAAATGATCTTAACACCCTTGATAGTTAATATCTTTAGTGTATTTTTTGCATTTTACAAATTCATCCCACAGGCCAGATTGGACCCTTTGGCGGGCCGGTTTTGAGGCCTGTGAATTAGATCTATATAGAGTATTTAGCTACATCTCTGTAAGTTGTACCATGTGTGGCTGGAGTAAAACCCTGTATGTGCAGCCATTCCCCAGGACTGGGATCAGTGCACCTTAGTTGTATTTTCCCTACACTTTTGCTTTTCTATCACATGTTTTCACACCTAAACACTCATCTCTCTTCCATAACTTTCTTTAGGCAGTCCACTATGTCCTCACCGCTGGCCCAAGGAACCACATTAGCCTTGAACTTGGTCGGCTGGTTCTGCTGCATCTCCTGCAGCAGCCTGTGCATGGGGAAGTCCCTCCTGGGAAAGGCCGTGTCCCTGGGCCCCAGAGCTAGAGAGGGACAGATATCGTTGGCCCCATCTCCGATATAGAACACCCTCTGAAAGGACGCACCCCCACGCTCCTTCTGCCGACCTGCCAGATACTCCCGAAGGATCACCTGCTTGCACATGTTGTCAGGACAATGGGAACATGAGTGGGAGTGGAAAGGGAGCAGCACAAGGTGGCCGGATGCATCAAAACTTGCCGGATTTGTGAAAATCTTCCTGAATTGGTGACACACTCCAGCGTGCTCTAACCACGTCTTGATAAAATACATGTTGGCATCAGAGACCACCACCAGCTCAAAATCCTGCTGGTGGCCCTGCAGGTACTGGAGGAGGGCCAGGAGACCAGGTGTCGGCGCAATCTTCTCCACCGCTGAATGGATGGATTCTTTGGACACGCCCTGCTCTGCCATATACGCCAAAACCTGCTGCATATGCTCATTGTAGTGCCCTTCCCTGTAGCTGTTTTTAAGCCAGTCGGGAAGCTGCTGGCCTGGCAGAGCTCGCACCACGGCATCATCACTGCTTTCATTGATGATGGTCTCATCAAAGTCAAACAAAACCAGAAAGCGACGCTCCTGGGGTGCAGCGGGGGTTAAGTTTGACAGAGCTGTCATCTTTGGTCTGTGGCGAAACTTGTGGATGGTCCCAGTCTGGAAAAAATGGAGGTGGGAGAATTACACTCTCAAGTTACAGCCTCGTTTATCATTTTCGGGACAACAGGTTCTGTGTGGCACACAACTGTTTTATTACAGCCTTCTCTAAAAATAAAAAGCTAATGGCAGGAGTTAGCAATTAGACGCCAACATCCCCATATCCAGGATTCAATTAAACTGCAACAGAGACCCACAAAGGGCTGAGGAAACATCAGAATGTATAAATACTCTTAATTAGGCCATAAGCTGTGGGGAAACATGTTTACAAGAGGAGAGGAAGGGAGTAGAGGTTCAATTAAACAAAAGGAACACGAGCAGCACATAAACAGGATGTTCATCCCACTTGGTATAAAAACAGCCTATAGAAAAAGCACACTGTCTGCCCTGTTCGGCTTCCAGTGTTGTAGGTATGTTGTAACATGAGTGAAGACAGTTGTTATGTTACTGCATACTTTCACCATAAGTGGAGCAACGCAATGTATGACTAACAGAGCAGCAGCGGTGGTGGAATTTAGTTCAATCTAGAGGAACTAGGAATATTTCACTGATACTATACATGTCAGATAAAAACACGTATTTATTCATCTGACAGCTGCAGTAACTACAGTCGTGGAAAAAATTATTAGACCACCCCTTGTTTTCTTCGATTTCTTGTTCATTTTAATGCCTGGTACAACTAAAGGTACATTTGTTTGGACAA
>JAPQRP010000013.1:13387644-13408995 GCA_037367295.1 Apogon hyalosoma
TGGAAAATGGATAGATATCAGCTCTGGAATTAAACTACTATGAGCTATTTTTGTTGTTATCATTATATTTGTCCAAAAAAATTTACCTTTAGTTGTACCAGGCATTAAAATGAACGAGAAATTGAAGAAAACAAGGGTGGTCTAATAAATTTTTCTGTGACTGTATGTATAAAACCAAAGGTGAGCAGATGAGGACCCCTGCTGGATGAGGTGTCTCAGGATATAATCAGATGTATAAAGCAGGGGTGCCATAGATTTTAATTCAGGGGCCAAACACAGAACAATATGATCTGAAGTGGGTCAAACCAGCAAAATAATAACACTGGAAAAAAAAAAGTACAATAACATTATGAAAATGCTTATATCCACAAAGTATCTTTCATAAAAATGTGAACAATCATGAACAGGCTGAAATTTCGTAAGAAAAATAAATACAATTTTAACATTATTGTGCCTCAGTTCATCATTTACACATGTGCATTACAACTTACAGATCATAGTGGATCTACAAATACACAAAATATTTCATAACAGGCTTAAAATTGCACTTACTTCTCTTAATACATTTCATGTTGCTCAAATATGTTCAAGTTGTTCACATGTTTTGTGGAAGAATGGTTTGTAAATGTAAACATTTTCATGTAACTTTTTTTTTTTTTTTTTTAATCACAAAAACAAAGAGAAAAATTTAGACTGTCATGATTTATAGATTATGTTATTTTACTGGGCTGACCCACTCAAAACTCCTGAGCTAAAATGATTTGGACATACTTCAGTGTTAATGTCTTCAGTGTAACTTTTGCATTTCACAAATTCATCCTACAAGACGGATGGATGGATGAATTGCCACTGATCCTTCAATAATAGCTGATAAAATACACTGCAGACTGATAAATCAAAACTGTGAAATATTAAAAACAAGTTTAAAAAATAGCTTAAATTTAGACATGTTTTTAACCTGTCTCTACTGTGTTTTCGCCTCATAAAAATAACTTATCTAATTTTAAGTCAGCAACTACATAAAATCCTTTTTAAGCATCATATGTTGAACAGAGACACGACAAAGACACTGTTGCATAATATAATTCTAATGATAAATATAGTTAGAGAGTTAAGCAAGTGGACTTAAAGGTGAGATAAAATGAAAAGTTTTTCTAAATATTAGTCTGGAAATAATACATCTGGCTGTTTTAAGTGGAATGAACATGGTTTGAGTAGAGGTTTGCTTTTACATGAAATAATTTAAAGATTTGTATTAACTCTCAAAGGCCAGAGCAG
Organism: Apogon hyalosoma; assembly: GCA_037367295.1. Classification (NCBI taxonomy): domain Eukaryota; kingdom Metazoa; phylum Chordata; class Actinopteri; order Kurtiformes; family Apogonidae; genus Apogon; species Apogon hyalosoma. Next base: position 13,388,923 of record JAPQRP010000013.1, read on the forward strand.
TGTTTCAGACCTCAGCCTGTCATGAATTTCATCTGTTTTTCTATAATTTTCCATTGATCACCATCAGTTGTTTTTCAATTAGATGGACTCAAAGTTCAGTCTGGTTCTTTTAAAGTTCAGATTTGACATTTTATTTTCCTGAGAACAGATCATTTCACTGAAATGAAAACTAAAACAGATTCCAGATATTTTTTTTCCCCCTGTATTTATAATCTTCACTCAGTAAATTAAGGCCCTTCATTTTGATATTGTTGGGGGTGTTTTTCAGGGTATTTATTTATATTTAATTAACCCATAAAGACCGAGTGCTACTAGTGCGGCAGTCCCCAAAAGACTTTCTCTATTTTTAGCTTTTCTTAAGTGATTTATCTCCATTTATTCTAATATTATGGTCAGTATTTTGCATTCTTAAGTGAAAATCAGGTCTTTTCCTACATTTAATTTACTGATCATGATTGATTTCCATAAAAGCTCAAATTAAAGTTGAGGGTTATTATATCAAAAACAGAGAAAACTGAGGAAAAAGTGACTTTTCCAGTAAAATACATCATCGACTGAACATAAACCCAGTGTGTTCATCCACTGTCATTGATCCAACTCCATGGGTTTTACTGGTGAATCAATGTTGTAGAAGATGACGGTGTTTCCACGTTCACTGTGAAGCCTCTGAACGTCCAAATGGGTCATATCTGATGACCTTGAAAAGATGATAAACTGCATTTTATACCAGTTATTTACGTGTTGATAGGATTAGTGCATCAACAGGTATTTCACTTTTTATATCAGTAAATGATTATGGTCACCAGTGGATGTTTGGGTCTTTATGGGTTAAATAAAAAAAGTCAAACATATCTGTTTGCATAAATTATGGAGCTTCTGACTGTCCAAATGGGACAAAAAAAGAAACTCCACATTATGTGATTAGAGAGTCATCAGTTATTTCAGTGACAGATATGTTCAGTCATGGCTTTTGAGGGTTAAACACATAATATATCAACTGTGTGCATAATTAGGAGTGAAGTTCCATTTTCTGTAGATGGAACGCAGCGCAAGTAATATTCAATACAACTCACTTTATGCATAAATATTTTTTTTTTCCCCAAAATATTTTAATGACTTAAAATGCACTGTTTTCTCTTGACCACTAGATGTCCCTTTCTGCATGAGTTACTGCATTAAGTCACACTTGGTGTCAAAATTATACGGTGCAGGTACAAAGACTATTTTGGACTATTTATGGTGTTAAAGCAGAATAGAATTGAGTTGGTGGTGTATATTTCCTGACTGTTAAATGCATGTAAATGTTCATAATGAAACAAACCGTTTAATATCGCAAATGTGGCTTTTTATTTACTTTCTTTGTACAAATCTGTGAAATCCACAGGACACATCACTGCCTTTTTGTAATGCACCTAAAACACAGAGTAACATTACACAAACTTACACAGACACTTTTGTAGAGACATTAATTTCACACAAGCACAATGAGACTCCAGCTCCTGCTAGAAATCCACATCAGCTCTTATTTCAGACTAGGAGAAGGAACGCCAAACTTAACAATACTTGTCCAAGTGGCCACGAAAGAATGTCGCAAATGAAAATACCATAACGCTCTCTGTGAACATTTCTTACAAGTGTGTTTCAAACATCAAACCCAAGTCAAATGGTTGAAGAGAAAGCTTTAAATCGAGTTCTGGTCCAGAAAAAAAAAAAAAAAAATGGACAGAGTAGGACTGAGAGGGTGGAGAGAGGAATGTGAGGAGCTGCTCTGGTGGTGGTGGATGGAGGGAAAGTGTTCTTCGGTAGCGTTTTCTGCGTCACAGCATTGAATTACACCCACAGCTGGACAAAATATTTCAGTTACTAAGACCAGACTCTATTTGAGGTCATCCATCTGCAGAAATAGATGAAGTACTGTGGAAAATATTAGAGAATAAAATGAAAGCTGCTATACTCTGTTAAAGCTTGAAACTGAATGTGTGTTTACTACTAAAAAACAGATTAAGTCATCTGCATAACAAAAAAAGCATAATTAGGACAAGTGTAACATGAAAGTGAAGCACTATTGCAGTTTCTTTTCAGTTTAACCCCCCCCCCGCCCGCAGTAAATCACAGAATAAAATGAACAGAGTAGAGAAAAAGCTGCTTTCACGTGACACATTATCGAGCACATTGGAAGTGGTGCTAATTGTTATTCACAGTTGGCTTTGTAGCAGTGGTGAGTTGTTTTTGATTTGGCACAAACATGGAAGAAGGAAAATATTACTATTAAACTACAACAGGATATTGACTGAGGATTTCCGTGGAGAGTTGAAGTAATGTTGTGACTCACTTCTCATTAATAAGACATTTGAACAGTGCATTACAAACTAGGAAACAATAACTGCTGCTAAACCTTCACTTCAAAAGCTGTAATCTCACAAAACTCCTGGAACTGATGGCGTCGGGACTGATTGCAGTTGGAAATGTTAGAGAATACAGTTAATTTTATTTAAAACACATGTTCCATAACACTACACTATACACATATTGCACAACAACTCTTTCAAAAATACTGACAAAAATCGGAGAATTCCTCACTTTGCTTTCTTTCTTTTTTTTTTTTGTTTTTACAAACAGGGAAACTTGTTGCGGAAGTGTTTGAAAATAAGACTCATTTAACAACTCTTACTCAATCCTCTTCTGTTTTAACTTCCTTTGTGGCTTCTTCTTTATTTTCTTTTACGCCAGCTTCAGTTTTTTCCACATTTTCTCCTGGCTCAGGTTTTGGCTTTTCTTCCTCCTTTTTAGGTTCGGGAAGAAGGATGACTTTGCCGATATTTTGGCGTTCATGCATGCGTCTCATGGCATCAGTCACCTGGGAAGACACGCATAATCAGGATGTGCACTGACAATGCTCAGAAATACATTAAAAAAAAAAAAAAAAGGTCAGTGTGAGGATATTAGGCTTAGCTGCACAGCATAAGATTTCACATCAGAGAGAACAGAGAGTGACGCAATCAAAAAAATATCAAACAATGTACAGTTTAAGACAGCTCATTGGACAGTGAACTGGTTTCTCCACTGTCCTACCCCTTTAGGACATAGCGACAAGATTCCCATTCATCCCAGTGGAAGCAATTATTGTGAATTACACAGAAGTAAATATTGGGCCCATTTTCTACAAACAGCATATCTTTAGACCATTTTCTAATTACATTGACATTTTTGAGATGCACAGGCCTTACACAAATATTGTCTAGTGGAGGTAAAAACAAGCAGTATAAAAACTATGATCATTATTTAAAAAGCTGACTAACCGCAAACCATAATATTAGTCATCACTGTATTTCATTCTGATTCATGTGCCTTCTAACATTTAACACTCAACCCCCTGACCACGCCCACTTAAGAGACAGGAAGTGAACATATCATTGGCAAAACATGCGCTGCACCATCTTTGCAAATAGAAGGTCTTTGGTTTGATGACATTGGAGAGTAGTGAAGGATCATGGGAACTTTTTTCCACCACCACTGCCAATGCTGCTTTGTTCAGAAATCAAAATTACAGATTAAGTAATGTGTTAAAATTAAAAAGCAACATACAATGTACTTAGAAATATGATGCTATACTACATTAAATAATGTTATAATAATTATTCATCGTTGGAAATAACTTGTTTTAACTCAATAAAAATAAGTCAACAAATATATATAACTGTATGCTTATAGTCTTTATTGTGGAACACTGTCTATGTGGAAATGTTACTATATCTTTCATACAATTATAATGATCATGATGATTTATGAGGATATTTTCTATACTGTTGATTTTTTTTGGTTTAATTTATAATATAATAGAAATCAATAGCATGTTGGAATTATTTGTTTGGCCGTTATTGTGTGATTGAGTTTTGCTAAATGTTTTTTTCAGATGCAAAAAATATACAATATCCTCAAATCTGTTGTGAATAAATAAAACATATATACTAATGACTGATGTGCTAAAAGATCTTTTTTTTTTTTTAAAATTTTATTATGTATCTGTTAAAAGCAGCTGATATCTGTGCTGAATCTATACTATTCCATATTTTATTTCTTGCCTCAGCTGTTTGTTTCCTGCTTCACTAACACACAGGATGGATTTTCTTGAATCACACTCAAGTCTATTCTTGAGGACTGCCAGAGAAACTGGAAACACAGATATCCCCACTAGTAGCTGATGCCACGGCAACAATTTAGAGCATCACCTAGCAACGGCCACTAAGTACCATGTCATCTGATGCGGCTGAGATGTGCTCATCTACCATATGAGTGACGGGAAAGAGGAAAACACCAGCAGCAGAAGCTTCTGTATTTACTCTGCTGAATACTATGAGGGATGAGGTATTTCAAGTGCTATATTCATCGTTATTTTCTCTCTAATTCACAGACTGACCTCCTCGAAGCGGAAGCGTGAGTCAATGCGTGGCTTGATCTTTCCTTGACTGTAGAACTCCAGCAGCTTGGTCATAGCCCTGGAGATGAGCTCTTCATCCGACAGGTATCCCAGGTGGAAGCCGCAGACGGCCTTATTGGCTTGCATCAGTTTCAGGGTGCCAAGCGAGAGCTGGTTGTACCAGGTCTTCGCCATGGCCAACAGGTTCTTCTTCTGGCCTGTCATACAATTGGCCGCACCTGGAATGACAGTCCATAAAAGTGAATCAAACTAAATTCACATTAGCTATGCAGAAGTCAAAGGTTTTTCTCTTATTTCAAGAAAACATGGGCTAGTAAAGGTCAGTGTAAGCAAAATTACAAATATTGTGTAGGAAATTAAGAACAACTTTATCATTTTCAGTCTTACCAAACACTACAAGTGTCCCCAAAGGTTTCAATAAGCTAAAGCCTTTCTGGGTGTCTGAACCTCCAAGTGGATCAAGAACGATATCCACTCCTACAGAAAAACAAGACAAAGCGTTCACAGAACAGAGGAATAAACGTAAGGCATTTTGTATTTTGCACACCAACTTATTTATTTTGTAAGGAAAAAAAAAAAAGATGATTGGTGACTTTCCCCCCCCTCACCCTTGGGGCTGATTTTACGGATTTCCTCTACATAGTCTTTGTTGCGGTAGTCGATGGGGTGCGTCACACCGCCCTGGCTGATGGTTTCATGTTTGGCTGCGGATGCTGTGCCAAAAACGGTTACATCCTGCACAGTCTGACACAGCTGGGTAGCAGCAATACCCACACCACCTACAGATGTGCAAACAGCAAGAAAACAGACATGAGAACAGCAACAGCGGCAGGAGTTTCACATATGTAGGAGGGGTTCCCAGCTAATGTGTGATCCCTCCAAGAAAAACAATTAAGACTGAGAAATGAAAGAAATGAAAGCATAAACAGTGCTGTGTTCAGAAAATCTACTTGTTAACAGTGAACTGCAGGAGTGACAGCTATGAATATGCCACAATCCAATCATAACATATTCACCAAATAAAAATAAAGCATGTTCTGTGGAATAGATTCAAGAAAGATCCAAGAAAAGGGAGGCAGCTTGTAGTGTAAATGCCCCACAAAAATGGAACACCCTGCCTGATACAGTTAGGCATGCAACATCAGTGACACTTCTAAAAACAGATTAAAAACCCATCTTTTTTCGACAGCGTTCTGTTGAGTTGTGTGTGTGCATGTGTGGTTGTGTGGGTATGTACGCATGTGCGAGATTAAGTGTGTACATATGATTGTTTACTTGCATTTGCACTCTGTTTTTTATGATTGTTTTTTACTGTAGCTATATTATATACCTGTTGTAAAGCACATTGAGTTTGCCCTGTACATGAAATGTGCTTTATAAACAAAGTTGAATTGAACTGAATGGATTCACTCGGAAATTTCCTAATATTTTATCGCAACACTAAAGCGCAATTTTATGATCTGCACTATGATGCTGAAAAGAAATCAAATTTCTCTAACAAGTTAAAGAACATGAACCTGCAGGATTTATATCATAAAAGAACAAATGTGAAATCAGCTTCTTGAATAATAGCAGAAAAAATTGGCCCAGAAAAGGCATGAATCTGGCAGGGATGGCACAGTCAGCGCTGGTCCAACATGGTCCAGGTACAGCAGCTGTTGCATCATCTTTAATGTGGCAAACAAGACAGGGGCCAGTGGTTGAGGGTAGTCTTTGGCTCGGATGTCCAACTATTCATTTTCATTCACACATTCAAAGCTACTTTCCCCCTTTAATGCTTTAACCAAATTAATCCAACTGTACTTAAATCAAATAAAATGCAAGAATTATCCAAATACCTCGCATTAAATGAATGAAGTTACATTTTACACATGGAACACCAACAGCCTTTAATTGTTTTTAGATGACTGAGTATGATATCAAGATGTCAGGTTATGCACAAAGGTTGATATCACTGCATTGACTTCATCTCACAGCAAGCCTGCCATCAAAAACACATTGGTTAATTGTAATTGGTACATTTTTTCTTTTTGGGTCAATGAATAAAGTGGATGGTTATGGTTTAATTAAGACATCTAGAACCAGCGGTGGATCTCATCTGGTCCAGGGCAGGGCCACTTAGGGCTGATACAGCTATGACATGGGTCATATGTGGCCTTTGTTCTGATTCCCACACTTTATCCACTACTTGACTGGAATTTATTGCTATTGAGTTGAAGTGGACTTTCAGTTTCCTATTAGGGAAATATACACTGTCGCCCATAAAGATGGAGTCATTTTATTTTCAGACACATTCTTCTTTTTACTCCTATTTATACACATCAGTAATCACCTTTGACCAGGTGCAATGATTATATACAGAGTCCCAGTTACACTTTATCTATCAAGAATAAATCACATTGTCTCAGTCATTTTATGGGAACAGATTAAAATATCTTATTCCTACTTTATGGGCAACAGTCTAAATCCAGATTCAAATCTAATTGTTGTGCTATTTCTTTGATGTTTTCTTTCATAGAACCAACATGATAAACCCAAGGATATTCAAGTAAAATACTGATATTTGTGGAGTATAGGCAGTGTCATCCTTTGTATAAAAACATATAAAATAAAAGGTCACTCATGTGAACCAGATTAGAAGAGTTTCCAAACAGTAAGAGCTGCAAAAAGCAACTGCAGCATTAGTTGTATCTAAAACAGTAGTGGTAGTGATGCTTAAAAGCACCGACTTCTTGGAAACAAACAGTGCATTCTGGTTTTTACTGCTTCAGATGATGGCTGTGTGAGTGTGCAGACACACCGGTAATCCCTCCTGCCCTCCTCTTCACCCTGGCCTCATGTGGTTTTCTTACAGGTCAGCTGACAGCCTCCCACTCAACACTGAACCATGGCCTTGGAAAGAAAGGGGAGGGGGTTGCAGAGGACCACTCAACCGTGATGGTGGAAGAGATGCTGACAGTAGCTGACCTGTACACTTGGACTCTGTGTTTGTCAAATAGTGAGCTATATGCACTGCTGCTGCAATATTACCAACAGACAATACTGTAAGGTTAAATTTCAACTTAAATAGGGACTGGTATTTAACTCCAAATGCAAATGTTAATATGATAACTGGAAGAATTAACATTTATTTCATTAAAGTAATGCTTGAAGAGTCATAAGACCTGTATTTTAACCCTTTTAAGAATACCATTATAACAGGCCGCCTTGGTGTCTTCATGTTTTCTTTGCAATAAAAGTGTCAGAATTTTTATTTTATTTTTTTTAACCAATACTTTGTTTTCAGGAAGACCTAAACTTTGAATGTCTGGTCATTAATTATCATTATTATAGATAATAAATACTTAAAACAGTGTGTTTTAGTAATAAAGAAAACAACAGACTGGAAGTAATTAGCATATTAGCAGAAACAACTGTAGATGTCAATGAAACTTTTTGAGATTGCAGAAATAAACTTTCAACTATTTTACATCTGCTCAAACATGCTTTCTGGTCCTGAACATTCAGTAACTATATTACGGCTTCATATTTTTGTTATTTCCAGGGTGTTTTTTTAGCCTGTGTGGAAGTCTCTGAAACAGTTCCTTTCTACTTGTAATAGAGTCGCACATTGCTGCCGTAAACTGTTATATAGCGTCGGAAAGCTCAGGACCTCCGCTTTTTGATGCCATTTGAATTTTGTGGATAGCACAAACAGTTCAGGAGTTATAGAAATTAGAATGCTGTTAAGTGCAAAATGCAGCGCCACAGAGATTGTAGTTGTTAAAGGGTTTAAAAGTAAATTGCCTCTATATTGATTAAAAATCGAGAGAGCCACTTTGCTCCTTCTTGCTTTTGGCTACTTTCTTGCTGGAAAAAAAAAAAAAAAGTTATATTTTCTGTTACTAGTGATAAAAAAAAAAAAAAGCTGAATTTTGTTTTGAAATATTTGTAGTTTTATGCTACATCTATAAATTCCATTCATTTTTGGGCTGAATCTACTCATGATCATCATAGTTGAACATGTTGTCTTGAAAGTGTTTCGCTGTCCAGTTCGGCATTTTTGTATCGCGCTATGATGAGGAACGACTGAAGGTGTGTCTCGAGTGTCCTTAAACAGCCGACTTTAACAACCACGTCATTAAATTAACCCCATAAACATATTCTGCACTTCTGGTCTTTTATCGCTGTTTTCGGTCTCTACCAACAGATGGGAAATAGGTGCTTGTCTGGCTGCTTAACACTTCACTACATTTACAGTGTAGTTCTTAACTGTATTTTTCTATGTTTAATGTTTGGAAGGAAACACAACAGAGTGGTGACTGAGTGTGAACCAAACGAAGTCCGATAATAATTCACTGCAGGTTTATCAGGCCAGTAATCATGTTCTGCACTGTTAATATAAAACTAGAGAGGAGGTGTGCACGTATACGAGTGTGTGTCGGTTTATAATAAAGTGCTGAAGGGCAAGAAAGATGATAATCAGTAGTGTGGTGTACTGTTACTTGAAATGGGTAGAAGAATGAATTTAGAGCCACTTAAACAGGGCAAAGAGTGATTTCAATTGTACTACAGAATCAGAAAAAGAAGCAGAATTGAGCAGATGAATGTATACATGGGACCAGAAACCTCCAACAATTATTAACAGATACTTATAACCGACAACTTGACACTGCATAAAACAGCTGCAGGACTTTCTTACTGCTTAAGGCCAGAAATAAAATAGTGTTGTAATAATGGCACAGTATTAATGGTAGAAGTAATAGTAATGGTACAGTGTAGAAAAACACTAATTTGTCTATGAGGCGTCTGTTCCAGAGACTGAGGACCTGTTCACACATTAAAATGTATTTTTTGTGAGTGGACAAGCCTCAGTACTGTCCACGCCAAGCATTACAAAGCATCCCTGTGTCTGTTTCCCCGCTCAACACAAATAAACACGCTCATGTGCAGCCTAATGCATAGCTCAGGCTTTCACTCCAAGATTAACAGGCTGCTCTTGTCATGTTTGTTTGCAAATTTAATTCAATATGCAGCTCAAAGACCAGGATAAGCTTTTAAGGGGGAGCGTTTTCTCCCTGAATGAATCAAATCAATGCACTTCCTATATCAGTATGGCCACAAATGATTTCATTTAATTTCTGACTCAAAATATGAGCAATGAGATTATGCAAACTGCTGATGTTCTCCTTCCTCAAAGCAGCAGACTGACAGAGCACTACAAATATGAAAATTGTATTATATCCTTTAAAAATATTGTCCTTGCTGGTGGATAGTGTTTCATTTACTGAGACGACAGCCGGCGTGGGCAGTTCTTCAATCCATCCCAGAATGCTTTGTGTTCAGAGAACTAAAAGAATGTGGAAATATCGCTGAATGCAGTCTGAGTGATTAGATCTCATCACATCCTGAGTGTATTCACACCTTGAATTTCTCACAGGATGTGTCAGGTTAGAACAGGATCTGAGCAGGGCCTCAGTCAGTCTTAAATATCAAAGGGGGACACCGCAAATTGTCAAAATGTCGTCTCCATGGAAGCTCGAGCAAAATTTGTATGTTATAAGACACTCCATTGCTACTATTTTACACCTGTACGTTCTCATAAGGTGGGTTTTCTGCTTAATAATTTGTGCGGGAATTGTAAAAGGTTCCTTAAACGTAATCAAAACATTTGAAGACTGGTTACATGTACCTGAATCTGTTCAGCTGTGTCCCTGAGGAGATATACTGTATTTGCCCAGGATTTCCAAATATGCATTTTTCTTAGCTCATACAGGTTTTATATCAGCTCCCAGAGTGATCCTTCATTATTGGAAAATCCAAGTTAGACTTAAATATCCTCCTGAGACCCAGTAAGTAAACATTTTCACCATTTTACATTAAATAATTGTCTTAATTGGAGAACAGCATGAGGCAACAATTTTTTCAGATACATTTTTATTTTTATATATAATGTCATTTTCAGTGGATTTTTATTTTTATTTTTTTTTAGTAAAGCTGTCAAACTCTTGTCTACTACACAGGACAAAAATGCATTGCTGGGTCTCAGGAGGATATAGGGAATGGGTTAACTCAAAGACAGAGACTGTCATTTAAACTCCTAATAGCTGAATTATATTTTATGGTCTTATGTCAACATTTTATATTCAATACATGCGTTTCGTATGCCTTGTTTGAAAGCTGAGATTCTCTGCAATTAAGTTGCTATGGTTACTTTATGGTTTATATTACAGTATATAATTAGCAAAATAATCACCTGGATAAGGACTGAAGTTAATGGGACTTCCTGTTTGGTTGTATTACTGCTCCATTCCATAATTAATTATATTCCTGTTCAAAAAAAAAAAAAAAAAAAAAACTTTTTCTGTTAAATTTAACCTGATGTATGTTAAGTAGTATTTTACCATATACTAAAATGTTTTCTGGAAGTAGGGGTTATTACCTTTCAGATGAGGCGTCATTAATATTACCCTTGTGGTTCTTCATTTTTAACTTTGGAACTCGGTATGGTAAACGGACAAAAAGAAACAAATTATATGAGAAGGAACAGGTTATAGGTGAAAACAATGTACTGTTATGCTGGTTTGTTCAGTCTGTGCTGTATTATTTTTGCTGTCTGTTCTTTTTTGTGTGTTAAAGAAAAATAAAAATCAATTAAACACTTTAATTTATCTTTGTGGCAGAGACCCTCCCAAATGCACAAGATACATTTTCTGTGGGTTTAGTAAAAACAGAAACATAAGAGGTAATTTTTTTCTGGATTCCAATAGAAATGTCTCATCTGATGTATTGCAGAGTTGAATGTGTGAGTGGATGCCACTCCTGTGTACGAAAGATGATAAAAAAATATACATATTCATAAATTTTTAATGAATGAATTGTGAAGAGCGCCTCGATATGATTTCTCCAGTTATGTTAGTAGGATATTGATGACAACTGCTTTAATATTATTTTTGAAGTGTTACATTTCATTTCTGAGCCATATGTATGTGCGTCACGGTACTGGAGCCCCCGTTAGAATTGTCAGGTGTTGCCTTAGTAACCATAGCTGTGGATGATCCTATTGGCCATTTCATGTCTGATTAACAAACACACTCTGTATCGTCACCTATGACCCACGGTGTCCAGGCTGTTAATTTTCAACAAAGAAAGGTGTTTGCATTCAGAGATCCGATTAGTGACCCTGGAGGAAAGGGCTGCCTGACTTTTTGCAGGTTACCCGGGAAACAGGTCGTTCCGTTCCTCGTGTATCAGTATGTTCTCATACCTGCTGCCATGTGGATGAGGACGCTCTTGCCTGGCCTAACGTTGGCCATCTCAAACAGCATCATGTACGCAGTAAGGTAGTTAATGGGGAGAGCAGCACCCTCCTCGAAGCTCATTTGGTCCGGCATGATGAAAACACGGTCAGCAGGGACCACCACCACCTCCTGCCACATCCCACTGCGTGTCAGCACAATGACACGATCACCAACCTGAGGAAAGATAGCAGGGAAAAAGAAACGAGGAGCTCGGTTAACCCATAAAGACCCAGTGCTACTTCTGTGGCAATTCCCAAATGATTTTTTCTGTATCTTTCTGAAGTGATGCACCACCATTTATTGTAATATTAACCTCTGCATTTTTAAATGAAAATCTGGTATTTTCCTATATTTAATTCACTGATCATGTAGATGTTCACAAAAGCTCCGATTAAAGTCAAGGATTATTATATCAAAAAAACGAGAAAAATTATGAAAATGTGACTCTTTCGGCAAAATAAAAACAGCAGAACATAAAAACAACTGTCTCCATCCACTGTCAATTGTCAAACTCCATGATTTTTACTGGTGAATCAATGTTGTAGAAGATGACGGTGTTTCCACGTTCACTACGGAGCCTCTGAACGTCCAAATGGGTCATATCTATATTTTACACCAATTATTTACACGTATTGATAGGATTAGTGGATCAGAAGTTATTAAACATTTCAGATCAGTAGATATTTTTGTCATCGGTGGATGTTTGGGTCTTTATGGGTTAAGTTAGTGTAGCTCAGGGGTGTGAAACTCATTTTAGTTCAGAGGTCACATTTAGCCCAATATGATCAGAAGTGGGCTGAACCAGTAAAAAATATTATATGTAAAAAAAAAAAACATTATAAAAATGTTTACATCCGGCATGAACAACAAACTTAACTTTAAGAAAAATAAGTGGAATTTTGACAATATTTATGCCTCAGTTTATCATTTACACATGTGCATTACAATTTACAGATCACAGTGGATCTACAAATACACAAAGCATTTAATAACAGGCAGAATATTGGTCAAATTACATTTATTCCTCTTAGGACATTTCAGATTGTTCATATTTGTTCATGTTATTCACATTTTTTGAGGAAGGATAGTTTGTAAAGGTAAACATTTTCATGTTATTTTACTTTTTTTTTTTTTTACACTAAGACAAAGATAAAAATTTGGATTTGTCAGTATTTATAGGGTTTTATGATAGTATTTTACTGGTCTGACCCATCTGAGATTGAATTGGGCTGAACTAAAATGATTGTTATATTTCAAGTATAATTTTTGCGTTTCAAAAATTCATCCCATGGGCCGGGTTAGACCCTTTGGCGGGCTGGTTTTGGCCCACGAGCCGCATGTTTGACACCTGTGGCGTAGAGGGATAACTGAATTTCTCCTGTGCACCTTTCTTCTGTCTTCAGTATTTAACATTTTCTTTTCTCCACAGTGTATCCAGCATCAAATGACAAACTGAGGTCAAGCAGGCATTATATTATTAAGTATTTCTGTAGTTGAATGATATCAGAGCCGGCTATTACACTGCTGCTCTGCTCAATTCATCCTTACACAGTATATCTGCAGTCACTTTACACTAGAATTCTTCCTTAATACATTCGGAATGGAACTGACCTCAAATTTTATGCGTGTCTACATTTAACTTCAGGCTGCTGGTGCCAGGTTCCAGCATCAGTTATTTGGAATATTTCTCAAATATAAAATGAAAAATGTGAGAGTTTTCTGTCCGATTATACTCCATTTCTATTTGAAGAGTTTTTTTTCCAAAGACACCAGTCGTCCACTACAGTCAGGACACAGACCTCGATAACACTCCAATGCACACAGAATCATTTGGACGATAATTACCTTTCGGCATGTTGTAATTCAAGTGGTTGAAGAGCAATTTGCATTTTGGACAATCAGAGGTGTATTCAGAGAGGTAAAGGGGATAAATATGTGACTGGCAACTGTAACTATTTATATTCCCTAAATGGAGTTTTGTGGATAGAATGCTTTTACCTCAAACACCACCAGAGTCGCTTCGTGTGAACGTGATAACTAGGACAGATTTGGTTGGATTTTCCTTGATAACCAACATAGCGGACCTCTAGTGGAAGAACTCTATCGATTTCAGCTTCTATGAGTATTATAAGTCATCTAAATGGGGGTGCTTTAGTTGAAAACCAGTTTTTTGGACATAAACCAAGCAATAATAGGCCGATTGAGATCAAATTTGGTTCAAACTGATAATTTTACAAATGTCCATTTTCTGGCTACTATCCAGAGTACATATGGTGTCATATTTATTCACTAGGTGGAGTTTTGTGGAAAAACCGGTTCTGTGACCATTATTTTGCCACTATCAGGTCGATGTAGCTCAAATTGAGTTCATATCAATGTCTAACAATTATCTTGCCACTTCCTTGAGTTTACATGATGCCATATTTTGACACCAGGTGGTGTGTTTTTTTCCAAATGGTTGGGGAGCTTCTGTTGAAAAATGTATTTTTTGGAACATTAGAAAGGAAATGGCAGTCCAATCAAGCTCAAACTTGGTTCATACTGATAGTCCAACAAATATTCAATATCTTTTCTGACATTATTGAAGCCGGATATCCTTCGTGTGAACGTGATAAATATCCCCGTTTAGCACCAACACAGGTGACCCCTGATTTTGAGTGTTCCATAAATATTATCACTTGTCCGATTGGGGGTGCTTCTGTTGAAAAATCTGTTTTTTTGGACATTATTAATAGCTATAGTAGGCCAGTCTAGCTCGAATTTGGTTCATATTGCTCATCCAAAATTAAGTTGGTATCTTTTGTACATTGTGTCGTTTATTTGCTTTATTATATACCAGAGGATTGGGGGGATTTTGGGGATTTACTCCTGCTGCCAGCCCCTGACAGAGTAAGCCTAGTTATCAGTTGCTTTTAACCCTTAACTTTTGAACCACTAATCCTATCAATACATTAAAATAATTCAGGTAAAATTCAGTTTCTCAGCGGCATCACATCCGTCTACTTTGGATCTGTATTGAATATGTAAACACTGTCATGTTCTACAGCAATGATTCACCAGTAAAACCCATGCAGTTTGACAAATGCCAGTGGTCTTTATGTACATTGAATGATGTGTTTTTGCTGTATTTTGTCAGTTCTGATATAACCTTTAAATTTCATCTGAGGTTTCATGAACATACACAGTATTGTCCAAAAGTCTTAGGCCACCTCTAGGTTTGTTGTTTTTGCGGGGTTGGAATGAACATACAAATTTACTTCTCAGTCTCTTTTCTTCATAAACCAAGAATATACAGGAAATATGTGTAACGCCTTAAAAGACACAAAAAACTGAACTAAATGGATTCTAAGGGTTAAAGTCATTATTTAATGTGACCCTTGACCCCATGACAAGAAGCAGTACAAGCAGAATCATCTGACATATTGAATAAAACATCAGAAAATAAATGCAATAAATCTCATATTGTCTATAATAATAATAATAATAATAATAATAACAGGGTTAAAGACATGGGGTTTGGAGAGATTAAGAAGGTATTCTTTTTCCCTTTGTTGTTACTGCTGTACTTCCCATATATTCAGATTGTATCTTGTATTTTAGGACTTTTATGACCATTATTCTGTGGTTTATATTTACAGTTATGTCTTGAGTGTTAGTCTGTACTTTCAACCTGCTACTGTGTAGCACTTCATGACTGACGTCTGTTACTATACAAATAAACTTTACTTAATCACTAAATAAAGAAACTGAAAAATGCATATGTGGTCAGTTTAACTTTATTAAACCATCAAACCTATTGTTGGCCTTGGACTTTTGCACGGACCTGTATATAATTAGTAAATTAATTGTAGGAAAGCTACTTATTTCAGGAGGTAATATTACAATAAATGGTAATAAATCACTTAGGAAAGTTAAAAGTAGAGAAAATTCACAAAAACAGATCTGAGTTTCTCATCACAGAAGCAACACGGCAGCTCCCATAACTGTGATATTTTGGCTTCACTTTTCCACAGTGGCATGAAATGATGTCAAGTTTATGATCCTTATATTTAGTCTTTAGATTAGGACAGATGAGTAAACTGTAGAAGGAAGGCGTCTATTCAAAAATTCTGGAAACAAGGTTAAAAGTCATGTTTCACTTCACATACTTAATATACAGAACATGGTACCTGTGCATGATTTTATGCTGCGGCTCCAGTACTACTATTATATCCATATTTAACCCATAAAGACCCAGTGCTACTTTTATGAGTTTCCAAATGAATTTCTCTCTATTTTTAACCTTTCTTAACTGACTTCTCACCATTTATTCTACTATTACGTTCTGTATTTTGCATTTTAAGTATAAATGAGGTATTTTCCTATATTTAATTCACTGATCATGTAGCTGTTCAGTAAAGCTCAGATAAAAGTTGAGGGTTATTAAATCAGAAACAGAGAAAACTGAAGAACTCTGACTTTTTAAAGTAAAATATATCATTAACTGAACATAAACCCAGTGTCTCTTTCTACTGTCATTGATCCAACTCCACAGGTTTTACTAGTGAATCAATGTTGTAGAAGATGACGGTGTCTCCACGGTAACTATGGAGCCTTTCAATGCCCAAATGGATCATATCTGATGACCATGAAAAGATGAAAAACTGCATTTTTACACCAATTATTGACATAGAATTAGTGGATAAGAAGATATTAAACATTTTACATCAGTAGATAATTTTGGTCTCCAGTGTATGTTTGGGTCTTTATGGGTTAATACATTAAATCTATTCTTACAGTAACAGTATGGTCAAAATAAAAAGACAGTAATCAAAAACTTTGTCCTGAGCCTCACAAACAGCACACACTAATAAGTGGACAGTAAGCATGATCACATAAAACTGCTCAGACAGTTTCTGGGGATAGAAAAGGAGAACTTATGGAAAATGATATTCCTGCTTCATGTGCTCCCATTTTTCCACAATGATACTTCGCTGTAAATGTCTCAGCAGTCTTGCAAAACTTTCCAAAATGTGAAGGGCACAGGAAAGAAGCCTGATCTGATTGTGAACGCTACACTGCTTCCTGTTAAAACAGCTTCAAGAGCTCCAAGCCACACACACACACTTCCTGCTACACTAGCCCATGACAATAGACAGATGACACACACACACAAATATTTATGCACCAAACATAACAACAGACACATACCTCACAAACACATTTTATATGTGCTTTGTAGTGAGGAGTCAGTTATGAGGGGTTATGTTCTTAAACAACCACCAAAATAAGACTGTTGGTCTTATAAAACACTTCAAAACCTCTTTTAGATTAAATAGAAAAATGCATGATAGTCATCTTTAAAAAGGCTGAGGTCAGTTCCTGGATAGCGGACATGAACTGCGGTATAAGCAGTCATTGGATATTAAAGTGTGCGTATAAAAGCCTGTTTACATCAAGCGCTTATTTTACAGCTTATGGCAACAAGCACCAGGTGACGTAGGTTTCAAGTTGTTTATAGCAATACATGACAATATCCAGCAGTGTGCAAAGGTCTTAATCCACCGTTAGCAGGGTTGAAATGAGGACACATATCTGTCTCACATTCTCTTTTCTTCAGATAGAACATGAAAATACAGGGGACATGTCCATGGCCTTAGAGGAAACAGACACGCACACAAAAAACGGAACTAAATGGGTTCTAAAGGTTAAAGTGGCTATTTAGTGTGACCCCTGACCCCATGACAAGACACACAAAGAGCAACATCTGACATGTGTTGAATAAAACAAAAACATTAATACAATAAATCTAATATTGTCTGAATGAAAGGGTTAAAGACATGTTAAGTGCAAAGAGAGGTCACACTAAATACTACAAACCTTTGTTTTTACTGCCGTATATACTTCACATATATCCAGATTATATCTTAATACAGAGACTGAGAAATACATATGTGTTCATTGCAACTTTACTAAACCAGTAAACCTAAAGTCAGCCTCAGACTTTTGCACAGCACTGTATACCTGCTGTAGATCATGCCAGTTCCTAATGTTTATTTTACAAGCAAATCTATCTCAACCAAGTAGAAACATTTTTAACCACTAACTCTCAAGTGAATATAAATATTAGAGAAAAGCACTTCGGACTATTAAGATAATGTGTATTTTTCTGCTCATTTCAACAGATCACAGAGTTTATTTCCAGATGAGGTTAATAGTTATTTCTTCCAAAGACATTTTTTTTGGAACATTTTCACACAAAACATGTTGTTTGCATTTTCCAAATCATTGGCGAGGTCATGAAAACGTCTATGACAAGGTAAAGCTGGGTCTGGAAACGCATAGCGCAACGGGATCTTCCACAAAACATCTGCTCTGTCTGCTTCCCAAACGTCTTATGAAACAACCACACCCTTTCGTCCCGGTCCAGCTCCATCGAGCCAAATTAAAACAGGATCAGCCGCTCTATCCACAAACACTCCTGAAATGTGTCTGGTGGTCTGTATTGTCTCTAAGATCTTATGGCTGTAATAACACCATACAGCCATCTCTAATCTTAAGGTAAACACAGATATTTTCTTCATTTTTCACCTCAAATTCACCAATATGACACATATATTTCATATTGCAGGGCTTTAAGCCTGTTTGGATCCACAGTTTCACATACTTTGATGCATATGGCGCCTTGTGATGAGCTGCTTCCTTCCTAAAAAGAAGTGTTGGAATCTACCACACCACCTATATGATTCCTTAACTCCGAAAAAGGGAGTGAGGGATTGAATGAGGAATGAGACGAGGGTGGGATAAGAGCATAGTAAGAGGAGGAGGAGGAGGGGGGAAATTCCAAACTGACACAAAGGGACAGGGAGGAGCTGCAGAGATAAAATACAGCAAATAATGCAAAATACAAAGAATACTTGGGCCAGTGCAGATCTGATGGATGTGACCAAACATTCAGAACATATTGATACTGAGGTGATTTACTGTCAAAGCTGTCCCATGAGTCTGTCAGTTGGATAAAACTGCTCAAACTGATGGATAGTTTAATGCAAATTGTCTTTGTACTCATACAGACACTGGTTTTAAGTGGCATCCAGGGCACAAAATGTCAAAAATAGCTTTAACATTAAACAAATGTATAATGGCTGCAGTTTTTCCCACCAATAGAAGCCACAG
This sequence comes from Apogon hyalosoma, assembly GCA_037367295.1. Lineage (NCBI taxonomy): Eukaryota > Metazoa > Chordata > Actinopteri > Kurtiformes > Apogonidae > Apogon > Apogon hyalosoma. Next base: position 13,407,796 of record JAPQRP010000013.1, read on the forward strand.
AACTCAGAATCAGAACCATTTTATTTGCCATTTGCAGAAAAAAAAAAAAAAAATGCACTGGAAACGGGCTGCAAGAGCTCAGCAAAAGATACACGAAAGACACTAAACAAAACTGCCTTTTTATTTCTATTTTTACGCTCAGTTCCAACAAGAAGAGGGGGAAACATGGGTATAAATAATATGATGTGGCCAGGGACGTGAACCCATGTGCAACCGAGGACCAACAGGATAAATATTTTCATTTCAAACAAGAAGTGGAGCACATTTCCAGTGGCGGAGTCATGAACTCATCGTGCGTAAAATGAAAAAAACCAACGGATACTTAAGCGTTTTTTGGGTGTAGGGGGAGGATTTCGAAAGTCCCTACTCACTTTTTTGTCCTCGATATCAGCCCCGACTGCTTCGATGACCCCGGAGCCCTCCATTCCCATGATGACCGGCGGGGAGGGCAGCAGCTCGTACAGCCCCTGCCTCCCCAGGAGCTCGGCGAAGTTCAGCCCGCACGCCTTTACGCGCACCGAGACTTCTCCTGCCTTCAGCTGCGGTTTGCTCTGGGTTTTCACCTGCAGCTTGACTTTGTCGTAACCCCCGTACCCCGTCAGGACCAGAGCCCGGCAGGGGAGGGTCTTCACCTCCTCCGCCGCCTCCTCTGCGGCTGTTGCTCCGGGGCTGCTCCCAGACTCCTCCGGGGAACCTGGAGGAGCCTCATCGGGCTTCAGCTCCTGCTCAGGTTGAGTTGGGGCATCTTCACCAGACATGTTAACACTTGTGATCCCTGTTTGTTTTTTTTTTTTAATACTTCAGATTAGTGGTTGTTAAGCTTCTTTAGGCGTGATTTAATAAAAGTATTTCTAATGAACCTGTTGCAAATGTAAAAAAGTTCTCCCCACCTGAAGACAGTCGCCTCCTCTCCAAAATGAGACTAGTTCTGCGGGGTTTCCTGTGTGTGTGTGCTGTTCAACAAGTGAGCACTGTTTACACACACGGGTTTTATAACGTTGGTTCCTGTTGGCGTTTTCAACATAAAATTCTTGAAGCGGATTATCATCTAAATACAATAAACAGTCGCTGAAAAAAATGAATAGACCATTAAAAGTCATTAAAAACAATGGTTATGCAGTCAAGTACTAACTCCTGTGTGTATCATGTGACTAAAACAGACAGAAAAAAAACATGGAATGAATAAAAGCACTGTTTTTG
>JAPQRP010000013.1:13409160-13424725 GCA_037367295.1 Apogon hyalosoma
ATATACATTCAAGTGTTTTTTTTTTTCTTTTTTTTTTAAATTGATATTTGCATTGAGGATGGTGGGTTCGATTCTTTAAAATATGCAACAAGAACTGTTTTCGGGCTGTATGCAAATTAAACAAAACCTCAAAACAGGCATTTGTGTTATTTATAAATCTGACACTAATATCGTCAACTTCCTAGAAATAACTGCCTAAACAATCTTTTCACAGAATTTTCAAGAAATATAATTGACGTAATCAGAAACTGAGAATTTGATGACTTAGGCAAAACTATATATTTGATTTTTTTGTGTTGAAAAATGATTTGGCTCACTTTACAAAAATACTTAAACAATCATATTAAATATCACACACACTTTTGTTTAAATATCTTCACTGGTGTATTTTTTTTTAAAAAATAGCAACATATGAACCACATAATGACACATACCTAACACTCTTAACACTTAAACCTGTACCTCCACGCACACACACACACACACACACACACACACACACACACACACACACACACACACACACACACACACACACACACACACTTATGGAGAGGAATCCATTATTAGATGTGATCATGTTCATTTCTAGTCTAGGTTTCTGCGCCTACATTGCATATAGGTTTTAACTTCTGCTTTCACATAAATGGTTTTATTTTAGGTACCCCATCAGCTCACTTCCGGATCTTTCCCAGCTGTTTATGGAGACTTGACGGAGCTCAACTAGTGTCCGATCCGTATCGTTGGCAGAAACCTCAGCTGTGCGCCATAGAGCCCCGGAGAGCGCCAAAGCCCGGACACCGGAGCGCTGAAATGGGATTACATAAGGTCACAACTGGAGGAACTAGGCCTTCTGCAACTGAAAACAAAAATAGGAATCTGGTGCACAATCAGTTAGGGTTGGGGTCTAGATAGATTTATAGATTTATCACCTCTTTATGCAGTAAAAAGAGTTAAAAAGTCAATTGCTGGCATAAATACTGTGTATAAACATGTTCAGACGGGTGACAAATTAAAGGAAAAACCCAAACTTTACTTCCATGGTCATCAGATCTTTTCTTTATTTATAGATGGGGGTATTATCATCCTGGAGAAGAGCTTTTTCCTGTAATTTGTCACCCATCTGTATAACATCAGATGCTGACCCTGCTCTCTCATCTTTTCATGGTGTTTAACTCTAACAGGAAGTGAAATAATGGTGAGTCAGATAAAGCTGCCTTTCGAAACAAAAATGGCAGGAAATTCTTTTTTTTTTAAATACGCAGACATGTGAAGGGTTAAGTTGTTTCAGTTGGTATAGTTTACACTTCCTCTGACCCCATTCAAGTTCAGAAGAAGCTGAAGCATGACTGACAGAAACCTTCACGTGTACTGTTCACACACTGTCAAACATTCAGTACTTCTGCAAAGAGTCTGAGACGTGGTTTCAGTTTGGAAAATACACTTCTGTGTGATTGTAAATGTGTTCTGGTGTAGCTGGTTTAACCCTTACATACCGTTCCTACTGTCAATTTACGGACTTGTTCAGTTTTCTACCATCAAAACAATGGTCTATATCAAATTTTGACTTTGAAGCATGAATAAATAGCCTCTTTGACAGTAAAACACGTGCACAATCCTTATTTAATGCTTCAGAGTGAAAGGAGGTGGTGTTTTTTTTGGTTATTTTAATCTATTGCCGAACTAATTTATACAGGAAAAGCATCAGCTGTCATAAAATGTCATGAATTTCACCTAACATGATGGCATAAGTAAACTTTATTCAGATATGGCTGTATTTAACATGGAAGTGTCTCAAAGTACAAAACACTGCAGTATACTTGTTATTGTCTTTTAAGAAAATGGAAAAACATGAAAACATGCAATGCAACTTATAATCACATAATAAAGTAACAGCCGTTTCAAGTACTGATAAAACAAAGGATGAAATCATACCTTTAAATTTAAATGATGCCTTTGCCTCTTTGTTCCCATCATCAACACTGTGTCTGATTATGATTTGTTTGTTGAAGATGTAGAAGGAACAATTTTCAAGGTGAATTCTTTGCATATATACATTTCACAGTGTTGGATGAACAGTTCTCAACATTTCTCAGGTGTTACTTGTCCTGAAAAGTGGTTTTCTTTAGGCCACTTAAGGAAGAATTGTGACATTTTAACCCAGAAGGACCCAGTGTGACTTTAGTGACTGTTCCCAAATGAATTTTTCTCTGTATTTAATCTTTCTTAAGTGATTTATCACCATATATTATAATATTATCCTCTGAATTTTGCTTTTTTTTCAGTGAAAATCATCTGTTTTCCTATGTTTAATTGATTGATCATGTAGATGTTCATAAAATCTTAGAGTAAATTCAAAGGTTAAAAAAAAAAACAGAAAAAAAAGAGGAAAAAGTGACTTTTTCAATAAAATATATTGTTAACTGACCATAAAACAAGTGTCTCCATCCACTGTCACTGATCCAACTCCACGGGTTTTACTGGTGAATCAATGTTGTAGAAGATGACGGTGTTTCCATGTTCACAATGGAGCCTCTGAACGTCCAAATGATCATATCTGATGACCATGAAAAGATGACAAACTGCATTTTACACCAGTTATTTACATGGAATGATAGAATTAGTGGATCAACAAACAGTTTAGATCAATAGATGCTTTTGGTCAACAGTGAATGTTTGGGTCTTTACAAAAAATGGCATTCACCGTATTGTTATCATAAGTTATATAATGTTAAAATGAACTCTAAATGCAGTGTTGAACAACATAATTTCTTATCAAAAATGGAAAAAGTGAAATGTGCGTTTTGAGTAATTTTCCAAAATATTTTAACACGAAAACATGCCAATATTTTACTTTGACCACTAGATGGTACTATACACCTGAGTTCCATGGTGCAGAACCAACTGACTGATATTATATGGGACAGGAAAGTTAACACTGTCATGTACAGTCGTTCTCATGTGTTCAGAATGATTCACAGGCTATGAATGGGTCATCATTAGACTGTTAAGACATGAATCCAGTTGTGTTGTGGAAGAACAACCAGAATATTGTGAAACCATTTCAGTGACAAAAAAGGCAAGTTTATCAATCTTATTTAACAGTGGCTTATAATAGAATAATTCTGACACACACTGACAGTTAGTATCTGTTAGCCACTAAGGTAAATTACAGTTTATGTGATGTTGTGTTAAAAAAACAAACAAAAAAACAAAACAAAACTGTGTCAACCCGTCTGTCACTGTGATCAGACTGATATTTATTTATTTAGTCAGGAAGTCCCACTGAGATTAGAAATCTCTTTTTTAAGTGACACCTGGCAAAGGTAGCAGCCATACAAAGTCAAAACTATATAAAAGACATGATACACAGTGAACAATAAAACATAACAATAATAATAATAATAATAATAATAATATCTCGATATCTGGGGGAAAAAAAGGGCGAAATCCACCAGTAGTTTAGGGTTTTGGCCTTCAAAATACAACAACTACTACTGCTGATAATAATAATAATAATAATAATAATAATAATGATAGTGATAATTATTATAATCATCATCATCATAACAGTATCTACTGTACAGAGTAAAATATTCTCAGTCTTTTACTTTGTACAGTAGGTATGGCACACACACACACATAGATCCATAGATAGATGCTTTTATTTTGGCATAACTACCAGAGAACCTGCTTCAGTCTCTTCTCTCTTGGTGGCGTCAGTGCGTCTCGCTGAACTGGTGGAGCAGAGGAGCGCAGCATTGCGCAGAGCATGTAGCCGAAACTATACCAGACTGTGGAGCTGAAGTTTTCTGTGAACGGGATCCGAGTTCCATTGTTATCAGAGAAATAAACTAGGGCTGCCCTGTCCACATCCGACCAGCTGGAGCTAAATGACAAGTAGGCAGCGGTTCAGAACTACTCAGTGATACACGGGGCACGATGGAGAGCAAGGGACTACTCCGCTGTAAGATCGTGGTGGTCGGTGATACGCAGTGTGGGAAGACGGCTCTCCTCCACGTTTTTGCTAAAGACTCATACCCGGAGGTAAGACCGTTTTATTATATGAATACTATGAATAAAATAAAATGAGAAAGGCTTGATGGATGACTGCAGATCTGGCGCTAAGTCTAAGTCTCCATGTGACATTTCCACAGAAACTTCCCAATCTTACAGGGCTTCCATTATGACTCTGCTGTAGACCAACATGCCTTTAATATTAGATTTGATTTACATATGTCATTTATTTTACTGTGCTTTTGCTTCTGTTTTCACCAATGACGCACCGTAAACTGCGCTTCTCAAAAGTGCTGGGTTTGTGTCCTTCTTTCTCCTCCCTACCTTGTTTTATAGTTTCTTTCTTATGTATTTAAACATATAATTGAACATATTTTTGGAGTCCCTGTGAGGCTTTGTGTTTATATCGTGATCAGCTGCGCATTCGTCACTAACACCTGGGGGTCTGTGCGCAATTTGCGCATCGCGCGCCTCAGTGGACGTTGTATCGGTTGGTTTACCGGAGCGGGTTGATGTGTACTGGAGCAGTGTTTGCCCACAGAGACCACCAGTATGTGTAACTGTCTAACAACAGTGTGTCAATATTAGTGTTTGAGAGAGAGAGAGAACGGGAAAGGTGAAATAAAAGGAGATTAAACACAGTTTTCACAGTGAAAGGGTTCGTCTATGGAATAAATGCGCACACACTTCTGTTCATTGTGTTCAATGTGTAACTACAGCCTTCAGTTAAAAGAGTTTAAGGCCATTATTCACTATTTTGAAAATATAACGTGTATATTTTGAGTACAGTAATAAGGATGTGTCGTTTTCATGGATTTGTTAGAATTGCTGTGACATTGAGAATGTTTCATCAGCTGTAAATAGGAATCAAACAGATAGAGTATGTTGGACTATACTGAGTTCCTTCTAAAACTCCTTAAACATGTTTAACATGTTAAAATCCAAGCCTTTTGACCTAAATTGCTGAATTTGGAAATAGGTCAAAGCTCAGAATTGCTTCATTTACTTTCCTCTCACATCTTTCTCTTTTCTCTGATGTTCATCAGAGCACTTGAGCTGATTGAATTAATTAGCGTTTTTTTTCTTTTCTACCTGATAACCTTTTATTTGATCGCTTCATAGCACATTTTACAATCTTGATCTAATTTTAGCCTCACGTGTCATTTCAGAATTATGTTCCCACTGTGTTTGAGAATTACACAGCCAGCTTCGAGATTGACAAGCAGAGGATCGAGCTCAACATGTGGGACACTTCAGGTAAGGAGCTCTTTTGGTTTTGGTTTTCCACGTTGAGATAATCACACCAACGTGACGAGAGCTGAGCTGGATCGACCGAAGAAGACGTCGACAGGCTCTCCAGATTGGCACCAGACTCCTCAAAGCATTCAATAACATCCAGGCTTTGGGCCAAAAAACCATTAAAAACCACAGTGGAGTGTGTCAGGACGATCTGTTGGGAGGAGTGAATGATAGTCGTATGGATTTCAACCTCATCTTAATCTGTTTAAGACGGAACATCTTAACATCTCCACTCTGGTGTCATTGTTTAACAATTTGACACTTGAGGTTCATCTTCAACAGCATCCTTTATTCTGTTAGAGAATGAACAGCTTTATATCCAACATATGCTCTCTCTGAGTAGCTGTCATAACAACACTCATGAGCTCTGATGAATTGTCTGCCTGCATGATTTGGCCTTACCTGTGACAAGTGGGTTTTATTATTTAGGGTTAAACGCTAATGGCAGATGTTTGTGTGTTACTTGTGTTCTGACTCTGCTGATACAACCTTGAGGCACTTATTCAAAACTGTTACTCTGATTACTGCGTGAAGTGTTGATTTTTAGTCTCACAGCTCGCGTATTCCACTTGTAAGTAATTTTTTTTTTTTTTTATACACACAATTATCCTTGTACTCTCCAGACGTGAGCAAACTTTCCTCCTTTGTTTGCCTTTAGGTGGTTTTTGGATTAGGTTTCCACTTACGTAATAACCCTAAAACTTCCTCTCCCATAGGCTTTTATGCATGGCCTTCCTTTCACCGGCGTACAACCAAAGCAGACAGAGCGACAGACCAGCTAGACAAGCTAGAGATTAAGAGCTTCGGCTTCTGAGGGTGTTGTTGCTGCTGGTTTGCAGTGGGTGAGGCCACTCCGCTGTGTTCAAACAACACCCAGTCAAATTGTCGGTTGCTTTACACAAATGTTTCTCACACAGGGCTTTGGGTCAGATAGCAATTACACCGGCACAACACCTAAACAGTCATTTATTCCACCTCTGTGTGAAATCTGATTCATCTTGTGTACGGCATATGCCATTTGAGGCTTTAACTTGTCATATTAAAAGCACTGATAGTGGGCAAATCTCTGGCAGGTGTGAATGTGTGAATCTGCATGAATAAGATGCAAGCTGTTTCAGAGAAAGAGCCCACATACTGAGGGAGGCTCAACTAAACCTCAATAAATCAATTGAACCACATTCTTTTCCATCTTGGCATGTGAGAAGGAAATGTAGATATATAACTTTTTAATAAAGATGGGTTTATGTGAAGATATGCTGTGCAGAAGCCAAAAGGATTCTACTTTACAGTTTGGCAGCCTAAATGATGGCCTCATTAATTCTGTTTTAGCTATTAGAAAGCATATACAAAGTGAATTACTGGCATTATTAAAGCCCTTTGTTACAGATAAGGCTGCGATCAATGATTATTTTCTCCTGTTTGGTCTATAGCAGGTGTCAAACTCAGTTTAGTTCAGGGGCCACATTCAGCCCAATATGAGCTGAAGTTTTTTCAAACCTGTTTTTTCTGTTTTTTTTTTTTTGTTTTTTTTTTATACCTGTCTTTTTATCTGCACTTGCTTGTATTTTTGCTGTTGCTAACTGTGAAATTTCCCTACAGTGGGATAAATAACGTCTTATTGCATCGTATCGTATCGTACTGTATTGTATTGTTTCGTATCGTTTTGTTTCGTATCGTACTGTATTGTTTCGTATCGCATCGCATCGTATTGTATCGTATCGTATCTGAAGTGGGCCAGACCAGTAAAGTAATTACAATGAAAAAAGTAATATCACATGATAAAAATGTTTACATCTACAAAGCTTCCTAAAAAATGTGAATAACATGGACAACCTGAAATGTCTAAATTTAAAAAAAAATTGCGATTTAAACAATATTATGCCACAGTTTATCATTTACACATGTGCATTACAACTTACAGATCAGAGTGGATCTACAAAATACACAAATCATTCAGTAACAGGCAGAATATTGTTAAAATTGTACTTCAGGTTGTTCATATTTGTTCAGGTTATTGACATTTTCTGTGAAAGGACCATTTGTTCATGCAAACGTTTTCATGTAATTGTAATTTTATTTTTTTTTTTACACTCCTACTACTATTATGATCATGTTTTCCTGGTCCAACCCATTTGAGATGGAATTGGTCAGTATGTGACCCTTGAAAGGTGAAAATGGTTTTGACATCCTTGATTGTTAATATCTCCCGTGTAATTTTGCATTCCACAAATTAATTCCACGGCCGGATTGGACCCTTCAGTGGGCCGATTTTGGCCCAACGGCCGCAGTTTTGACACCTGTGGTCTATAAACTGTAAAAAAAAAAAAAAATTAGTGAAACATACTAGTTAGTGCTTCCTAAAGTCAAAGATGACGTCCTCAAATGTCATGTTCAGCCCACAACCCAAAGAAGAGAAACTGAAGAAACAGGGAAAGTTTTTTTAATGAACGAATCCAAAAAGTATTAGTATAGTTGATTCATTACAACTCATAACAAAATTTATGTTTACAGAAAGTTGTGTTTAAGGTTGTAAAGAAAATTGATATTGGAAGGAGCCTCCGTGCCCTCAGGGTTAAACATAATTAATAAATTCCTGTCATGATGAATTTGGCAGGTGATCCACGTCTGACCTGAGCCAACTTCTGCAAACTCTCCATAAGCTGGAGAGAAGAGCTTCTGCCTTTCAGCGTCCCTGCGAGCTATTCTGGATCCGTCTCGGGGGACAAGTGCACAAGCACCCACATCAGTATTCCCATAATTCCCCCTCATACCTGACTCCTCTAGAACGAATAACTGAATATGGGGATTATAGTCACTTTGGTGTTGGATGGTGTGTGTGCGCTGCTGTAACAACATTACACCCTTGAGGTTTCAGCTTGTACTTATATTTACTTGTGTAATCACAGTTTTGTTTGACTTGTTTTTTGGTGTGTGCATTCACGGACATGTGCAGGCCTGCGTAAGAGACAGTGTTTAAGTGTGTCAGTGTGCGCATGCTATGCCAACGTGTGCAGTTTGTATGACAGCAGGTGAAGCGCATGAGTGGGAGTGAGGTCGAGGCTGATACTGAGATGTTTAACAAGCAATTATAGAAAAATCTGCTCTGTTTCTATCTTTGAATATCATAGCAGTTTTGTTTAGATTATTTCAAATGACAGGGGCATTTTAATGTTTCATAAATTACTAATTGAATCGCATTAAATGTCAGATTCATTTCTAAAGTGCCTTCCACAAAACAGATTGGAAATGAGTTGTGTCAGGGGCATCCAGGGATAAGAATACAGATGATAAAAGAAAACATCTCATCAAAGATTTTAAGATATAACACCAGAGCTCCTGTGTTGATAACAGATACCATCATAACAAAAAAAAAAAAAAAAAAAGAAGACAGACAAGAAGAGAAGGAACTGGCTGAGTTGTTGTACAGTAACAGAGAGGAGACAGTGTTAGGCAAGGTGCCAGAACGAGCCTCCAAGCTGCCCACTCATTGTGCAGAAACAAACAGTGGATTTAATTAATCAGGCGCTCGCTGTGTGACCAAACACTTGCCCCTGTCTCCTTCATTCTTCATCTTACTCCACCACCCACTGCCTTTTCAACTTCCTGCCTCCTTCCTCTGCATCCTTTCGCGCTCGCCCGCAGACTCCCCGCCTTGTAGGTTAACTTGTACTCTTCCTCTTCTTTTTTTTTTTTTTACATCTGCTTCAGCCTTTTGTCTTTTTCCTTTTTCAGTCCCCCCAGTGCCATGCCTCTTTTATGAAAACTTGTGGGACAAAGTAACTAAGAGGATTCAATTTCCAAATTTACTTCCAGATCATTAAATACAGTGTGAAATTGGAAACAGTGCAACTTTCTGGACAATATTTACCGTATTATTCAGCCTGTTTTGGCCTGAATGTGTCTGGACATGTAAGCATGTTAATCATTTTTTGTTTGGGAGGGGTTTTAACCATGCCTCACATCAGCACAACAGACGCCACTCATTGTCGCCTTCTCATTTCACACAGAACCAGTGGCAGTGGCCATAAAAGGCCATTCATTCTCATACTCACGTCGTCATAGAAGTATGCCGCTGTAAGTTGACTCACAGCAATTTTTATAGCTGCGTCAGTCACTTTTACGCTGTCATTTTTATGGCGACTTGACGTTCCCATTCCTGCGATGTTATGATTCATTTGGTTGTTTTTGTTGTCATATGTGGTTTTATTAAAGTGTTTTTATGTTTGTGCATTAATACAGTTTGGCAACCTCATTTTCTCATAAGAAAAAGCCAAACTGAACATAGCAGATACTGAACTCACAGGGACATAATAGGGTATAAAAGGGCTTTGTTGTGTTTCTAACTGGGGACACAGCTGTCATTTACAACAGTGGATCTGTTTCAATCACTGAACAATTGGTGATGAGTTCAGTGTGGTGTGGAGCCTCTGGTAAACACTAAACTCCTCCTGCAGTCCAGCTTTCACACTCTAATATGTATCAGCGTAATGTATTTCTAAAGCAACATATGAGAAATAGATGTTTTTCAGTTACATTCTTACATTCTGTATTTCTTGCTTGAAATTCTAAAGGCATCACCAATTTCCTTTCTCATCAAATCACTCGTTAAAATGATCAGCGAACTCATCTTTTTTTTTTTACCCATTTCATGCTGTAAAAAAATTGCCTTTTCTGATACCCTTTTTACTTTGTCACAGTCATAGCAGAAAAGAAAAGAAAAACAAAACAAAAAAAAAAGCACCTCAGACACAAAGTGAAAACATAATGTTCTACTGTGGACGTGGAAGCTGACGCTGAGGAAAATAGAAGGTCAAGGAAAAACCGATCATCCTTTTTGCCGGACGAGGCGTCACGCTACCTTTATGTTTACAAATACATGCAGCTTTCATCTGTACAGGAAATATGAATGTATATATTCCGATTAATATATACTGCTCAGGTTCGGCGGCCACTTTGTTTTGATGCCATATTTTTTCATTCTGTTTCATCTCAGTAAAAAGGAACACACTTTGTGAAACACAGTAATTTTACAGTTTTTTTTCAGTGGAACCACAGTGGAGCAGTCTGTCAGGAATAATTGTGTTTTATTAAATAAATCAAATGTCTGAAATTCCAACTCAGGAGGTGAGTGAGCTGTCACACAGATCTGTCAATCAAAGTGCAACATGGCAGTCATTGAAATGTTGAAAGCGTTTGACCTAAAATCTAATCAATGGAAGAAAAAAGTATCTTGAGATAACTTATTAGACAGTCGAAATCAAACGGATGAGATGGGAATGAGGTTTAAAATAGTGACTTAGTATTTTTAGAGAGAGGTCCAAGGTATAAAAGAGGTGTAAATCTATTGGGAGCTGTCAGTGGCATTACAACTTTACCCCATAAAGACCCAGTGTTACTTTTGTGACTGTTCCCAAATATATTTTTATCTAGATTTCACCTTTCCTAAATTATGTATCATCATTTATTATAATATTATCCTCTTTATTTTGTGTTTTTTCAATGAAAACCATGTATTTTCCTATGTTTCACTTAGTGATCATGTATCCGTTCATAAAAGATCAGATTAAAGTTGAGGGTTATTATTATCAGAAACAGAGAAAAGTAACTCAATAACTGAACATAAAAACAAGTGTCTCCATAAACTGTCACTGATACTGGTGCTTCAATGGTCACTACGGAGCCTCTGAACATCCAAGTGGGTCTTATATGATGACCATGAAAAGATGACAAACTGTATTTTACACCAATTATTTACATGTATTGATAGAATTCATGGTTTAGATGTTATTAAATATTTTAGATCAATAGATGGTTTTGGTCACCAGTTGCTGTTTGGGTGTTTATGGGTTAAGATACTCAGGTGTTAGTTTAATTTTGGAGCTGAGACCCTTGCTCATACTTACATAGTCAAAAAATGAAGTGTTAAATATGGGAGTATGGGATTAGAAACAGTGATATCGACTACATCATGAAAGCAGCTTGTGCATTGATTTCTATGTAGAGGACTTGTGCCTTTTTTCTGGAATAATGCTTATGTTTACTCATGAGCCCTCCAGTGCCTCTGTCTTGCTCATCTGTAGTAGCAACAGTGCATAAAAATAGCCACAGTGAGCTCAGTAGTGGAATTAGCTAGCATCAACAACCGACTGTCTACAAGCACAACACAGACTCCGACATAAACTTCACACGGACACTTAAACATGTGCATATCACACATACTGAGCCTTTCAGAAAAGAATCAAAACGGCCAGGTTTGTGTTTTATAAGAAGCTTGTATGTTGCATTGTGGGGATTTTGTGAGATCAGTAAATGGCAGCTGTTGGATCCAGTCACCATGAAACACAAAATCAGCCCCATAAACGATAAGAATGGATGATTGTGTGCTGACCTGACCTCCGGTGCTGTTATATTTATTGTCTTGGTGTCTTCATTTGCCCCCCTCTGCACTTCGCCACACTGTCTCTTCCTCCCTTTAATCTCATTTATTCCTCTTCATATCCGCTGTGGCTGCTCGCTCTGTTTCCAACAAGTCAAGGTCAGGAGTCCCACCGCATTGGGGCAGTGCCCTCTCAGCACTCTCGGACTTGATTAGCTTACCTTGCGTTTTCCTTGTCTGTCTCTCTATCTGTCTTAATGTCTCTCCCTCACTTCTCATTCAATCTTTTTCTCATTTCCTGCAGTAATCCCACACTGCCTCCATTTTGCGCTCGGTGCATCCTGGCATTTCACATACCACATATGGCTCGCTCTAATCTGTCTTTACACACTGTGACAAAAGCAGAGACTTGGTGCCGGGCGTAATTTCGCCGTTGATTGATCTGTTTCCAGCTTGACCACACGGCCAAATGGCATCAAATGATCTTTATCCAGAGTGTATGTAGGAAGTGATTTATGGACATCTGCAGTGTTGTGCAAGTTACTTCTGAACTGTAATACATTACAGATTACTTGTTACTGTTATTTAAAAGTAATTCCTTACCTTATAATATTACTGTCTCAGAACTGTAATGCGTGACATGGCTCCTGTATTACTTTTGAGCTACATACAGGCTCTTGTCATAAATGGCATGTGTGCAAAAGCTCAGGTGTTTGAGGGCCTGTTCTGTGAACACTTTTTCAAGTGCTTGGACTCCGTTTCTCGCATATTTGGAGGAAGTTAAATTGGACTAAGGATTATATCTGCATACAAGTGACTGTCCTCTGCCTCTGCCCCTCTTTCTTTCTTTGAGTAAGGACTGGCTAGTTAATTAATTAGTTGTTACACACATCTGAGCCTTTGTTTTTGTGTTTTTGTGTTTTACATAACTGAAAACTGCTAAATAAAATATAATAAAGGAATAAATAAATAAATGGCATGTGTGCAGTAGAACCCCCCCCGCCCCCTCATACAAAAGATAGAAGAGCCTTGGGATAAATAAATTTGTGCCCTGAAGTACATGTGGACGCGTAGCTCAGTGAGTAACACTATAGAGAACATCACAGCGGTTTTCAAATCCAGTCCTCAAGGGCTGGTATCCTGCATGTTTTAGATATTTCCCTCTTCCAGCACACCTGGAAGCCATTACACCGTTATCAGGCTCCTGCAGAGCTTGATCATGAGCTGATCATTCATTGAACCAGGTGTGCTGGAAGAGGGAAATATCGAAAACATGCAGGGATTTGAATACCCCTGGTCTACGATGTTCGAATCCCAGCAGGAACGTTTGCATTTTTTTTTCAACATTTTACAAGTTCAAACAGGGGTTTGCGGCACCAAGGACGCTGGTAGATAATTCCGCAATCGATGAAGAATTCTAACTAGTCATAGAAACGTTAGCTTACCTTGTCATTGTTGATGTTAATGCTGAGTAGGTTGTTGAAAGCAGGGTTAGGGTTAGTAATGAGCATACGTCCACGTGACAATGGACTGTGTTCTGCCGTCTTCACCCATTGGCTGAACACCAACAGGAAATAGAACTTTCCTGCTGCATTTTTGATTTCTTAAGGTCTCACGGTCTTGCTGTTTTGTTTTTTTGTTTTTTTTTTATTTTTATTTTAGCAATTAAATGTGTGTTGAGTGAAAAGTGTGTTGTAATGCAAACGCTATCGAACATGTACCGAGTAAAATATTACTAAAAATTGATTAGTAATGCCTTACACTACTACGTTACAGCAAAAAAATGCAGTCCATTACTGTAATGCCCCTGTAGACGGCTGTGAGGATGCTGTAGAAATAACTCTTTCTTTTAACTTAGTGTTCTCCCAGTGTGGTTTTATACCAGCTTCTTCCCCTGCATTGACTTTTCTCTGTGCTTGTTATAGTCAGAGCAGTTCTGACTTATTTGACCCAGTTCACCGTTCACAAGCATCTGTTGCGGCCGATCTACTATCAAAGTTGGTGCGTTCACATGCCAACATTCGCTAATTAGCACTTAACACGGAGTCTAGTGGGAATATCCTTAATATTGAAGCTAATTTATTTGAAAAAGTATTTGCCAAATGAAAATTTTGACCTGATAAAAACTCAAGGGCTCAATCACTGCAGCTATCAGTCTGTCAGACCTACGAGTAGTTATAGAGCGATTTCATCTAAAACCATGTGAATGTGGCAAAAAATAAAACCTAATCAAGATAAAATATCTTAATTCAAGGCAATGTAGACTAGATAGTATATTTATTCTTACCAGGTAGTTTGGTGTTGTAGTATTTCACATGTTTCAAGCTTTTTTTGCTGCTACGTATCTTAAACATTAAATATGCAATTGGATTTTATTACAGGTTTTGAATAAGTTAATGTATGAAACCAGAATAACCAGAATTTAAGACATGTTTGAGCTGTTCTTCACACTTGGTCAGTGTTGTGCCAGTGCTGGATAAGGTCTGGAACAGGAGTAATAAAAACGATCTGGATTGTGTGACTGGTGTGTATTTCTTTAAATGAATCATACTCATCTTGGTGCCAAACACAGGATCCAACAACAGAAGAAAAGTATCAGCACAGAACTTGTTTTGTTGGGATATTTGCACGTGGAGTGAACGTCATCATCCAAAAGACTCATCTGTTGTTATTTTTTGCCATTTGTAGGTTGCGGTTGCAGCTCAGATTTGGATGTTTTTCTTCCTTGTATTGAGGAGGATACTCATGGGGCTGAGCGATCCGGCAGAGGATCATATTTTTTGATGTAGAACCACAATCCATGATCTGAATAACAATTTTCTTACTTCTTCTAAGATGTAGGTGAGTTACAGCCAAACAGTTCATACTCCTTCCTCTAGTTTTCCTCTGGTTTTTGGAGGCTTAGGCTGTGTGTGATGGCTTTTATTGTTATCATCTGTCTAGAAACTCTTATTTTTGTATCACTTAAGAACAACATTATTACAATGTTGATGATAACTAGACACTAGTTGTCATTTTCCTCTCCGCACAACTGCTGTTTCCATTCTTTCCCTTGATAGCGATGGCCTAATTTGTCCTGTCAAACTTTTATAATGAATTAAAAACATTTACACACTAGCATAAGTATTGGATTTCAGAACCTGAACTAGCAGATGAAGGACTTATGGTAATTCTTTGTCATTACTTCTTCAGCATGAGTAAAACAACACATTACACAAACTGTAAATTAATGCAGAATAACCTCTTTAGTGCAGAAAAATGCTTTACTGTTGCCATAAACTAGGGCTGGGTGATAAAATGATAATGATATAGATCGTGATATAACGTTTCCTTGATAGAAATATGAGACATGCTTGATACAATTCTGACAGAATTCATTCATCCATGTTTTGACAGACATAAGAACAGCCAATCGTGATTAAGTAGCGCCGCACCGAACCAATCACACTAGAGCCACATCAAGTTAGGTTGACGCCCACAGCACAGGTGTGTGAGCAGCTACAGCACACACGCTAATATTTGGGCTGCAGCGGGAGGTAATGAGTGTTCCCTCAGGAGAAAATCTGACGGAGAAGGCGGGCGACTGGGTTACTGAAAAGTAGGAGGCGAACTGTTTTGGTTTGAGGATTTCAATACAATACAGAGGTGTACCGAACGAATACATGCAGCCTATGTGAAGAACGCAAACACTCGCCTTTCCACACGAACCTTGAAGCGGAACGCATACAGTATGAGCAGGTTAAGTTTCAGTTTTGGTTTACACCAGTTGCGGTAGATATGGAACGCACCCCCGTGAAGATGGTCTGTTTTGTTTGTGTTCTCTTTTAAAACTTGAAAGCTTTTTCCTGCTGGTCAGACTTTCAGTTTAGTTTT
>JAPQRP010000013.1:13446377-13457515 GCA_037367295.1 Apogon hyalosoma
GATTTAAAAAGAGCAAACACATTTGTTTGATGATAAATGGCTTCACCAAACCACTAACCATGAGTGAAAGAAAAGTTTTTGTATTATTATTCATATTCACTGAAAAATGGCCAAAGAATCACAAATTCTGCTAGGGTATGTAAACTTATGAGCACAACTGTATATATATTAATCTACAAATACTCATGCCTAAAATATCATTTAACACTAGGGGATTGAATTGTTTAGATCATTTCTAAAAAGGTCAATACCTACAAAGTAAATCTTAACAGCATTATACACTGAGTAGAATGTAGATTTTTGTTTATTAATGACATTATGTTACCAAACTGTGGCAAATACATTCATTTTATTATGTTATAAAACTGGTTTAAGTGTAAAAATGCCACACACATACAGTCATGGCCAAAAGTTTTGGGAATGACACAAACTGAAACTTATATAATACTTTTAACTGTTCTTCAGTGTACATCAGAAACACATGAAAAAAAAAAACAAAAAACTTGTGTTATTTCCAGAACTTTTGGTCACAACTATACAATTAAAGAGTTGAAAGAGTCAAATTTAGATAATAACTACACCTTCGAATAAAAATATATAGAAGCTGAAAATACAATCAAAAATTTCTACGATAATGTAATGTTTCTCTGTGCTGAAATGGAAAAAAAAAGTATAATTTAGGACCATATATTGAAGCCAAGGTAACAGTAAGAGTATAAAAAGCTGTTCACTATAGCAGCACTCATTTAACAAGGTAACGTGGCTAAATATAGATGAAATATGATGTTTAAAATTGGGTTAAATATAGGTATCCAAGTGTAGTTATACAGGATAAAAACAAGAATAATTACAATCTGTTTCACTAATTTGATAAAAAGTTATTTTCAACTCGTTTCAGTTGTATTTTTGTCATATTAAGTGTTTTTTTTTTTTTATGAACACATATATGTGGATTGATGGGTTGAGACTCGGTTATTTTCTATGGGAATTTTCTGTTGAGCACATTTTTGTTCAGTTGCCAAAGCCCAGTGTATGGAGTCAAAAGCACGTAGTGTTGGAGACATTGTGGAAGGGAAAAGGGAATGTTGTCCCCTCCAGATAGGAATGTGTCCCCTTCCCCACGTCACAATGGTCAATTGTGTCCGGGCCCCCAGCAAAAGAAAAAAAAGAAAAAAAACACCATTCTGAAATACCAGGTGACACTTTGTGTGAGCCATTCATTATATCAATGTCACATGTCTGTCTGTTGGCTTATTCATGTCTGTCAGACCGACAGACCGAGGGCTGTGGACGAGGTCTCTATTCAGTTTCGAAAGCAATGAATCACACCCACTCACTGTCATCCAGAGACGCTTACTTCATTGTAATTACATTTAATCATAGTTATTACTGCCAAAGAGCACTGTAATGACTCACATCATGATAAAAAGTTAAGTCTTGAGCAAAGTAAGTAAATTACACATAATGCACTTGGAAACATTATCATGCCAGTATGTTTTTTTTTTTTGGTCTCCTATAGGTTCGGCTTACTATGACAATGTGCGGCCGCTAGCTTACCCTGACTCCGATGCTGTCCTCATCTGCTTTGACATTAGCCGTCCGGAGACAATGGACAGCGTGCTGAAAAAGGTCAGTATCACATTAACACAAGTGTGAATGTGCCCTTTTTAATTTTTGCTTTTTTTTTTTTTTAACATAGCTGAGACATTCAGAAGGACACTTCCCCCCTGAATAATGCAAACAGGACTAGAGGTCGACCGATATGAATTTTTCTGAGACTGATGCCAATTTTAAAAAATTTAGTCAGTCAACGGCCGACTTCTACAGCTGATTTTTGAGGCCAATATTTAAAGCTGATTTTTTAATATATTTTTTTTATTTTATTTTTAAAGCACATTTACCATAAAATACAACTGAAAAACTCAGATAATTAAGATTTTTATGCAGCAATATAAATGAAATTAATACACGTACACATAGTACTCTTTTAACATTTTTTGAACTTCAAGAGCCCACACAGGTGCCTGATCAAGTGTCTTTTAACATTTTTACTACTGATCAAATATCGGCATAAAAAAAAATTAAGGCAGATGGCCGATATTGAAAAAATCAGCCAGCTGATATATCGGTCTACCTCTAAACAAGGCTGCTTCAGGATGAATTATATATGTGAGTAACTGAGTCCCAGTTACACTTTATCTATGTGGAATAAATCACATTGTCAGAATTATTTCAGAAGAAGAGGTAAAAATATTTTATTCCAGCATTATGGGTAACAGTGTAGAGCTACTTTTTTTTCAGCTACTTTTTTTTCAGTTAAGTCAATTACTTTGTGCTTCATACTTTGTATTGCACTACATTTTTTTCCTGCTTTACAAATGTTGTAAATCTTACACAGTTTGGTAAGATAATTGGAAAACAAAATGTAGAAAGAATCTGAAAAGTGAATGTACTCTAATATGCAGAAAGTGTTTTGACGTAAACATGGTTTCTCAGAGACTAAGACACTCCCTTTTGATTAAAACTCATTCTCTCAGTAATTCATAGAATTAACATTTTGACCCAATACTGTAAAAACTCTGGCCAAATAGCACTTTCAACTTAACTTTTCTTTACTATCCATCCACATTTTGTAACGTTTTTCCAGTTTTATTCTGGAAGCATTTTGCTCTTAGACTGGTGTCATCTGTGCAGTTTTAAAATGAACAAAGTCTTGAAATTTTAATGTATGTAAATGGGAAAATACTGTATTAATTGGTCCGTGTTATTCTTTTTTCTGTCTTCTGTAGCATGAAAATTGTATTAGTATTTGTTTTATATATGTTTCCTTAAATCCTGACACATGATGAATGAAATTATACAGTAATGTTGCCTACTTTGAGCACAAAACTTCCCCATAATTGTTATAATTTCGGTAGAGGGGAAGAAAGCTAGCCACTAATTTTGGATGCCAGCTAGCACGTATAAGTATTCAGCTTCATTTCACACATTCCTGCAGTCAGCATCATCACTCATCATCACATTACAATACAACACAACAAAATCCAATCTATTATAGAAGCTGAATTCCTCACATCTCCAGGGGTCCACTTGAGAGCTAACTTGAACTTTGACCTTGCTATATGCCTTTAGCATTAGCGCTGAATCTATTGATCTACCATGCATGCACAGGATGCCACAGTGACATGTTGAGGGTCAGTCTATTCAGAGTTTAGAGGCAAAATGGAGCCACCTTTCTCCTCGAGCATCTCAAGCATGTAATTTAAGTGTTTGAGTATGGTAATGTGCATTCATGCGTTGCTTCTGTTTACTTTAGCGCGCTTTATTTTGCCTTATTTTAGTCTTCACTTCTCAAATCATGCCCTTGCACTATATAGCACTTTATCCTTTGCCATTTTCGACAGCATCCCGCCTATCCAACTACAGCACCCACCAGTTTTCTCTTAAGAAACCCTATTATTGCTCAGCATTACGAAGCTACAAAAAAAACTCTTTACTTCCTACCCCCGCCTTTCTCTCTTTGTTCTCCTCAGTCCAATCTCTCATTCCAATCTCCCATGTTAGGCTTCTCTATCTCTCTTTTATCTAGCATTAACCAGCTAATAATGTTATCCCTTCCTCGACTATTCCGCTCCACTCCTTTCCATCTTTTCTTTTTTCTTCTAATTTTCTGTCTTCCTGCCTGCCTGAACTGAAGTATCAAGTTTTAATAGTGAAATACGAAAGATTATGAAGGCTGTGAAGAGGCAGCCACTACAACCTTCAAGGCTGCTACATCCAATATCCTCAGACGTGATATTTAATTATGAAGAAGGTCGGGAAGACGACACACGCTCAAAGGCTAATGATGCAAGGGTGTACAGCTGTAATTACAGGTCGACTAACAAACCGTTGTCTCAGTGTTGCTGAATTAATTATCCCTGGGTCGGTCAGTAAGGAAACTTTAACAGCAATAACAAAAAACAGACCAACTTCTGCCCCAGATCCACTCATTAGTAAAGTAAAATGTGGAATATAATTGTAGCCAGAAAGCTGTGACAATTGAATTCCTTTTCTGTGACTTAGTAAGCGCAGTTCCTCCTTAAAGGGGCTAAATGCAGCATTACTACATTCAAATATTAAAAATGGCCTAAAATTATCATTACATTGTTTAGAATAAGGACTACTAAAGCCCTGCCATAGATGCCAGTGTATTAGATTGTAGAAATGAACTGAATATCTGTGATGAACTGGTGACTCATCCAGGGTGTACCCGGCCTTCGCCCATATGTAGCTGGGATAGGCTCCAGCGACCCCCGTGACCCTAGTGAGGATAAAGTGGGTTCAGAAAATGAATGATTGAATGAGTGAACTGAATATATTCACACAGATGCACCAACAGATCTATGTGACCACTAGAGGGAGTAGTGAGTCTCTCTGAAACAAACGTTACCATCAAAGAAAGTGATATAGTGATAAAAGCTGGAAGTACTGTTGTTGTTTTCACCAGTGGACACAGCTCTAAATAAAAAGAATCAAGTTTGATGATGAAATCACAGTGTTTCCACTACATGGGTGAGTTTGATTATGAGTCTTAGGATGGTATAAAGTTATTATGTCATGTTATTATCTTTGCTAAGTTTGCTGTTTATTAATCCATGGTTGATACTACATTGTGACAGTTCTGACCTTGTTTAGATGATTCCAAACATTCATTCATTCATTTTCTGAACCCACTTTATCTTCACTAGGGTCACGTGGGTCGCTGGAGCCTATCCCAGCTACTTATGGGTGAAGGCGGGGTACACCCTGGACATGTCGCAGGGCTGACATATAGAGACAAACAATCACTCTTACATTCACACCTATGGGAAATTTAGATTAACCAATTAACCTATCAGTGCATGTGTTTGGATGGTGGGAGGAAGCCAGAGTACCCGGTGAGAACCCACGCAGACACAGGGAGAACACGCAAACTCCACACAGAAAGGTCCCACCCCCATCGACTGGTGATGGAAGGTCCTGGGTTCGATTCCAACGATTCCAAACAAGCTGTCATTTATGTTTTCATAGAGTTAGTGAGTGAAAATGTCAGGAAAGAAATACAAAAAGAAAATTCATATGAATGTCCTCCGTGCATAGTTGGCAGAACATTCATAGGAAACATAAAAATATCCAAATGTCTATGATTTCACTGTCAGTCACTAAGACAGTAAAGTTCACTGTCAACTGGACCTCCAAGCCAAGCTCCATTTCCATCCTTTGATAAACCAGACTCTCAGCACCAACAGCTCTCATTCTGCACTTAATCTGCAGCAGAACTCTTACAGCTCTTAACATTAGCTCAAACAATAAGCCAGCCTTCACATGGTTCCTTTGTAATTCATCAAAATTACAGCTATTGAACAGTTGTAAACTGTTTGACTACATCTCGCTTTGCACAGCAGCACAACATGCTGGATCACGTAACAGCAGTGATATGGGCATGGGCGACAAAAGACATCTTTGTAAAGGGGAACAAATGGTGCAAAACAGCGCCTTGGCCATGGTGACGAGAGAAAAAGACGGAGTTTAACAGCTGAAGTCATGGCTGTGGTCTGTAATGAGTACTGTCTGTCTCTGTCTCTGTTTTCTACAACTTAATGGCCACGACCATTGTGCTATTGTCAGATCACGTTGTAGCTAACAAAACAACTACTGACATTAGATTTACTATTCATCTCTCCTCTAATTTACTCTGATCTGTTGAGACTATATTTCATGTCAGAAGACTGTCATGTCAAGTGACCATCAAAAGAAGCAATGCTTCATCAAGCACCCATTTCTAACAGAAAGAGGAAAATAAGTGAAATTACACTAGAAGAACAGGACAGTATTAAGCATTCCCCCATCTCAACGCTCTTGTTGTAGCACCCTTGGGTCCTCGTCTCGACTCCCTGCCTCATATCTTAATCCCTCCCACCAGAGATGCTAAATGAGGAGTCGAGGAGAAGCGAGGATTTTACATAAGTGCATCATCTGTTATTTTGTTACAGTGACTGCTATATTTTATAATCTCTGTCAGACAAGTGTTCATGTGAACCTATAATTATCATTTAATTCACTTCACAATGTGGCATAATGTGTCAGTGGGCAATGTCGGGGTGTCATACACTTGCACATTAACCGTTCAATCATTTTAAAGAACTAGTGCAACGTCTAAACGGAGAAAACATTTATCTGTAAAAGGCTCCTTCTGCTGTGGTTTGTATAATCCAGATGTGTGGCACAGCTTTTTTTTTTACACTGTATGTTGTGGGTCTGATCACGAAAAATACTTCTGCAAAAGATACACCTCAGTAACCTCCTTAGTCCTCGTTCTTCAGTGTGTGTTAAAGAAGTGGGAGATTCCAGTGTCACAACTGAGGACTGAAAAGACTACGGAGTGAAAAACAGGGAATTGACAATAGTCTTCTGTGTTGTGCCTTGGGGGGCGGCTTATGTGTACCGACCAATCAGAAGACAGCATGCTTTTTGGGAAGGAGTTAGACCTAAAGCACCATTTTAAAGAGAGATGAAATAATTAGGAAAGGGGTCTTTGAAATCACAAAGGATCCTAAAATGAACATGGAACAGTCAACTAATGGTGGATTTTTAAAGGCTGATAATTCTGATTATACAGCCATGGCCAAAAGTTTTGGGAATGACACAAATAGATCCTTGTCAATAAAAGTCTTTGAAACAGATATAATGCTATTAACTGTTCTTCTATGTACTTCAGAAACTCAAGAAAACAAGTGCTTCCAGGCACAACAAACCCCGCCCCTTACAAGTAATGTAGCTTATTTTGGCATCGATCCAGCTGATGTCATCATATCTATGCGTGTGCTGATGTCAGCATATCAATTGCCTCTATACATGTGCCAAGTTTGGCGTAAATTGAAACAAAATTGATGTTTTTATAGACATTTGAAATTTTGCCCATTATAAGTAAATGGGAGAAGAAAAAAGATTGAAAATATTGATTAGAAATGTGAACTTTGACCTACTTTACCCAAAATGTAATCAGATCTATTCTGGGTCACTGGCAATCTATAAACCCAATTTGAATTCAGTTCAATTCAGTTTTATTTACAGAGCCCGATATCACAACAAAGTCACCTCACATGGCTTTACAGATATTGTTGAATTGCTAAAAAAAAAAGTTGGTATGAATTCAACCAATAGTTTTGCTGCAAGAGTGTTAACAGCGAAACAAAGAAACAAACAAACCAAACCAAAAACAATTCCCCTTGCCTCCCTCTTGGGGGGTGGGGGGGTAATTAAAAAACAACAACATTGGTAGCACATTTTGTAAAGCCAAAATTTGTGTCCGTGACTCTAGTTCGAAGCTGGTAGAACTGATATTGATCTATATTACATTTAAATTAAACTGGATGTGATGTTTGTTATAAATGGGACATCTGATTCATTCATTTTTAAGGCCTATTTACCAACCTACCATGGGTTGAAGTTGGAGTACACCCTGGATGTGTCACCAGTTCATCCCAGGACTTATATACAGACAAGCAACCATTCACTCACATTCACTTCTATGGGTGATGTAGATTGACCAGTTAACCTATTTGTGCATGTTTTTGGGTGGTGGGTGGAAACCAGAGTACAGGGAGAACCTATAAACTCTACACATAAAGGCCCCTGCTGGGATCATACCCAGAAATGAACTTCTAAAACCTACTACTGGTAAATGAATGAACAAATGAATGAAATCAGAAACTAAACATTGAACTATTTTATTTCTTGAGTTATTACTTCCTGTCAGAGTCAGTGATTCTAGTTGAAAAGTTTTATAGTGAAAATTGGGCAATACTGGATTAAATAGGCAAAAAAATAAACCATATATTTCTAGTAATTGATTTACAGGACAAGCGGTTTCAGATTGTGTAATTGCTGCATCAGTACAGTTGTGTTAATGTGTGTTGCATTAGTACTCAGGTTTGATTCACAGCCCAGATTTATGGCTTAGAACAGCTTTGAGGAGGTACTCAGGGACTTTGAATGCTTATAAAATATTCTGAATATCCACAGACTATGGCACTCACTGTTTAAAATACTTTGGGGAATTTTATGTTCTGTTTCATGAGCTTATTGATCTACACAGAGGCCAAAACAGAGTCTAACAGAATAGAATAGAATAGAATAGAATAGAATAGAATAGAATAGAGTAGCCTTTATTGTCCTTGTGTGCGCAATGAAATTAGGAGTGCTATTCCAGTCAGTGCAACAATATTAATAAAACAGTATTTTAGAAATTAAGAATAGAGCAAATATAAAATTACAAAAACTAAAAATAAGATGAGAAAATAGAATTTAAATAAAACAAAGTAAGATAAGAATAGAGCTAAGTAGAATGAAAATAAAAAATAGAAAAAATATGAATAGACTAGGGCTGTCAAAATCAATGCATTAACGCAGATTAATCCATCATCATGATACATCTGATTACAAATTTTAATGCAATTAACCCATCTGCAGTACAGAAAGACTCTGAACGTCTCTGCTAATGCATTTGGGGCAGTTTGCCCAAGTAGAGTTAGTGTCAGGCATGAACAAAAGGGCAGTTGATCCGATAGTGACAGCCCTCTGGATGGAAATATGAGGACAAAAAAACCAAGACGGAACAGTTGGTTCAAGTTGTCATGTTGAAACTGTCGAAGGGGTTTAATAAACATGTTAAGTGCATATATATTCCCTTCTTTCTTTAGTCTGTTTGCTCATTCAAAATGAAACATGATTATTATACATTAAAAACGAATGATATTTAATCACGATTAATCAAAATTAATCCACAGCAACCCTGTGATTAATCTGATTAAAAGTTTTAATCGTTTGACAGCACTAGAATAGACACAAATTTACAGTATTAATAGTATGTGAAAGTATGTACATCTATGTGAAAGTATTAACAATATTAACAGCATGCATTACCTATGAAAACAGCATGTACATCTACGAACCCGAAGTCTATAATAGTGTATTTTGATAAATACTGAATACGTATTGCATTGTTATTGCAGAACAGATGATTATTGCACAATTTATTGTACATAATGTCACATTTTGAAGAGTTCCATACAATTCACAATCCATTCATTGAATGTCATTTTTGTCTTGTATTTGGTTACCTGTGCACTGATACGTCTGTCTATTAATGCACAGTGGCAGGGGGAGACGCAGGAGTTCTGCCCCAACGCCAAAGTGGTGCTGGTTGGATGCAAGTTGGACATGAGGACGGACCTCAACGTCATGAGAGAGCTTTCCAAGCACAGACTAATTCCTGTCACCCATGAACAGGTGAGCAGAGCAGTGAAAGCATCATTCATCTATTAAATTAGTTTGTTTTTTTGTCACAAAAGCCCTCTGAGTATCTGTGATCATTTGTGGTGTCAATCCTAGCTTGAAATTAACTGCTGTTCCTGATATCAGTTATGAATAAATAGTCTGTACATACGGTAATAATGTAACAGTTGATTTGCATATGTGAACAGAGTAGCTATTTAATTTACAAAATAATATTTGGAACATGTGTGACATTGCTTTATATGTATAGTCCTTTGTAATTTTCTGCAGCAGTGCTTTTCATTTACCTTTAGTGAAACTGATTTACACTCCAACGTAATAGTATCATCCCTGACAAATGACACCCATTATTTTTCTCTATTCACACACAAAGAAAACTTATGAAAATTAATTCTGAGAATGACATTTGCTTCAGATCATAACTTCTCGCAAATATGGAAACATGAGGAGTATAAAAGAGCTGGAACTGAAAAAACCAAAAGACAAACAACAGGAAGTGCGATAACACAATTGTTTTGTTTGTGTCTTGGAGCAATGAACAGTGGCACGCATGAATTTTAATAGCCTATTTTCATGTAAATGTGAATTCCCACTTCTTGGCAGCCTTTTGTCAACAAATTAATATTTCCTCATACCTTTGACAAAGCTAAGGTAACGACCCTCATTGTCTCGTCAGTAATGGCATCCGAATTGGTCCATCAAGAGCTGAGATTAGTTTGGTCATGAACTGATTTGGCCCCAGATCCACAGAACTCTGTGATTATACCAACACAGCCGTATATTTTTAGTGCAGACACTTTCACTCTATTTCGTTCTGTCTCATTCATTCTCATCAAAATGTAATGTGCTTTAACTTGGATGGATGTGCAGCAACAATTGACCTATGACACTGACGCTGTGTATGAAGCCTCTTTATACATAATGAAAAAGAGTAAGCAAGAAAATGTGAGTGCTGCAGGCTGCATTGAAAATACATGAAAAAAACTTGCTTTTATCATTTTTTAACCTCTTTGCTTGTTATTAATCTCTTTTTTCCCACCTAATTTTCAAACCAAGCTCCAAATCTTTTAGCTAAAGAACCGCAAGCCCCAAATTGTTCAATGACACCTCATTTGAAAGGTAATAATCTCTTGTTTCAGAAAATCTTTAGTATGTGGCTAAAATACAACCTGAACTACATCAGTTTAAATTTAGCTGAAACAGCTTTGAATAGGAATATAATTAACCATGGAATGAACCATGAATGACACCAAACAGACAGGAAGTCCCATTGGCTTCGATCGCTCTGTGATTATTTTACTCATTATGTTTTAGTGCTCGGGAATACTGTAAAATGAAATGGACTCAGTTGCAGAGAATCTAAGCTTTATAACAAGTAAAGCATGCGTACATTAGACCTGTTTAGATGCACTCAGAAAAATCTAATCATTATCCGATTTCTGGAGTTATCAGATTATTCAAGTGATCGTATAAACAGTATAATCTGATGCTTTATCAGATAATGACAGTAATCTGAGTACTCACAACTGGATTTCTCCCCAGTATGCTGATATTTTTATGCTTGTATACCCATTAATATGGCTTATTTTATTCTTTTACATCTGAGCATGTGTAAAAAAAAAAAAGTAGAAAATGGAAAGTGAGCAGAGGACATTCATAGGACTATAGTCATATAAAAAAAGTCTATTGTCACTATATATGTACATACTCCGAAAGAAAAATAATGCACTGTAAAAAAAATCCTGTTTTTACGGAAAAAAACTGGCAGCTGTGGTTACCAGAGCAATACTGTAAGAAACACAACAAACCGTAACCATATC
>JAPQRP010000013.1:13473229-13498698 GCA_037367295.1 Apogon hyalosoma
CACAGGGAAATGTTTGAAAATGAAGAATTCCATTTAAAAAAGCAAAATATCACTCCTTTAAAAAAATTCAACAGAGAGAGGAAATCATTTGGGAACTGCCACAAAAAATGCACTGGGTCTTTATGGGTTAACCAGGAGTAAACAAAGGTAACAGTGACAGGTTTGACTTCTTCTTCTCATTCCAACTGTGCAAATTCTTTCTATGAGGAAAAACTTAATGCGGCCTGAACTGACATCCCAGGATATCAAACCGGTTTGTTTTTACAGATAGTTTCTCTGTTCGTGACCTGGCTTTAAGCACTGTAAGTTGAAGAGATACTTACAGACAGCGTTCGGCTCGCAGTTGGAGGGTGTGACCAAAATACTGCTAAAATACTTTAGGATGCTTGAGGCCAGAAACTAATGAGGATCACAGTGGCGAAGTGTGAGAGTAGTTGAGTTCATCATGGATGAGTGCATTTCACTTGCACTTCAATTCACAGCAACTTGACATCACACAGCACATATTAAAGAGAACTGAAACAATTAACAGATTTTTTGGAACAAAAAAAGATCAAAATTTTTAATTGCAGCCTATTAAATATGAAGATTTTCTGTACTTTCTCTTCTCTGTGACAATAAACTGAATATTTTTGGGTTACTGCCTGAACGCTATATTTGAGGACGACATCTTTACACTTTTATTAGCATTTTCTGCCACATTAACCCTCAAAGATGCCAACAGCCGCCGGCGACCAAGAGCGTCTACTGATCTAAAATGTTTAATAACTGCTGAACCACTAATCTTATCATACACTGAAATAAATCAGGTAAAATGTAGCTTCTCAACTTTTCAGTGGCATCGTATACAGGCTATTTGACCTACATTCAGAGGCTCAGTGGTGAACATAGAAACACCATCATCTTCTGTAACATCGATTCATCATTGAAATCCACATGGTTTGATAAATGACATTGGTTGTAGACACTTGTCTGTTTTTAACTCCATCTTTTTAAGGTTTCGCCATCACTGAGAATAATTATTTGCAACCCTATGTACAAGTAAAAACTAAAATTGCATCCTTTACTGGTTCATCTAAAGCTTGTCTCCAATAACTGAATTTATTTTTTAACCAAAAAAAAAAAAAAAAGCAAGAAATTATATCTGAAAAAACACTCCCAAACATCTAATGAATACATTTTGTTTCACAGGTGCTGTTTGGTAAAATAAAGCAGTGAAATGATTAATCATCAATATTGTTGCAGGATTTCAGCTGTGTTTGAACATTAAAAGATAAAAATGTGAACTTCATAAAAAGTCACGGTTCTGGTTTTTGGAGTTTCATTCAATACTCTGGTTACCACTATTGTATTAGTCCTGAATGGAGGAAAAAAAAAAACAAACAGGAAGCATCACTCTATGTATGTAGAATTTAGCTGGGGGGTAAATGACTGCCCTCAGGTGTTTGCACACACGCACACAGATGTGCAGTTTCACAAACAAACAAGCGCACGCAAACATTCCAGATGGCTGAGCAGATTGTTTTGTGTTAATTTCCCATGTGAAGCATCTGAACAGAAATATCATCCACGGTGGGATTCCCCGGTCCATGCTGAGGCGCTGAAACTCAATAACGCCAAATATCCAACAAGCAACCTACTTTTGACACAAAGGTCTACTCTACACACAGACAGACAGCTGTAATTCAGTTAGTGGGTCTGTACAGAGGAACTGTATGATCAGTAAATTATACTTAAATCAGGTATCACCAAGAGTGTAAACAACCTTTTTTTTAGCCCAGTGTTGATCCTGAACCTATAACCTCATCAAGTGACACCACAGTAAATTTATTTCCAGTCATGTTTCGTTTTATTCTTATAATTTCATCCTCTACTATATAGACTATAGACGAGTAAAGCTGATTAATTATCTGGTTTCATCATCATATAAAGACACATTGTTAGAAATCAGCTGATATTTTACTGAAAGTCTAACAAACAAGCATGATTCAGCAACTGTGGATGATAAAAGTAAAGCGAGCAGTGTTGCATTTGGTTAGCGGGACTCATCATACTGTAACTGAGCTGAATGTCCGCTCCACTGAAGCTCAGCGCTGAAAAATCAGCTGACTGGAGGAAAGCAGCATCCTGGCACTGTGGCGTCTGGCACCGCACATCTGGCATTTAAAAGGCCTCAAAGCAAATGTGCTGACATTAGTGTTTCATGTGAGTCCTTTCTCTATTTTCAGCCACCTGGTTTTTGATATCTGTTGTTGCTCAATGCAGTAGACTGCAGTATTTGTTTTTATCCTGCAGCCAGATTTCACTGGCATAATTTGGCGAATAGAGACTGATCTTAATTTGTGGGAAAAGCAAAAATGTCCTTTTGTCTTTGTTTTTTTTTTTTTTATATATGGTGCAAAAGTTTAGGCTTATATAAGCAAATTGTTAAAAGCAGGAATTTCTCCTTACTTTTAAATAAAATGACTCAATCTTTGAGCACATTTTCTTAAAAAACTATACATTACAATCATAACTTTGGCCCTTAGAGCGGTGTGGGGTTAATATAGGTCACAGTCATCTCAGTCTACTTATGTCCGTAAGATATAATTGTCCCATTGTAAGCTTATTCTGCCAGAAAAGTTTCTGCTAGCCTGCAGGAGTGTATTTTTGCACACACATCTTTGCCCTCACAACACTGACTCACACACTTTTTTTTTTGTTGCTTCTAAAGAAACGATTCCTTCTAGTTATTGCATAAATTACAATCACCAGCGTCAGACCCTGAGGGATGCTGAGCTCCTGCTACGAATAGAAACATATATTATTAAGGCGGTATGTTTTACATATGTGAGGAACGTTGTCTACATATTGTCTAAACTTGATGTTCATCTGTTTCCTTATGCATGAATGACTGATCACAGAGCTCCAGATGGACTGAAGCTATGAATGAAACGGCAGCAGCTGGATTGGTCTTCAAATGTAAAGAGTGAGGAGCTCAGTCTTCAAAATAAACATGAACAAACATTTCTGTACAATATATAGAGTGAATATCATCGCTGTCGGGTGGAAACCTCTTATGTTGGGTGGAAACCTCTTATTTTGTATTTCTTCTTTCTATATAATAAGCCGATGAAACGTAATTTCGTTCTGCACTGTATCCATGTTGGTATGGTGTCTGAATGACAACAAAGTGCATCTTGAAGCTTGAATCTTATGTCCAAAATGATTATTTTTCAGAAAACTGGAAAATCTATGTATGTATATTTTGAGTTATTTTTTATAATGATAATTGTGTGGAGGTATGGGGGAACACACAAAACAATCATCAAACCAATCTTCACCCAGCAAAAGAAAACCATTAGAAACCATAAACCACAAACCATACATCAAAAGGATTACTTTGCACCAACCAATCCACTTTTCATCAGTACAAATCCTCTGAAATTAGAAGGTTAACCTCAACAGTGCTGTATTCATCTATACGGGACACAACAGCCTACTTCCACCCTGCATGCAGGAGCTGTTCTCAGTCCAGCCTTAGGGGGACCCGCATTTTCAAGAAATCAAAGGCGAGGACCAACATAAAAGGCAAATGCATATCTGAAATTGGAGTAAACTTATGGAATAACCTTGATAAAGAAGTAAAAACATGCACATCAGTCACTAAAAACATGTTTAAAACTAAGGTATTCAATAAATATAAAACATTAGGATAAAGTAAGACAATTATTTGTATAAATCTAAGATTTTGCTTAGATTTGTTATTTGTTTTATTTATATTATTGTTTAAAACTGTGCAATTTTGTTATCCTGTTTCTGCAACTTTCCTTGTAAATAAGGTAGGCAAAAATGAGCTGTTGCTTCAGCCTACGCCTTTTTGTCCATACTTAATATGGAAATCCAAATTGTATGTATGTATATATTATGTTCTGTTAAATGGACGAACAAAATTACTTACTAAAGAGTGGTGCCAGGCACAACAAACGCGGGTATTGTAGCTTTTTTTGGCATGGATCCAGCTGATGTCATCATATCTATGCGTGTGTGCCAAGTCTGAAGTAAATTGAAACAAAATGGATGTTTTTACAGACATTTGAAGTTTCGCCCATTATAAGTAAATGGGAGAAGAAAAAATATTTTAAAAATTCATTAAAAATTTAAACTTTGACGTACTTTTCCCTAAATGTAACCATATCTATCTTGGGTTACCGGTGATCTATTAACCCAGTTTGGTATGAATTCAACCAACAGTTTTGCTGCTAGAGTGTTAACAAAGAAACAAAGTGAACCAAAAACTATACCCCTTGCTTCCCCTTGGGGGGGGAAATAATAATAATAATAAATGAATTGAGATGTTGTCACAAGCTGCTTTCAACACTTTTAATTGGTTGAATATTTCTAAAACCATCAGGCCAACATGAAGACTGACCAATAGAATCATGTTATGACAAAAAAAAAAAAAAAAAAGAAAAAGACCAAAACTGGACTTACAAGGTTTCCGCCTGATAATGATGATATGCTTAAAAAAACATGTAATAGTGCAGAAAGGTGTAAATCATGTCCTATGATCTACTTACTATGGCCACTGTTTAATTTTTTTGCTCCAAACTTTGCGCTCAGTGTGTGTTTTCTTACTAATAATATAAAAGAAGGTGCAGTCATGTACTGATAAAAGTGGACAGACAATGTACCCGGCACAAAATGTTTTCATCAACTGCATGTAGAGGAAGAAATGCTCTTCTGTTTCCCCTTTTGCCAAAAACAGTTTGATTCTGCAAAACATGCCTTATAACATTCTATACCATGAACAACAGATTAGATATATGTGGGTACAGTTTAGTGGGAAATAAGACAGTTTAAATAAACACAAGCCAAATTGTTTTATTTACTGCAGTCTTAAAATATAGTTTATTCATTTGGGTACTTTTAGGAGACTAACAACATTCTGATAAACTAATAAAGCTTAATGTTATTAGTCTCATAAAAGAGGCTCATAGTGAAGATGTGCACTATTTGCAAATGTGTCTTATTTTAGAATTTAACCCATAGAGACCCAAACAGCCACCGGTGACACAAACCATCTACAGATATAAACTATTTAATTCCTGTAGATCCAATCCATGCAAATAATTAATAATTGTAAAATGCAGTTTGTCATCTTTTCATGGTCATCACATGTGACCCATTTAGACATTCAGAGGATACGTAGTGAACGTGGAAACACCGTCATCTTCTACAAAATTAATTCACCAGTAAAACCCATGGAGTTGAATCAACGACAGTGGATGGAAACACTTGTTTTTACATTCAGTTAAGGATATCTTTGCTGAAAAAGTAACTTTTCTTCATTTTTCTGTTTTGACATAATTAACTTTGAATTTACTCTGAGTTTTCAAGAACATCTATATGATCTGTGAATTAAATATAAGAAAATACATGATTTACACCAAAAAAAAAAGCAAAATACAGAGGATATTACTGTTTAAAAAATGGTGATAAATCAGTTAAGAAAAGTAGAAATAGAGGAAAAATTCATTTTGGAACTGCCACAAAAGCAGCACTGGGTCTTAATGGGTTAATGTCTGCTAGGGGGAAAACGGTGCAGAGTATACCTAATATATGGTTTTGTCTCTGTACGTTTCTGAAAGATGTGGTTGCGCTGCAGATGTAAGTGGAAAAGTTGTATCTGAAATCCACTGGCCTGTGGAGTAAATTGGACAATGCGTCTTATGACAGTTTGCTTCTACAGAGAGAGGGTCTTGTCTGGTGTTAGATTTAGACGCTTAAATCACAATTCTTATAAAAAAAAAAAAAAAAAAATCTCCCATCCTACTGTGATGAAGACAAGTTATGATTGGCTGTAATTACCTTCATTTTAACACTTACAAAGGAGATTTTTTCATCTGTTTTAAAAAATGTTCTCTCTAATTGTCATCAGTTATTTTCATTATGTACTTAATTTTTATATTGTACAGAAACAGCATGATTTTCTGCAGCAGCTACAAACATGGCCTGATCTGACATGTGCTTTTCTTTCTCATGTTACGTAAAAGCTTGTCTACTGTGTGCAGACAGGGGTCATTTTATACCCTCATATGGCTCATTTCCTGTAAATCTTTCCTCTCTCATTATATTCCCCCACACAGCGTATTTAATAATTCAAGAAAACTCGGTGCTGAACACGTTGCTCCATACAGGCCGTGTTCAGGGGAGCTACAGGCTCTCTGCTACGACCAGAAAACTGCTAATCCCTTGTGTAACGCCAAACAAAACTCTGGAGCAGCAATGGGAACAATAGAGAACCAGAATAAGAGCTTATTAAAATACATTAAACCTGAGAGGAGATGTCATGCAGTACATATTACAAACCACGCTTCTCTAAATGCCCAAAGGATGATATCGAGCGTACTGAGAGGGTAAACCGCGGCTTAAATTTAGCATTTCCTGAGTTTGCTTTTGTGGCCTGCCGACTGGTCGGCCTTTGTGTTGCTGAGACTGCGTGGTGATGCTTTTTAAAGCAGGTCGCCTCATACACATGTTAAAACCTGCAAAAGTTTTCTGGAACACCCACATAAAGGCTGTGACTCTGAATGGTAATTTTTCTTTCGAAGTACAAGTCATCTCTACGTTTTGTATGAAACGGACAACGATAAAAACATTTCAAAGTTTAGTGTAACAACACATTATAACGATTTTTCATCTGCCTAATTTTAACCCGTAAAGACCCAACGCTACTTTGGTAGCAATTCCCAAATGTATTTTTCTCTCTATTTAACCTATCTAAAGTGATTTACCACCATTGATTACAATATTATCCTCTGTATTTAGTGTTTTTTCAGTGTAAATTAAGTATTTTCTTATATTTAATCTGCCGATCATGTTGATATTCATTAAAGCTCAAAGTAAATCCAAAGGTTATTAAATCAGAAACAGATAAAACTGAAGAAAAAGTGACATTTTCCACAAATATTGAAATAACTGGGCATAAAACAAGTGTCTCCATCCACCGTCATTGATCCAACTCTATGGGTTTTACTGGTGAATAAATGTTGTAGAAGATGACGGTGTTTTGCACATTCACTACAGAGCCTCTGAACGTCCAAATGGGTCATATCTGGTGACCATGAAAAGACGACAAACTGCATTTTACAGCAATTATTTACATGGATTGATAGGATAAATGGATCAACAGGTATTAAACATTTTACATCAGTAGATGGTTTTGGTTGTCAGTGGCTGTTTGGGTCTTTATGGGTTAATACTAAAATGCATTGTTGCAATATGTAATACATTCATCTGCATTTTATACCAGGACCTATGATGAAAATGTAATATTAGATGATGTCTTTTATCTGTACGTAATTATTTAATGGTGTCTTTATTAATTAATTATCCTCCTGAGACCCAGCAATGCATTTTTGTCCTCTGTAGTGGACAAGTGTTAGGGTTAGGTTCAGCTTTACTTAAAAAAAAAAAAAAAAAAAAAAAAAAAGTCCACTGAAAAGGACATTATATACGAAAATTTTTAAATAAAAAACGTATCTGAAAAAACTGTTGCATCATGCTTTTTCCAATTAACACAATTATTTAATGTAAAATGTGGAAAGTGTCTACTCACTGGATCTCTTATCTTACTCTAGATGGCAACACAGACACAATAATAAGCTTTTTATCATATTTGTTTTATAAATACTCAACTGTAAAACTGAAAAATGGAAAAACAAAACTTAATTTAATGATTGCAATTTATTTCTAACAGGACAAAGCCTCAAAGCTGCTAAAAGTACAAATCTAATACTTTATAACAAGTGCCATTAAATAATAATTTCATACATAATCACATTGTTTATTATCATGACTTTCAGCTTCCGGTTCATTCCTAACCCTGTCCATCCAAAGAAACGTTCCACATCTCCAGCTCTTCCTCCTGACTTTTTGTCAGTTTTTCCGTCTTTAAACTGTACATTGCTGGTCTCATAGTCACACTGGTTATTATAAAATGAGTGTCATTCAGAGGCTGTACATAATTATTGGACACAGGAACCATGGTGTTGACTATTTCTTTCTAAAGCCAGTAGTTTGCAATTTGGCTGTTGCCATGTTGGCTTTTTGGAGCCAGAAGTGACCATATTTGGTCAAAAGAGGAAGAACGGAATGCTAAAAGCTAGCGTTAACAGTCAGCACAAATGTCATTTCAGACGTTTTATGGTGGAACCAATACTAGTCAAGCTGCCTGTCAGTTAAAAATGTGTTTCATTACATAAACTGAACCTCCAAAAGTCTGATTTGAGAGGTTAGTGAGACCTGTCAAAGAAAACTGACCCCAAACCTTCTATTCAACCTATATTTACTTCAGCAAATTAAAGATCGACCACCAGAAGACTTATTAGAGATTCTGCATAAAATGGATGACAGCGGAGGAATGAGTCCTAGAAAAACATATCGACTGATTATTGGTTGATTGAGAGACATTCAGTGTAAGTCAAAGGGAGTCGGGCTTTTTAGAACTAATGTCAATATCTGCCAGTTATAACTGTAAGATACTTCTATGTCGGCTTCATAGTGGAGCTGAGGTCCTTTCTCCTTGGCGTTCAAACCTAACGTAATGACAATTTATTCAGCTTTGTCGAGGTATTACAGAATGCTCACGGGTCTGATCAAGTGAAAGTGAACATCAACATGAAAAAGTTATTTTTGCACACGTCATTTATCAAGTGGGTTCATTTTGTAACTAATGATCTCTATTTTATGGAGCTGTTATCCTTTTTAAAATAAACACTTGTAGGAAAAAAAATTACAACCGATTTTATTGACTTTACTTTTTACACCATAGCCATCCCTTGAATTTGATGCTAAAAATTATAACTAAATCATTTGAAAATGTATTAAATTGGCTGATTATATTGATGATTGCTAAGTTTCAAGTATATTTTCATTATTTTGTGAATATTATTGATATTTATGAATTTGTGAGTTGTTAAAAAGGCCCTGTCCATGTGTTACCACAAAAATATCAATTTTTAATTTTCAAGGTACTTATAATTCAGGTATTTGAGTGAAACTGTCAGAAAGTAATGATCTTTTGATACATTTTGGGCGATGCATACAATGGTAGTCGTCCACGTGTTACCACATTCTCTTGTCAATAAAACAGAGACTTCAATATTTTCAGCATAGTTGAACATAATATCTAAAAGGTTTTGTCCTACCTGATATCAATTTCTGTCGAGAACCGCATGTTTTCAATGTTTGCGTAAAGCTTAAAAAATCACGTCCGTTTCAACTCCATGTGTTACCCCAAATTTTGTTATAATGTTAAAATGCTTATAAATACCGACTCAAATATGTATAATACATGCATATAAGTTACTCTGCTGACATGACAGAGACCGTTGAAGATTAAATGTGTCCATGTGTTACCGCTTGATCGGACCCTCTTATAATATGTCTGAAAAAGAGTTATCAATTATTTATAGTATTTTAGGGACATGTTTTTTTTTTGTGCATGAATTTATTGTGGATTTCAGACAAACTATATCTGATACATACAACAAACAACAGCCGGACACAAATAACGCTTATTCTGTTAAACTTTATGTGCATTATGCTATACAAACAGACCACACAGTGCTTTTTGCTTTTTAATAAAACACATTAATGCAGTACTGAAGAATGAGTACTGAGGTTTATAATGCGTCACAAGAAAATGGAGCAGGGCTGTGATGACGAGCAGGGACCCGGACTCATGTTGTGTAGTTTTTGCAATTTTGGATTGTGTACATTGCGACTGTATCCAGCAACCAACCTCTTGTGACAACTGTGGCTTTTCTGGAGAGGCCTGTGGAGTAAAAAAAACAGACATTTATTGAGTTGTCGAGCCTCAAAAATCACACATTATCGGAATATAAAATCAAAAGAAGCTAAATTAAAAACACCAGACTGTGCAAAGCCTTGCTGTATTTATTTTTAATGCTGTCAAATTAAGATTCAATTTTCATCATATTTATGTTTAAATATAAATGGGTGTTTTGGTTTCTATTTTATTGTTCGGTAACTTATTTATACTTAATTCATGATCTAGTCCCACAGTCCAAAGCTTCTTGTTATTTCATGTCACATCTGTTTAACTTCTGTTATTTATTTGTTTGTATTGTGCAACTACATTAACATTTTACATGCATATGTATCTTTAATTCTTAGGCTGTTTATGATAATCACACCAACAACAGCAGATATTACATGCAATACTTTTTGTATCAGATGAAATTAGGGATAAGTTACAGAGAATAACAGAGATCACAGCAGCAACAAGAGGAGAAATAAGACTATATCATCCAGAGATGCAGCAAAATAAAAGTTTTTTTTTAACGTTACAAAAATTGCCTTGATAGGGAACAGTGTACTGCAACAATTTTTTCAGATATATTTTAAACTTTTTTTTTTTTTTTAATGTAATGTTCTTTGCAGTGGACAGTGCTTTTCTTATTTCAGTAAAGCGAAACCCTTATCCCCTACAGAGGACAAAAAATGCCCTGCTGGGTCTCAGTGGGACATAACAAATATCATAATTTTCAAAATTATGGACAGATATTTCAATCTAATACAATGTAAAAAAGTTAAAAATTGTACCAGTCTTTTGTGGCAATAATCCTAATTAATTAATCCAGATTATATCATGTAAAAATCCGATATGGAGTGTGTGCCTCCTCAACTGTGGATAGAATATTTAAAAAAAAAAAAAAAAAGGTATTGCATGTGTGATTCCAATCAATGGTGCAGAAGAGAGGGATAAAACGTGGATAGGGAAATGGAGTGAGGGGTGGGGGAGCTTCTCGATTACCTGGGCTATGAGTGCCAGAGGACGAGGAAGAGGAAAAGGTGCATTAAATATGCAGCACTGCAAATTAGGATGCCGGGAGGAGAGAGGAGGGGGCATTCAGAGTCACTAGCTCCCCTCTCTCTCCAACTGTCAGCAGCTCCACACATGCTATGGCAGCCTCTCTCTTCTGTGGCCGACTTGTTTTGACATTTCCCCCTGCTCCAATCTGACATTTTCTCTTGGCCATCTCTCTGCTGCCTAACTTCTTTCTCACTTGCTTTCCTGGCAAGTCACTCCCCACGCTCTTGTTGGGAACCTGTCTCATTTTGGCTGGCAGCGTCTGCCGTGTCACCGGTCTGTCACTCCCCAACTGGCTCTCCCATGGCCGCCATCGCATCCCAAACTACGCGCTAATGGACTGACAGGTGCACAGACATGCCTACCATCCAGAGATCATCAGCTTTGGGTGTTGAAGGTGCTCCGTTAAAAAAAAAAAAAAAAAGCCATAGGAGTTTTACAATCCTAACCACTGTTGGCATATTTGTATTGATATTTTTCATCTCACACATACAGAGAATCTTCACACACACTCTTGTCGCTAGTCTCAAATGTGCACACACGAGAAAATAATGGTCCAACACACAACAAAGGCTTCAACGTTCTTTTTCTGTCCAACAGATGAGACAAAGGAAAGAATTTGGTCTCCTCATCAGTCCACGTAACCCGTTGTAGCAGACGTGTTTTTACACTTAACCCTTTATAGGGCACTCATTGAAATACACTGAAATGCAAAATTTCCACCTTAGTGTGTTATTGGACATTAGAGCTGCACAATATATCGTTTGGTTATCAACATCGCGATGTACTTGTGCACAATAGTCACATGGCAGGTCCTGCAATGAACTCAACGTGTTCTCATCTAATTTCAAGGGTACCTGACAGACACACTGCACGCAGCGATCCACCAATCACAATTGTTCTTAACCAGTTTGGAGTGAGTCACTGGTAACAATATTGAAAAATGAGCAACGAACGAGAGAAAATCACCGTAAATGAAGACTTGGTGCCAAAAAGAAAAGCAACGTCATTTATCTGGAATTATTTTGGCTACAAGAAAGATAATATTGAAACACGTGTTCGGTGTTGACAATGCCTTGCAGCTGTTGCCACAACAAGAGGACACAACTAATTAGTTTGACCATTTACGTCGGCGCCACACAGCTATTCTATCCTCTAGAGTATTTTTTTTTTCATATCACAAGGTTGGAAAAAAAAATCTCAATGTCAGTTTTTTCCAATATCATACAGCCCTATTGGACATTGTCATCTTCCTCGTCTTGCCATAAAATGTCCAAGCACCACTTGTTAAAAAGTAAACACATGCAATAAAACAACTATTATAAGGCCATAAATTGACAAAAATCACTCATATTCACTATTTACAGCTACAACATTTCTATAAAATGTCTCTGAATCACTATATAGTGTTATAAAAACCAACATGCTTCTTGACCTCACTGATGCCCGGGATTGGACCCATATTAAATGTTTGCGGAAATGACCAAAAATAGTCACTTGCCTGATAAAGAGTTAATCAGGATATCTGGAAATACGCAGGAAACTGCTGACGTGACCAATCATAAGTGCAATATTCAGTATGTCAGAACTTATTCAACTAAAGTGTTTGGACTTCCTCCATCTACTTTTACTCTATTCAGGGTTCCTGTAGGTTTCTACGTGTTAAATTAAAGACTTTTTAAGACTACTTAGAACAGAATTTAATGCCCATTTCACAGCCTATTTCATGGCTACACTGGCAAAAATTTGTGACTCCTAGAATTTAGGAAAATGTATTTATTTAGTCCATTGCCTTGATTCCCACTGTGCAGTCATTTCTCGCCAGGGTCTGCAAAGTTAGCGATAACTGGTTCCTAATTTAAATATAAATTGCTGGGTTGGAACGGGTGGAACTGAGTCGACTAAAGTTACTTTCTTTGCAGTTTGGACATTTAATAGACACATTTAAACACAATACAGCAAACACATTTATGGCAACATAACTCAAGACCTACCATATCAAATTTAATACCTTTTAAAGCCTTTAAGGTATTAAAGGAGTGATATTTTGCTTTTTTAAATGGAATTATGCATTTTAAAACATTTCCCTGTGCTCTACATAAACTGTAAATGCTCTGCTTGGGTCTGAATTCTTCATTCATTCAACTCCACAGGTCCATCTTCAACCCTATTTCTGAATAATGACACCAGAAAGGTAATTTTGAGCGCTGGCCCTTTAAATGCAAATGAGCCACTTCCTGCCCCACCCCCTCCAGGTTGTTGGCTGTGCTGCTCTGTCCTGTTCAGCCACTTACATTTGTTAATACAACCAACAACTGAACATTTTAGGTAATCGGCTCAAGGTTTGGACATATTTTCAGTATGGACTACAACTGCTGCTGGTGACAAACAATTATGTCGTACTCAGAGAAATGTTCATCGGAAGTCTTGACCTTATATGTGCAAATGTTGTGACATAACTAATTATAAAACGTAATTTTTAAAAATGAAAGGGGTTGTACAAATCCACTCAATTTTTGCCTAAATGAATATAAAGATAGCTTTGCAGCACCTGGAGGGTTCAAATTCAAACTTTATGAACTGTTAGGATCCAAATACACAAATAAATGAACCAAAGACTAATAAAAGTGGGTTTAGCAAAATATGACCCCTTTAAATGTAGATTTGTAAATTCAAGAGTTTTAAGACTTTTTAAGACTCTGTGGGAACCCGGTCTATTGTGAAAAACTGTTTCAAAATGTGCTTTAAATAGTTTATGGAAATGCACCTAAAGAGAGATTCAGATTCATTTTCTTTCGTACAAATGTCTGAAAGAAAAAAATCTACACAGGCTTGAGGAAGCTGAATATGTGACTTTTTAAGACATTTTTCAAGATGTGTTTGAGCAAATTACATTCACAAAACAGCCACAAGGTTATTTCCTTCAACCAGTCTTAACCATGTTTCAATCCAGCAAACGTTACATTTCCATTTGTCCATGATTAATGTGTCTGTTGCTGATGTTCAAGCTGCGAAAGCTCATACCTGAACCCCTCCACCCATAAATGACTGTTGGAGGCCCCACTCTTTGTAAAACACATCTGTTAGTGCTAAACACTGACTGAGAAATTGAAGAAATTCCTTATAAAGATTTCCAGTGCAAATATAGGGACATCATTTACTGAGTCTGTGAAATTTCAAAGACTTTTAAGAGACAGATTTAAGGATTAATTATCAATTCTAAGGATAATTAAGGCTTTAATTTGGTAATTTATCAAATTTAAGACTTTTTAAGGATCCCTGATACAACCTTTCTTTAATTCTTGTATCATATTAGTCAAATATTATGCAAAAATGCAGTCTTTAGTTAAATTACACAAAATCTCCTCAAACCTGATGATCCTGACTATAATCAGAAACATAGTCACACCTGAAACTTGAAATGTGAGAATATATTACAGCTGCCATGTAAACCAGTGTCTTTACTACAACAGAAATGAAAATAAGGGAAATACGACGGTAATGACAGGTAGAGAAAACGGAAAAGAAGATGTATAATTTAGCTGTTTTTCTATCTTTTCAAGTGTATTTGAAAACCTCTCATTTTACATAATGGAAATCCTTCAGGTCTATTATTTTCCTGCAAAAGAATATGTGCTATCTATAATTTAAAAAGAAAATGGATTTTTTAAAATAAATAATAATAATTCTAACAGTGGCTGCCTTCCTCTTTCTCCGTAAATGTGCTTAAAGATTAGTCTACCGTCTAATGCAACACAATGAAAGAAAAGAAAAGAAATAAAAAATATCCGATGAAGCCAAGCTCAAGTGGATATTATCCTTCACATAATTCCTGTCAGACTCTAGTTTATTCCTGTGTCAGACTCATCCAGATGATGCCTTGTGTGAACTATGCAACCATCCCTTGCTGTTGTCGGTCCAATTCTTATCTTTACAAACTCTATGTGCGAGAGTGTGTCTATGTGATGTGTGTGACTGTGTGAGGGATAGACTGAGTGAGCACAATCACAGAATTGAAAGTGTGTTGTTTCGTGGTCAGGAAGGATGGTGGCAGGTGAAAATGAAATTTTATTTTCAGATAAGACTCACTGTTGTATTTGGACGCTGGTGACT
This sequence comes from Apogon hyalosoma, assembly GCA_037367295.1. Taxonomy (NCBI): domain Eukaryota; kingdom Metazoa; phylum Chordata; class Actinopteri; order Kurtiformes; family Apogonidae; genus Apogon; species Apogon hyalosoma. Next base: position 13,488,222 of record JAPQRP010000013.1, read on the forward strand.
CTGATCCCGGCTGTACAATAACCAGCTGATGGGACATCTGTGCAACAAAAGCAAAAGAGATAATTCAGTATTAAAAAATAAGAACAAGTAGAGCAAATATATCTCTAAGACAGTCAAATTATAAAATTAGAGTTGCTCCTGTGTCTGATTAAGCACCGCAAGACCCAAAAATTCCTGATTAATCTGGTCTTTCAAGCATTTTCACCTCAGTTTGTGTTATTTTATTTTATTTTTTAGAAACAATTAATGTCATAGATTCATGTCTTGTTTGTACTGAAGAATCTTCCGATGGACATAAATTACAGGCATTAACTGTTACAAAACTGCAGTGTTGTGAGACTGAAAAGTACTGGCAGAAGAGCAAGCACTTACTGACTGTTCCCTGTAGGTAAGAGTTTAGTTCTCGTGTTTATAATACATGAGTCACCATAACTACAGTGCAGTCGCTGAAAGAGACAACAACATATGCTGCATTGTTGTGGCTGAATGAGGTTGAAGTTGAATACTCTGTGTGGTGAAAATCAAAGGCCTGGTGTCTGAATGTGTTTTTTGCGGTCTGATCCCAAGGGAACAGCTCTAGTGGACGGAGTGTGTGAGCAGACTTAGAACACGCTGAGATCCAATCACTCAGACCCGATTTGGAGGTAGTCTAGTACAAAACAAAACAAAACAAAACAAAAAAACATCCAGAATTTGAGGATTGTTTTTTCTCACTCACTAGAGGTGTTTTGTTTTTGTTTTTTTTGGCGTTTTTTTTTTTTTTTTTTTTTTTAAATACTTCATGGGAATAAGAGGATATGGAAAAAGTTTTTCGGCGTAAATCCTAACGTAACACACATTTTCACATTCTTCTGTTGGCAGCGTCTTCTCAGATATTCCAATATAGTGTGATAAAGTAGGTGGTGCGACAGGTCGTATGGACCAATGAGGAGAACAGGTTATTGTTCTTCATCCACAGGCACTTTTATCCTGTGATTATTATACTAAATATATATACGTACTAGTGCTGTCAAATGCTAAAAATTTTAATCAGAGTAATCACAGGGTTGCTGTGGATTAATTTTGATTAATCATGATTAAATATCATTCATTTTTAATCGCGTTTCATTTTGCATGAGCAGACAGACTCAAGAAAGAACAATATATGTGCACTTAATGTGTTTGTCGCAAGCTGGGCAACAAGTAAGCCGAAGTGCTAGCAGAATCCCGACTAACGTATGTTTCGCATTAATGTGGTATTTTAAGCTGGAAGTGCTTCACTGAAAAGAAAACTCCTTCCTGCAGAGTGTGCATAATACTTTATGTCGGTCGACTGTTTCGTCTTGGGTTTTTTTTGTCCTCATATTTCCATCCAGAGGGTCAACGTGCTGTCTCGCGTCGTCCATCTTTATGGGTTGGTTCTGCTGCCTGTCACTACCACATCAACTGCCCATTTGTTCCTGTGGGCCATTGACTCTACTTGGACAAACTGCTCCAAATGCTCTGCCAGAAACGTTCAGAGTAATTCTGTGTTTCAGACGGGTTAAATGTGTTAAAATTTTTAATCAGATTAATCATGACGACGGATTAATTTGCGTTGATGCGTTAATTTTGACAGCCCTAATACATACAACTATTGTGCATATTATAATACTATAACATAATTAGTCATTCTTATTTACATTATTGCTACTACTTTATTATTACTACTTTGCTACTTGTTGTTTCTACTAGTACTTTCCAATGTGCAATTGCCTGTTTTTTTCCACTACTGTTTTTTATATAGTTATTGTTTTGCTGTTTTCTTGTGTGTGAACATTCTGTGTTGTGCTGCTATCAGAACCTCAATTTCCCAAGGGCTCTGCCAAGAGGATCAGTAAAATTCTATCTAATCTAATCTAATCAGCAACAGAACGTTCTACTTCTACTCTGTTTTATCACAGTTTATTGGTGTAATGTAGATAACCTTTTGATGACATAATGCATCGTCATTTCCTCTATTACAACTTTTCGTGAGTTTGCTTCAAATTTTATTGAAACACGGCAACTGACGGATCAGCAGATAGTGAACATGTACTCATGACACAAACTGGACTCTGCACCTTACCCAGTATGCCACACTTTAACTTGTTTTTATTCACTGACAAGGCCTTTACTTAATATATTAAAGTTTTAAGTATTGCTTTTAGATTATTTATTAAGTATTTCTTATTACACTGGTCTTGGGAGACACTTTTTGATCCTCCATGTTTTTTAACATGTTTGAATGATAAATAAAATTAATCTGAATCTATGCACTCAAAAGTGAACAGGTGCTTTAAAGGTGTCTGAAAGCCCATAGAGGAATATTTGAAGTGCTTTAAAGGTGTGCCTCTTTTGTATACGCAAGAAAATAAATTATCTACAGAAATTAGTTGACAATACGTTTCAAGCACTTCAATATCAGTGAGGCATAAATCATATAAAAGAAGACATAAACAAAAAGAAAATGATGAATGGAGGCATTAAAGATGTACTGATTGAGCTACAAACTCAGCTCTGAATTCAAAACATTTAACTATAAGAGGTCAAATACTTTTCTGTTAAACTTGTAATGAAAGTTTGTTTATTCTAAGGCTAAGTGTGAACAGACACTTAGAGGTGTCGACTTCTCATTAGACACGTCAGGACTGGACAGGGCTTAGACCGGGTCTGACTGCAGCACTTTTTTAAATTAATCTGATGGATATTGAGGTGGCGTGGCGAAGTCAACGAGAACGAGGTCTGGAAAAGGCGTCCCATTGTTACCTGTTTTCCGTCGAGCATGAGTGGGTCCTTCACTACGACGGCTCCACACAGCTCCACCATCCACTCCATTTCATCTACGACAAAAACACACACACACAAATGCTTCTGTTCACATATTCCTGGTCACACCAAAATTAAATTCTTTCTACCTTGAACCTTTTAACCCCGCGGGGATACAGAGCAGACTCATTTCAAGCTCAGACTTCCTTTGATCAGAGGAAAAACAGGTCAATACTTCAGTCTCCACTCAAATCGATATGTGCATCTCACTCAATCAGTCCACAAGTATTCATCCCGGTTCGCGAAATGTTTTCGTATTTCAACGCATCAAACATCAACAGGTCTTTTTAAATGGATATCCGCTGCCTCTGTTGTTTATCAACTTTAACAGGAGAACACTCATTTAAGGTGAAAAAAATCAATCAAACTGCAGTGTATGCTATACATGACCTCATCCAGATGTACACGCAAACCTGAGTGATTAAATAATGGATGAAATCCTGTTGGGCTGAAGGAAACAGACTCCATTCTCATGTTTGCGTCATGTAGAAGAAAGTCTTTAAACTACTCATGCTAGCCAGCAGATGTCGACCCATTAGCAAAGCTTCATCGATCTGGCTGACAGCGGGAGTATGCTGCAGGAGCACTTTAAGAGCCCTAGGAAGGAGGAAACGAAAGAATGCTGCTCGTGGGTTTTTAAGCAATGTGACCCTTGAGACTTTCACCCATGATCTCTGTCCACTCATCCATGTTTTAAGGCTTAAAGGTATTTTGTCTGAAGCGTGAGCAAATATATCTCTACCTTGAATTTAAAGGTCAAGTCACACAAGTGTAATTATTATCATTAAAGTTCAGAAACTAGAATGGCTGGAGTTCACTTTGATGCACTTACACTGTCTTTCTTGATATGAAACTTCCATAGCAACTGCCAGGCAATAAGGCAACATCACACAAAAAGTGTCTCACACAACAAAGTATGTATTCAATGCACCCACTCACTACAGTCACTTAGCATCATTCTTCATTTCCAACATAACAAGGACTAAATAATAAATAAAAAAAAAAAAAAATACAGGTTTCAGACTGGTCTTACTGTCATATCAAAGCCTGTATGAGCCGTTTCTGTACTTCTATTCTTTCCACCTGTACCTGTTTCAACCATAGAAGAATCATGCAGAATAGGAAATAAGTGGTAGTTCTTCAATAAAAAAAAAACACACACACACACACACACACACACACACACACACACACAGAACGGAAACAGCATGAGGGCAGTTGGAAAAGGCAACCATGAAATAACACATTAGGGTTTTTATCGTCTTTTCTCGGAACACATATGCAAATGAAGGTGTTAAAATCCCTGATTTGTTGTCAGTAATCATAGATATTACAGAGATGCTGCGATTCCTGGGGTGTTGAGAGTGCTCTGTTTCTCAGACAAACAAGGAAGCCTCAGCAAAAACTACAATACGATCAGGGAACAACAATGAGCTGCACGTAGAGATAAAATCTAAGCAATTAGAAATGGCTATAAAGTTACTGTTGGGTGTATTATGAAGCTGCTGAGGAAATATAACTAGACTTGTATACAATTGTACATAAAAATGAGTGTTTTATCATCTACAGAAAAAGTGTGATCTTTATCAAGAAGCTGGGGGACTAAGCAGAGGTGATTTAGAAACTGTTTAGCAGAGTTTGTCCATCAGAGACCATAAACAGGTTTATTTTCCAATAGTCTCCCCGTTCAGGACATATCTCGGTCCTTATCTGACAATAACAAACTTTAAAGCAGTGGCGCTCAAGGTTTTTTCCCTCAGAGGCTTCACTGGAACATAAACTAACACCTTTTTTCTCTTTTCTTTTGATTTGTTTGTTGTTTCTTTTATTACTATAATTAAAACATTTATCTATGTGGGCGTAGGTATTATCGCTATGGGTGCATGAATATTTATAAGATACATGAGTACATGTATGTATGAGTATTTTTTCTTTCTTTTGTTAAAAATAATCATATCATAATACACTGTCACACACACTAACATTTGGGCTTTAGCTCTGGTTAAAGCACACGTTCACCATGGCATCATTTCAATAATATTTAGCAAAATTACAGCATTTATTCTGGCAAAGATCTTGTATTAATGATGCAGTTGGACCAATGTGTAAAGTCTTAACCATTAAGTCCTTAAGGTTCTCAATGGGGTTCAGGTCTGGACTCTGGAAGCCCAATGCAAAGGGGCCCTGGACCCCATGCTGGGAACCACAGCCTTAAAGGAGTGATATTTTGCTTTTTTTAAATGGAATTATGCATTTTAAAACATTTCCCTGTGGTCTTCATAAACTGTAAATGCTCTGCTTGGGTCTGAATTCTTCATTCATTCAACTCCACAGGTCCATCTTCAACCCTATTTCTGATTAATGACACCAGAAAGTTCGTTTTGAGCGCTGGCCTTTTAAATGTACATGAGCCACTTCATGCCCCACCCCCTCCAGGTTGTTGACTGTGCTGCTCTGTCCTGTTCAGCCATTTGTGTTCGTTAATACAACCAACAACTGAATATTTTAGGTAATCGGCTCGAAGTTTGGATATATTTTCAGTTTTTACAACAACCGCTGCTGCTAACAAACAATTATGTCGTACTCAGAAAAATGTTCGTCGGAAGTCTTGACCATATATGTGCAAATGTTATGACGTAACTAATTATAAAAAGTAATTTTTGAATTAAAACAGGTTGTAGAAATCCACTCAATTTTTGCTTAAATGAATATAAAGATAGCTCTGCAGCACCTGGAGGGTTCAAATTCAAACTTTTGGAACTATTAGGGTCCAAATACACAAATAAATGAACCAAAGACTAATAAAAGTGGGTTTAGATAAATATGACCCCTTTAAGAAGCCTCCCGAATAATGATTCACGTTTGTTTTAAGACATAAATTAGGCGATAAAATACAAAACTCTGTAATAAAACCTTCTTTCATTTACGAGGTGCTAGCTCTTTATCCAAATAAAAATTCCAGACTTTTTCAACCCCCCCCATTTTAATAAATGTATGAATGAGTTAATTATATTTTACAGACAGAAACATTTTCAAAACATGAAAATCACAAAAGTGCATGGACATCACACACTAGTTTCACTAGAATCATTCCACTACCGACCGGTTAGTGAAATATCAACTTTATTATATGCTTTCCTTGTGTATTTCTTGTCTTGCAAGATTATGTGCCTTTGAGCATACTCTAAAATTCGACTATGAGAGAAACTTTTTTCCATACATTATTAACACTTTCACACAAAATTCCAGACTTTTTAAGGTCTGGAAAACAGCATTTCAAACTGCCATACTTTTTAAGACGTGCACAAGCACCCTGATGTAGTACCCTGGTCTTGTATTTACCTGTAGTCATGTCTGTGAAAGGTCCTTGGAAGCAGATGGTGTAGTCCTTCATGAGCAGCTAAAAAAGAGGAAAAAAAAACAGAAAAAGAGACCCTAAAATTCCAGTATTCAAGAAATGTGAAAAATAATTCACTGAGTTTTTGACCCTGGAACAATGTTTAAGAACCGAATAGCTGAACCACTGCAGTGAAGTGTTTGTGAACTCTTACGCCTGGTAAAATAAAACTCAAGATCAAACCATATTAAAAAGTTAAAAATGAGATGAGTAGGAAAGTAAACAAGACAACTTTACTATAGTTATACAAAGCTTTAAGGACAAAAACGACAACAAAAAAAAAAGGCCTTCCTGACACTGGGGACACTGTTTTATTGCACTCAGCATCAATAAATCTGCTTCCAATGGGAATGTGAAATTGTTTCCTTGAACTATGGTTGCTACAAAATATAAAATGTGCAACTCTCATGGCAGCCTCATATTCTCTGTTAAGCTAGATGGAACTGTTTGAAAGATAAATGCCAGAGCTACTGGAGAGAGAAATACTACTAATTTCTCACCCTTTCCCATCTGTCCATAATGATCATTAGCCAGAGGTGCTTGGTAAGATGAAAAAGTGTTTCTGCTACAGATTTTTAATTTAGACAACACCTAATGTCCTTCAGGAGGTATCGGAGTGTGTGCCGTGATAACGTGTGCACCAGCCACATGTAAGTGCAGGCTCACTTGCGTGCGCGCACACACACACACACACACACACACACACACACACACACACACACACACTTTGACTGATTTTCTGGGCATCAACATTCTGGTGACAGACTCGCTAGCACTCCATTTCATCTGTTAGTCTGTTTGTCACACTGGTGCAGGTGACAGAAAGTGAATGTGAACGGGACAATCTGTCTGACTCCATCAAAGTGCCAGGGCTGAGCTGAAGCCACTTAAATAAGCCTGAAATTACTAGCTAATTCAATTAGCGGCGGTTCTTCAAAGGCAGCGATATGGCCAACATGACATCTAGCCATTTCTAATTTTCCCCCTCAGTGGCAACAGAAAGGGTCCAACTGGCTGTACACCAAAAGGAGGAAAATTACCATTACCTTTTTACGACAAGGCCTGGGTTAAGAGGCTGGTGCAATAAGAAGAAACAGGTTCAAGTGATGTTTGTGGTGAGAACGCTTTGATTTGATTTTCATTTATGGCCTGGCAGTATAATTGCATATGCAATAGTAATGACCATGTCCTTAAATAATGTGATCATAATAGTCTTTATATTTTTCTCACTAGCGCATTGTTCAGCTTGAAGTGAGTGAGTCAGTTCTGTTTAATTGGTAAATATTTTACAGTAATAGCTTCAACACAGTTCCCTGAATGTTTTTTCTTGGGTTTTTCAGTGGATCCCTTCAACACGATGCAGCTTTAGAACAGCAGTGACGGCGCTGCCTCCACTGTTTCACCAACTGTTACATTACAATTTACTGGGAGTGTCCTGTTACTAAAGTGGACTCTGACACACACCATGGAACTATGCTCCTTCCTGGGTATGGAGATGTTTGTCGTTTTCCTGCAGTTTCAAGATACTATCATATTTTGGAATTCTTGTGTCATCGCAATAAGGGCAACATCACTTCCATATCCTGCCTAACAAATGCAAAGCATAAAAACTAAATGCAATGGATTGGAAACATTTTCTTGCAGTAAACCATATGATTTTATTTTGTTCTAAAACAACATTGTGGATAAAATGGTTTCTTGTACAACTTTTGAGTCAAAACGTTAGTTTATCTTGAAGGTTGGATTTCAGTGTAGGTCAAACAGCGAATCTACTCATACATTAACACCTAACTGAAGATTTTACTTTAAGAGACAACTGACATTGAATTTATGCATAAACAGTGTGTAATAAACTCACATTAGCGTCGTCTGTGGTACGAGCCTTCATGGGGCCCTGGTGGTCGTGTCCATTCACTACGTCACCTCTCACTTCAAACAGACTCTGTTGGAAAACACAGCAGATGAACTGAAGTTTCTGCTTCTATTGGGATTAAACCACTAGTATATTTATTCATTCCCATCAATACAAGGAGTGACTGTAAGCTGAAAGGTAGCCAATATTAATTCGATTTTTTTTTTCAAGGGTCATATACGCTCCTAAAGGTAACATTCTTCAGTTTGACAGAGCTTATCTTATTATGGTATGGAATCCATTTCTATATTATATGATGCATAACAATGCTAACGGACCTGCAGTGATAAGAGAAAATATTTTAAATTAATGACAATACTAAACAAGACTTGGCAAAAGATTATACTTGCATAGCAAAGCACCAGATGCAGGGATTGTTAAAGCAAATGGATCACAAATAATTTATGAGGTATCACAACAAACCACATGGAGAGATTCATCATGCAGCCTTAATTCAACATCAAGTCGTACAGAGATGGAACAGGAAAACACCGGTGAACAGATTCCAGGAGCACACAGGCTTGCATACCTCATCTAAGACTTTCTTCTGTTTGAAGCACTCAGAAATCCCTGCGGAGATAAAATAAAAACAAACTTCTGAGACTGTCGTGTGCAGCAGAAACATTTTTTTTTTTCCAGTGGCTACTACATTATGTAACATGTGTTTTACTCCAACCTGTGTGTCTTAAGTCTTCATCGTACTGATTTGCATTTAGAGTAATGGTTCGAAACTCATCAGTGACAGAGCTTCACAACAAAGTGAGTCAGACTTACACTGGAAGCTCACCACCCACTTCCTGCCTGCGATGCCAAGGAAGTACTTCAGTGTGCGCTCACATACCAGTTGTTCATCTGGCAGAAGAAAGACAAGGAACACATATGAGGAGTTCTACAGCAGACACACAAATTGTCAATACCAGTTTTTCTTTTCTTCACCATTTTCCAAAATTACTCATTACAGAACACCTTTAACTACTTTAGCATGTTTTTACACTCAAATCGGTTTCATAATATTAAAAAATTTAAATATTTATTACATCATTTTTAAAAATAACAGCCATTTCTGAATGGACTGACACTGATCAGATTTATTCCTTAGGTACTGAAATTTGGTATCAAATAATACCAGAACTCAATGTTGATAATTATGGGTAAGAAGTAAACCTTCCTGGAATTCTTCTGTTTTATGTATTGGGAAATCATTTTTAAAAAATCTTGATTGAAATGCTGTGGTGAGCCCTTGAGGGAGCCGTGCATGGACAAATGCCTGCATACGTCAATGAAATCAAGTGTCATTTTAAAGGAGAGTGGGTCAATATTCTTCAGCAAGGATGTCAGAGACAGAGATAAAGTCATACAGAAAATGATTACTTAAAGTTAGAGCTGCTGAAGGTTGTTCTACAGGCGACTGAACTTAATTTAACGAATCTCCATTTTGGCTTTATTTTTGTACAATAAATAATGGTTAAGTGGAATTTATTGTGTATTATTTTACACTTGAGTTTAGACTTAAAAAATTTTAGAACCTCATAAGGACCAGGTGACTTTTTATTTTGTCCTGATATGTTAAACCACAGGTGTCAAACATATGGCTCATGGACCAAAACTGGCACATCAAAGAGACCAATCCGGCCCTTGATTGGGATAAATTTGTGAAATGCAAAAATTACACTTAAGATATTAACAGTCAAAGGCATCAAAATCATTTCAGTTCACAGGCCACATACAGACTTATGTGATCTAAAGTGGGTTGGACCAGTAAAATACTATCATAATAACCTGTAAATAATAACAGCAAATTTTTCTCTTTTTTAGTACAAAAAAAGTAAAATGACATGAAAATGTTTACATTTACAAACTATTCTTTTAACCAAAATGTGATTAACCTGAAATGTCTGAAGAGAAGTAAGTGCAATTTTAACAATATTCTATCTGTTACTAAATGTTTCATGTATTTGTAGATCCACACCGATCTGTAAGCTGTAATATACATGTGTAAATGTTGAACTGAGACATAATATTGTTAAAATTGCACTTATTTTTCTTAAGACATTTCAGGTTGTATATTATTCAGATTTTTAATGAAACTTTGTAAATGTAAACATTTTCATTATATAATTTTACTTTTTCGCTGTTATTATTTTACTGGTTCAGCCTGTTTGAGATCATATTGGGGGTGAATGTGGCCCCTGAACTAAAATGAATTTGACGCCCCTGTGTTAAGGAGTAATATTTTGCTTTTTTTAAAAAAATGGAATTATGCAGTTTAAACATTTCCCTGTGGTCTACATAAACTGTAAATGCTCTGCTTGGGTCTGAATTCTTCATTAATTCAACTCCAC
>JAPQRP010000013.1:13508149-13538084 GCA_037367295.1 Apogon hyalosoma
TTGTTATCATTATATTTGTCCAAACAAATTTACCTTTAGTTGTACCAGGCATTAAAATGAACAAGAAATTGAAGAAAACAAGGGGTATCTAATAATTTTTTCCACAACTCTATGGGCCTGATTTACTAAGATTGCAAATAACAGGCACAAATGTGCTTGCTCCTGCTAAAAAATGCGTGTGCTATTGATTTGCGTGTCACCGGTGATCAACTAAGATTGCCTGCGCAAATGATAACAGGCGCAAAGTCTTGGAGACCGCCCTATTTAAATGTGGATTTTGATGTGCTACTGGTTGTCGTCATGGAAACAGTTCGCTGTAATAAAAACTGCGCTGGGATACGCCAGTTGCTCTTTTTCCACACAGAGGGGTTGATATGTATTTCTCTGGTGTTTATCAGTGGTGACGTGTGTTATTAGTGAAATAAATAGCTTCTCTCTGTAAGTCGCTCTGTTTGGTGAATGAAAACTTTTAAGCCCATGGGCATGAGAGAAAACCCTCTGTATCAGTGCTTATAAGAAGGTTCAGGAGTCCAGTCACAACACTGTGGACAGTGCTGTGTGTGTGTGTGTGTGTGTGTGTGTGTGTATGTGTGTGCAGCGCTAGAACCCGTCCTGTTTGGTCTCCCCTGTGAGAGAGAGCGGGAGAGAGAGAGAGAGAGACGCCTCTCAGAAGTCAGGTCCTGGCCTAAGGTGGTGCATATATCTGTTTATTTATTTTTATTATTCCGTCATTCCAAAAATGTTGATGTGATCAGAACAGATTCATTCCCTGTGTTTCCTTTAGTTGGGCCTGTATCGCCTCCTCACCACAACTGCAGCCAGTTTTGCGCAAAGCTGTGCCAGTTAAAACCTGCCTTTCAGATGTGCTAAATATAGATGCAAAATCAACCCCTGCACAACCCCTCATTTTCAGGTTTGGTAAATCACACTGCACACACTAAAATATTTGCATCTACTCCTCCCATTTATTTTGCGTGTTCTGGCAGAAACGCCCATAATTGCATATTCACCAATGCAAACACGCTAAATGGGTTGCACAAGCTATTTTGCCCATTTGACAGGCACAATCCTCGGTGCGTCCTGTTAATAGATAAGTCGCAATGTGTTTTTGTGTGCACAGTCAAGTTTGCGCACGTTTTTACAAGCGCAAACCTTTAGTAAATCAGGCCCTATGTGTGTTTTATGGCGTAACAGTTGGCTTTTTTCCCTCATTGTTGATCAGTCTATTACCTGCTTGACCACCACTTTCTGTCTTAATTGTTTAATTTTATACTATAAGTTTAAGGTAGTCCTCAAAAGTAGCATTAACTTTATCCCTAACTTTAACTAGTAAATAAAGACTAGTGCTGGAGTCACTGAAATGCATTTCTATATTTAAGGTAGAAATGTAATATCAAATTAGAACAGACTTCACTCCACTCAAAGAGCCTTTATTGTCAGGGGTTTTCAAACTAAGTCATTGTGGATGCCAACTGTGCAAAATGAATGTAAAATCAATGCAGAGGCTACCAAAGCTAACTAACATGACTTTGAGGAATGGTTATAGCTAGTCTCCATAGGTCTTCTTAAGCAAGTCTTCCTTTAAGATGAAAGTTTTGTACAAAGATACAATAATAATAAAGGTCCAAAATGATATGTTATTATAAATTATTTTTACTAAAAAAGTTAACTTTTCTTGCAGGAAGACTTTTAAACTCCCATCCATGTACTCATCTCTTTCACAAACTCAAGGAAAAGATGTAATTTATAATTATGTGAAAACGACACATTTTCCTACAGAGTAAGGAGGAGGATCCCCAAGAAACAGCTGCAAGCACCTAAACACAGGAAACCTGGGATAAAAACCGCTGCAGGGACATAAGTTGGCCCCATATAACACGATGAAACATTTAACAAATCTAGAGACATTTCTTATCTCCAAACCTGTGGTTTTGCTGCTGTGATGGGTATTGTGGTGTTCTGGGCTGCCCTCCTTCTCCTGGAGCACTTCTGACACCAGAGCCATCAGCTTCTCCAGCCTCACCAGCTCCTTCTGCATTTCTAACTTTTGCTATGAGAGGAGAAAACAAAGCTAAATGGAACAGCTTGTAATTACAAATGAGTCATGTGGTTTTATAATATACAGCGGGGAATAAGTGGAAATGAAATGCTGCAATGCAATGTTTACTACACCAAATAAAGAAACACTACTGGCTTTACATTTGATATTGTGCAATGATGTATGAAAACAGTAACAACTATCCATCACAGGAGGAGCAGCAATAAATATGGTACTGACTACAAACTTTAGAGATGAGAGAAGCATTTTAATTGGGGGCAAGTTTTCAAAGGAATTTCAGGAAGGATATGTCTACAGCTAAGTTAAATTTATGACTAGACTGCGCTACAGATTAATGTGTAAAGGTGTAAAAAAGGCACATGTTTCACTGCTTCAATGAGTTAAGTTTATCCTTCTTTTCAGCTTTCAGCGTGCATTGATTATGTATCAACTGGAGCAAAATTAACTTGGGCAGGTATACACATACACTCAAAGATGTTTTAACACAGTACAATAATACCAAAGCTTTGCATTCTCAGATGTGTGTAATCCCGGGCCCTTTCTAAACCCCAGGGCATGAAATCTGAACTCCCAGTCAAATACAGTCGACAGATAAAAGTGAGAGTGCTGGAAGATGGATGAGGTAGAAAACAAGAATCATCTCCTAGGCGGCATTTCCTCTAACGTAAATGAAATGCAATTTAGAAAGCTGCTGAGGGGGACATTTTTTACTGAGTGGGGTAGTCTGTCATCCAGCAGCTGACAGTTGTGTTTGGGGAATATGGGGTGGCTGCCCTCTACAGGGAAAAACTAGGTGGTGCATTAGTAAAAGCCAACGCAACCAAGCTAAAATACTTAGGTCTAATGAATTAATGGAAGATTTTTATCACTCTCACGAGAATAAAAGGTTGTTCATACAATAATTTACATATCTTCTAAACAGAGGCTGCATAGAAAAAACAAAACAATGCCACTAAGAACATACTTGTACTTACCTGTGTAACAAGGACTTGGCTTGAAAATTGTGATGATTCCATGGAAACGTTTGGGTCATTTACTGGAACGTCGCCTGAGGTGGAAAAAATACTCAAATTGCTTTCGATCTGCACAAGGTGGAATACATCACAACACATGTACACCTTGCAGATTAATGACTAGAAAAGATTCATTACACTGTTAAATCTCAATGGGTTGCTTGCCCAGCGTAAGTGCTATTTTAGTTATGAAGAAAGAACTTACACTCATCTGGTGTGCCAAACAAGTCCACAGATGCTTGACTGGAATTAACGAAGTCTGGACTTGGGCATGCAGGTGGGTGGCTCAATGGTTTTGCTGCGTCAGCTGTAACGGACCTATTAGCTTCTCTGGAGCCACCTTTATTGCAATCAGCCCCTCTAAGAGCACAGGAACGAGCTGATGTTTCAAAAATTTGGGCTAAAGTTGGTAGTTCTTCTCTGGATCCACTGGAATCAGACTCCGGTGAAGACTCCAACTTCAGCGCCCTACTCCTTTTCCTCAGGTTCCCTCTGATGGAAGAGTGACCACTGAGCTCTCCACTGGCTTTACTGGTCTGAACAGCAGGTGTTATAAGGCCATCTGGAGTTAAGGAGGATTCTACATTTGAGAAAAGTTCTGCTGTGTTAACTGGACAGTATTTTCCAGAGGCAGTGGAATTCTTCTGTGAAATGCCATCTCTTATCTCCTCCACTTCACCAGCATCTCTCATAGGACACAGAAACTGACTCCCAGGGGTCTGAGAAAACCTTGAGGATTCATTCAACTTTTCTGCCTCATTTCCACTTCCAGACAAATCAGTGGCTGTGAAGGGGAGCCCAGAATTTACAATTTGAGGGATGACAGAAAGCTGAGGACTATCAATTTCTACTTTTGAGACTTTGTTAGGACTGAGGTCATGGCTATCTGTACTTCTAGGGCAGTCAACAGCACTGTCTTCAATATAAACAATATTCGGGGTTGAAGTTTCTGCAACTACTTGAACCACTTGTGCAACAGCTGCTTTTCTTGTCAGGCCAGGTGAGTTAGTTGGGGGGATCAAATCACTAGAAGATAAGTTTTCATTGTCCTCGGCTCCACCTAGGTTTGTTGTTTTACAGTTCTTTTGTTTTGCACATTTAGCCCCAGGCTCATCATAAGGCAGATCTTCCTCCACTTCAGTACTGTGCATATTTTCTTCCTCGAAGCGGCTCCATTTCACACTTGGTCCTCCGAGATGGAAAGATTTCCTTTTGGTGGCTTTGAAGCTCTGAAGTAGTTGCTCTGTGTCCAGCTTGCTGTCATTCTTATCCTCTTCGATTTCTGTTCCAGCACATTTAATGTCACATGCTGACATCTCCATCTGAGCAGTGTTTGGAAGTGGATTAGTTGGACTGTCACTTTCCAGCACAGTATCAATCACATCTGCTTTCGTTGGACTTGGGGAACTTGGAACCACAGGCACATAATCAGCGCTGAGCTCAGACTGGTTTTCTGTCTTTGGGACTTCAGTGATAGACTCCTGAACAGACTCTGTTGGCTTCACTAATGGTGTGCTTTCACAACACTCCATGTTTTCAATTCCTTCTAAATCTTTATCATAAATGCATCCATTTTTGCTAATCGTCTTTGTCAGGTTTCCACGTTTAGGTGAGGCCATCTTTCCCTTAGTTCCACCTTTTGTTTCCTCAGGTTTATTTGTCACACTGCTGTCTTTTTGTGATGCCTTCACCTTTATCTTGGCTGGTGCTTTCTTTTTATTTTCCTGAACTTCCTCTGCAAAGCACTTAAGTCTTCTACTTCTCCTAGTACTCCTTAGAACAGGGGTTTCTGGATCCTCGCTACTTGGGTAATTCTCAATATGAACCTGGATGTCTTCTGACCTTCTTTTAGGTACTTCTGCTGGAGTGCTCTCTTCATTTTGAACTTCAACCAAAATAAGAGGTTCGGCAATTCGAATATTCTTGGCTTTACTTGGCTTTGCATTTTTACCTTTCCTCTTATTGGTTTTCTTTTGCTCAGTACTTTCTGGCCTTGACTCGACTTTCTTTTTTAAATCACTGTCAATCTCTTGCAAAGTGTTACGCAGGCTTTTCTTTAAGTTTCTTTCTGGTTGAGGTGGTCTAATATTAGACACTTTTTCTTCAGCTTCACTGTTATTGTCACTTTGTGTGCCTCCCTCAGTGACCATCTGCTCTGCTTCTTTAAAAATGTCACTGTTGATATTATCTTCTTGTTCTATTATTTGCTGTTCCTTTTCCATGTCACTTTCATTTCTATCTTCAGATAGGTCATCAGGGATGAGATTGTTTTTCCTTGTCGTTTTTGGGAGAATCTTTACAGGCGCCTTTGTGTTTCTAATTGAAACGCAGTGTGTTGGTGCTGAGGAGACTGTCCTGTTCCCTTTTCGCTCACGTTTGTATACAGCGCCAAACACCAGCTCTTCAAGGGCTTTAGCGCGATCATCTCTCATTGAAGAAGTGTTGTTAATATGTTGCTTGAGATCTATTGTTGAGGCAGAAGAAAAGCTGTCCGAGTCATCTGAATCACAGGGGTCTTCAGTGAGTTTCTCCAATTCAAGGCATTCCTCAGTTGGAACTGTCATGAGCCACTCAGCAACTTTCTCTACACTCTTCTTCTTTCTCTGCTCAAAGATCTCAGCAGGCCCCGACTTCTTTTTCTTCTTTTTTCTTGATGAGTTCCTAGGAGGTTGTTCTTCCACCTCAGCTGGTGTTAACAGCTGAAGGGTGGACGTCTCTTGTTTACTTCGTGTTTTGTGTGTTGATGTTGGCTTTTCCACAACATCTGACACTCTTGTTTGTTTCTGTTCCAGATCGTCTGTAGCGCTGCGCATTCTGTTTTCTGAAGCTGGCGGAGCCTCCCCAAGGCCACTGTCCAGGCCTTCATTTTCTGTTGTCAAAGGACTTGTGTCTCCAAGTCCCATTAATCTCGCAAATCCATTCTGGGCTGAAAAACATAACAATGACCCTTTCAAAATAGAGATTGAAACAGAGAGAAAACACATTACCAGTAGTTGATGAAATTTCTTATCTGAGGTATCATCAGCTACTGCTGTAATTCTGCTCTGGAGTTTCTTAGATATTGACTTCTCTTTACATACACACTGTAGAGTATAATTGGTGTAACCAGCTTGGCAGGATGATATCGGCATAGATAACACCGATGGCTAAAATCAGGCTTTTCATGTGGAAATACTTACTTTGAGGGAAAATAACATCTCAATTTTTTTAAAATTAAATCAGAAATTAATGGATGAATGAATGATGAAAGCAACTAGAATTGTCTAAGTTCTTTACAGTTAATTTGATGTTCAATTCCAGATTTCTTGACTGAGTCTTATAAGTATTTATTACTAGTAAATTATGGGAGGATTAACCAGTTATTAGCTTTTAACTTTCTTATCGCACTTTTTAAAAAATGCATTATAAGGAGGTTTTCTCTGTGGTTTCAGGTGATTGGTCCAGACAGATTGGTGTCCCAAACCCGCTTACTGACAGGGTCTCGTCCCGGTCCAATTCGCTGAGCCAGGACTCCCTTAATGCCAGAAGACAAGATTCTCCTATTTCTCAAAATCCACACCTAACCGCTGGATAGACTGCTGGGTTCCTTCTGCTTTTGTACAGAAGTTATGATGTTTCAGACATTTGACCTTGGAAAAGTAGGTCACAAAATAGGTCTAGGCCACCCATTTGTGAACTTGTCCAAGCTCTATACATGATGTATGTATGGTTAGAAAAAAAAAAAAAAATCATATAAAGGTTCAAGCTGTTTTTTTCCAGAGTTAGAATGTTAACAAGATGTGTCACAGATGGACAGACAGATACACATGCTGACAACAATACCTGAGAGGGTAATAAAAAAATACACATTTCTAAAAGACTTCATGATGTTACCTGCAATAGTTGAAGAATAAGATCTTGTAAGATCCTCATTGTCTCCATTTTCCGTATCATCAGCATCACTGCCAGGAATATCTTCAGATATCACACCATGAGGATGTGTAATATCCTCAGCATTTGTATCACTGTGAAAACAAACATACAAAAAGTAGGTGGAAGTTAAAAAGCTGAGTGAATAAATGTTATGGTTATTTTGAAAGGTACAATTCTTACACTGACTGTTGTTTTGCTTGGGGCATTCCAGTGAAGTCTGCACAAAAAGAACCAATGGTATTAGTTTAAGTAAAACCTTTTGATTTCAGATTAGATTAATGTAGTGATGGTATCTTACAGTTTGTGCCAGTGTCATGTTCATATGCCTGTATCATGTCCTGCAGTCCTGCTATGAGTCTCTGAAAGCCAGGACTCTCCTGTAGACTCCTGTTCAAAAACATGTCTGATGAAAATAATGTACTACAGTAAAAATAAAAACAAAAACAGAGTTATGTGCTAATTATGTCTAACCTTTTAGTTATCTTTGCTTTGCAAACTGGACAGTTTGCTCTCCTTTGTTTGTTGCTGTCCAACAGCTTCATCATACAAAATCTTGTAGAGAAGAATGTTTTTTTTTTTATTGTTCATGGGTACATGTATTTAAAAAAAAAAACTGAATATGATTTTCATTGTCTTTGTCCTTACTTGCAAAACTGATGATCACATTTTGTAGATACAGGAGCAGTCATTAATTCCAGGCTGCATGTGAAACAAAGAAGTGCAGCATTACCACAATTAAAGCTGATACAGAAGGGTTTACATATTTAACAAATCCTTTGTTCTGAATGGGACTCACCATATAGGACATTGCAATGTCTCCCACAGTACTGCAATCCCCTTCTTGACATCTTTGGGCGCTGGGGTTTTCATGTTGCTTTTCAAATGACAAAGCAGAACACACTCAGAATGTGAACAATACATATACAAATACAATACTAAAGAATACAGTCATATCACTACTGTCGACTGCCTGTACTAGACAAACTATGCAGTGTGTGTGATTTACTCATAGACACAGTCTTCTTTCAACTTGTTGTAAAATACAGTAGATAATGATAGTATCCATTGTATAGCTTTTATTTTATTCATGTGGTCTAGGCATATGGTGATCACTGGTTATAACTGAATAGAAACACATTTGTCACTGATTTGCCTTCTACTGGTATGTACAGTGATATGCAAGAATTGTCCACAAAGCTGTGGAAGACAAATAAGACAAACCTACAAAAAAAACTTACCCTTAAGGAGTGAAGTCATATAAATATAGATAAAAATAGAAAATTAAATTAACTATAGCTGTAACTTAAAATTAAAGTAATTCACCATATTACAGTAATGAAAAACAAACTCTTATATGTAAATAGTGCAGAAACCAGAGTAAAATAACTTAATATAAACGAGGATCTGTCTGTTATATAATTTATGGTAGTTTGGTTGGTAATCTGTCACCTAAATATCCTAAATCTGTGGTTAATTTTATTAGTTGTGCTTTAAAAGCAGCTTATAAAAACACATTTCTAATGAAATATGATATACTGTGCTACAGTGACATCCTCCAAAAGTACAAGTCATAGACAATACAGTTAAAAAACACAGTTTGCTCCCTGACTACGTTCAGCCGTACATCACCCTGGACAGACAGGGGAACATTAGGCTGTGTTGGTAGGTTACATACTGTAGCTAGCACCGCTGACTTTCTGACTTCCAAAATGAAGACAATCGACATGAATATGTCAAAAGACAAATCTGCTACTACAGACTTAGAGCTATTTTTGTAAACGTATATTACCAGGTGTTAAAAAAAATAATAAACGTCTGTTAATTTACCTTATATTTGTTAGTTTCAGAAGTTATCAACATAAGAACCATTCGCTTCAGTTTTCCCGCAACTATTGTCTTCTTCTGTTTCGTGCATGACGGGTAATGACATAGCGCCACATACTGGTCGGAGTGTAAACTGCACCCTTTGCACCCCAACAATTGGCATTTATACCTATTTTGACACGCTTTTCTGTGTTTAGGTCCGTACGTTCCACGTAAGCTGAATTTATAAAGTAAATCAAACCAAGAGGACAAATAAAACACAAAACAAACCGCGGGTGTGCGACGGATATCTACAAAAAGTGCTTTCCCACGTGACTTCCATATTACTACGTCATACCGGACGTAAACAACAATAAGGAAGTGAAAAAGGAAGCCCGAGGTGCAAGAGCAACGTTAAATAAATCAAAGAACGTATCGAGAACTTAGCTGCAACTTTCTCCATTTATATGTGTGCAGTTCAGAATTACTATGCAGTAGTGTTAATTAGTTTATTATAAGGAAGCAGTGGTGAGTAGGATTACAGATACTTTGCAGCGTTAGCTAGCTAGCTTTGTAGCATTTTAGCCAAGCAGATAACCTACTAATCAGCCAGTCGTGCAACATTACAATGTGCCGTTTATTCTTATGTTGTAAAGTAAGGTCTTGCAAATGTCTTACTGTGTAATAACATATCTTGTCTATCATAGCTAAGCGATGGAGGGCTCCAAGTCGTCGAGCACAACCATGCAGGTTAGCTTTGTTTGTCAGCGGTGCTGCCAGCCGCTGAAACTGGACACATCTTTTAATGTGCTCGATCGGGTCACTATTCATGAACTGATTGGTATGTATGTTTGTTTTTACCCATTAACCATGAGTGTCGTGCAGCATTTAGCATGCAGCGCTTAAGATATACTACTTAAGGCTCGTTCTGATAGTCCTTAAAATGTATTTGTCCTTCCCAGCTCCCGTAGTAACTGTGACCCCCAGTAAACAGCCTGATAGTGAGGGGGAGACAGCACCGGAGGTAAACGCAGGAGAAAACGTCCATCTCAAGATTCTAATCTTTAGCAGTTTCATGTTTACACAGTGTTACAAATGAGAGCATGTATTACATTTGGAAACATACACTAAAGGCTACTATATCTCTTCTTTCTGTATTTTTATTGGTTATATAAATAACCCACCTCTGTTGACTAATTGATTTAATTCAGTATGGAAAGATTTGATTAACAATTATGCCTGAACTTTTGTTTTTCACCAGGAGACTTTTGTAGAAAATAAGCAAGATGGTGTATCCAGAAAATACATTCCTCCTGCACGGTGAGCATTTTTGTTGATGTCTTCCAAAAGTAGAAGCTTATTTGAATAGTTTATATATTAGATCCTCGTTTCAACTAAGACTTGGCCTCAGAGGCTTTAGAGTAGTCTACAAAGTTGACTGAACTGCTTCATCATGTGCTTCACTATAGGATGATGTCCACAGAGAGCGCCAACAGTTTCACTCTAATTGGAGAAGCATCTGATGGAGGCACTATGGAAAATCTTAGCCGCAGACTGAAGGTAAAGTCTGCTTTAATGTAGCTTCATTTGTTAAAATTCACACACTAATCTCAGTGTGTTACTAGAGTTAAAAATGTGTGTGATATCGTATGACCCTGTTGCTGTCTTACTCAGGTGACCAGTGACCTTTTTGACATCATGTCAGGCCAGACGGATGTTGACCACCCACTGTGTGAGGAATGTACTGACACTCTGTTGGACCATCTGGACACACAGCTCAACATCACTGAGAATGAATGTCAAAATTATAAGTGAGTCGGCGCCCAACAGAGTTTAAAAAAAATTCAATATGCTGTTTATTATATCATTAAGTGCAAATGGGATAACATATTCTGTTTGTGACTGTTCACAGGCAGTGTCTGGAGCTGCTATCACACCTACAGGTGGAAGAAGAGGAGACCCTGCTGGCAGAGCTGCAGCAGCTTAAGGAAGAGGAGGAAGCTCTGGTGCAGGATTTAGAGACAGTGGAGGAACAGAGGGCTGCTGTGGCCCAGGATCTGGCTCAGAGCAGGATCCACTCTCAGCAGCTGGACACAGAAGAGCTACAGTAAGTGGTCTCATAAATGTGTTGTAGTAGGACATTGTGAAGAGTAAAGCCCCTAATGTCTCTTTGATTCTATATCTATGTTCTAAAGGTACCAAAAAGAATACAGTGAGTTTAAACGGCAGCAACTGGAGCTGGATGACGAGCTAAAGAGCGTTGACAATCAGATGAGATACTGCCAGATTCAACTAGATCGACTGAAAAAGACCAACGTCTTCAATGCTACATTTCACATCTGGTAAACACACACAGAAATAGTTTAGTTGTGTATTTTAAGAAAAAATCATTTGTGTTTCATTCAGTCATTCACAGGATTTCTGCAGGTATTTTGTGTATGACTTTAATCATAAAATAGATTATTAAGTTAACGTAACTTTTTATAAAGTTGCTTCAACTTCTGTGTCACTTTTACGTATGTTTTGGTGAGAATTTTGTGTTCATCACAATAACCACTAATGCAGCCTGGTCAGAATTTAATGTAGCATATTCTGTCAATGCAATTTTGATCAAACTGTTACTAGCTCAGAGGGATTCAATAACAGCACATTATGTTTGGTGAAAACCTGCTGAGGATACCATCACCAAATATTGTTCTATATTCTCATTAGAAACATCACCAGAGTAAGACTACAAATTTATTCAGACCCCCCCCCATTAAATAAGTCTTAAATTGCATTCATAATGGTCTTACAGATCTTTTGAGTTTAAGTTGCTCAAACTTGAAGAAATCCTGATTCAGCAGTAGCTATGGAAATACTTCATGTGGGCTCCTTTGACTGTGATATAACTTGTTTTTGTCCGTGTCCAGGCACAGCGGGCAGTTTGGAACCATCAATAATTTCCGCCTGGGTCGACTTCCCAGCGTCCCTGTGGAGTGGAACGAGATCAACGCGGCCTGGGGGCAGACGGTGCTGCTACTGCATGCTCTGGCCAACAAAATGGGACTGCGCTTCCAGAGGTGCATAATAAATGAACTTTCACGCACTTTAAGATTTGTCTTTTTCCTCCAAGCAGTGGTTAGAAATCCTTAAACTTAGGATCACAATGTGGTTCTCATTGAAATGTTTGGTCAAGAATGCCATGTCATTTTGGCAAGAAAATTTATGGCCCATAAGACCATGTGGTAAAATTTATTTTTATTTTGTCCAGCTGTAACATATTTACACCATCTCATTAATTTGGGTTATTTTTCTTCACGTCATTGTTTCTGTTATATAAAGTCAATTAGTTGGTGCTATTGCAGTTTAGCATTGCATCGCTATTTTTTTTCTGCAATGTCCTTGGGATTTCATAATTATGCTTTGCGATCTATTCTGGTTAACAGAAAATGAATGACTTTTGATTCCGTCTTTTAGATATCGCCTCGTCCCGTATGGAAACCACTCATACCTAGAGTCACTGACAGACAAGTCCAAGGTAATTCATACAGGCTTTTTCATAAGCCCAGGTTTTTCATCTTTATTTAAACACTGCTTCAGGCTCCAGATTTGCACTTCCTACCTGTCTTGTTTGCACAGGAGCTTCCACTGTACTGCTCTGGTGGCCTGAGGTTTTTCTGGGACAATAAATTCGACCATGCCATGGTGGCCTTTCTGGACTGTGTTCAGCAGTTCAAAGAGGAAGTTGAGAAAGGAGACACTGGCTTCTGCCTTCCATACAGGTCAGATATTTGCAGACCAGCTCCATGTGTGCATATCCCTGCTGGTTGCATGTCTTTTCTGTGTTCATTTAGAAGTGTATTTATAGATGAAGATGTAAATATTCATGAAGTGCAAATGTAAATTTTAAACCATTACATTGACTTACTCTAGAGGAGCTTAAGGAATGTCTGCTTTGATTATTCCATTCAGCTAAATAAGGCATTTGGGAAACCATTGGATATATAACCACTAAAATATTTAAATCATGGCTCTCAGAACAATACTTGCTCATAGTTAAACATGCAACTAAGCTCACAGTACAACCAAAAGTCACCTCTAGTGTCCTACTTTCACCCTATATCCAGCCTCTGTCCAACAAAGAACTCCCCCTTTTGTCTGCTGTACTGCTGAGGAGCTTGTGTAAAGAGTTGTGTACTGTTGAAGTAGTCACATCTTTCAGTCTGTCAAGTGCGATGATTTAATTAGTAACATTTGTCAGCGGTTACCATTTGGATTGGCCTTGTTAATAGGATGTGGGCGCCACCTTTTCCCATATTCTAAGGTGATTTGTGACCATTAGATCAAAATTTCGCTTGTTCATAATCACCTCTGTAACGTTATAGAAATGCTGAAATTAAATGAGTGTATTCAAGTGTCTGTTCCATTTTGAATGACGAACCTTTAGTTAGCACCACCGCTGGGTCTTAACGTCCTGTTCGCACATGATGTATTTGATATTCTAATACGCAAATTGCCATTAAATTTAATGAGTACAATTATGCCCCAAATGGGGAACACATTCTTTTGAGTTCATTGACTTAATGGTCTCTATCGTCACCCTCAGGGTAAACTTTTTGGGTTTTTTTGGTAGCAGTTTGTCAGGATGTGCTGTGTAGTTAGCAGTTCAATCTCTAGGGGCCGCTAGTGTACTTTAGACTGGTAGTTATGTTGATGTTTTAGGTCAAACTTACTAGGGTTACAGTTTTAAAATCACTCTTTCTATGGATATCCAACCCTAATATCCTCCCCAGCAATGCATTTTTATCCTCTGTAGAGGACAAGATGTTTCAAGCTTTGCTTAAAAAAAAAAAAAACTGCCCACTGCAAAGGATAGTCCATTAAAAAATGTAGCTGAAAAAAAAAAAAATATAGACCCGATGGGTGTTAAGAGGCACATCTCTCAGCTCTGTATTAGGACTCTTTTAAACCTCTATTAATTTGTCATCAGATTGTGTAAAAATATTAACAGCTTTGGATTTATACAACACACAATCTGTGAAGCCTGTAAGTAGTTGTTTGTTTCTTCTCACAGGATGGATGTGGATAAGGGTAAGATCGAGGACACAGGCGGCAGCGGAGGCTCATATTCAATCAAAACCCAGTTCAACTCTGAGGAGCAGTGGACCAAGGCGCTCAAGTTCATGCTCACCAACCTGAAGTGGGGACTGGCCTGGGTCACTTCACAGTTCTACAACAGATAAACCTGCTGGACTGTTGCTTTGGGATCTGGACTCTGACCTATAGCCACACACCCCAGATCTGGTAACCGGGCTGGTCGTTTAATATCCAAAGACTTGCACACAGGAAAACCTGGTCATGTCTGCACAATCTAAAAGTCTTATCAGGATTTTTAGTGCAAAACTGATGGAGCAAAGACAGTCTGTTAAAATCTACTCTCAAATGCAGGATACAACTTTGCTAAGGTGTTTGTTATTGCCTAACATTTTCTGAGATGACACTGCTTAGAAGTTCTCCTCTTAGACCTGAATGTCCTTTATATATTACATCTCTAAACACTTTGTCTACCGTTACACTGCATAAAGCTCACATAACTATATAGTTCTGAGAATAAGTTTGTCAGTCTCCCAGTTGTAAGCTTTGAGATTATGTGGTTATTATGGACAACATGAGACTGTTAATAAAGTAACAGTTTGGTATTTCACAGGAGTACGACAGTGTTGCGTTAACCTTGAATGCAGTTTTCTTGTTAGCTTGTTTCCCTGCAGGCAAAGTGTTTGTAATTAGAGGCACACCGTTACAGCCACTTTGAATTCTTTTCTTCGACATCATACAATTCTTATTGAAAATTTACCTGTTTCAAAGGTTCCACACTAGATTTAATAAATGTTTTATGGTGTGAAAAACCAT
The DNA here is from genome assembly GCA_037367295.1 of Apogon hyalosoma. Taxonomy (NCBI): domain Eukaryota; kingdom Metazoa; phylum Chordata; class Actinopteri; order Kurtiformes; family Apogonidae; genus Apogon; species Apogon hyalosoma. Next base: position 13,522,829 of record JAPQRP010000013.1, read on the forward strand.
TTGATAATATTCTTGACAGTCATACATGTAACACAGAAGTGCTTAAATGTTTTTTAATGGTTTCATTATTATTTCTGTTAAGAATCTTATCTCTCATTACAACACTCATTCATAGCTAGCCCCCTCATAAGGTTAACAAAAGAACATTTAAGGGGGAAAATTTCATGAAAAAATATGGACTTAACAATTGAAATAAGAAGCTGTCTTCCAGTTATCCAGTAAAATATTCAAAATAGGTCAAAACCAGCAAATCTTTCCAGAATCAGCCCTCTTCTGTGTCAAGTCATTTATGAACCCCTTATGGTGCCATGTAAACAAGGCAGGAGGAGCCTTGAACTTTGGTCATCAGTCACTTGTCGTCACTGTAGGAGCCCTTCTTTAAAGCCCCAGCTTCAACCCACATAGAGATACATGTTTGAAAGTGACCACTATAGTTCTGAAAATAGTTTGATGCATTTCAAGCAGGATGGGGGGTGAAATGTCAGTAATGGTTTTTCTTCAACACCTTCCACAGTGGCAGATGATCCTCCACACATGGCGAACTTCTCAGCCTTTCAGCTGTGTAATTTTTCGGGTGCTTTTACTATTTATCATGTAAGTGAAGCCCCCTTTAAATGAGCCAGTTTTTGTGTTAGTGCATGCATATGGGCAAATCTTTGGGTTCCGCTGAGCCCACCGCCAGAGACCGGCCCTTCAGCTTCACCGCTACAGTGGCCACCACGGCGTCTGTCATTTTGGTTACATTCACACTTTGATGTTCCCTCCATCCCATCATGCTTTCTGCTCTCGCACCAAGGGAAGAGGAGTTTCATGTGTGCAACATCTCCATGTGGCCTTGTCCTCACTGGGTGCCTCTTCAGGGTTTGATTTCAGACTCTCAGGTTCAGTCAGTCGGAGGCACTGCTGCTGTAACAGCTCGAGGTGGAGGGAACGGGAGGTGCCATGGGGGTGCTGTTGCCCATGGTCTTTCGAATGTGAGGCATTAGGAAGGGGTCACTGGCTAACTGTAGCACATCTACACGATCCTCTTTGTGGTAAGCCAGGCAACGGCGAATGAAGGCCTGAGGGGGCAAAGACAAAAAAAAACACTCAATCCTCTCATTTCTCCAGTCACAATCTTTAATGGCTGAAGTGCTGATGTTTTGGGGTTTACATTACTCCCATGATCGTCCTGTTTGGTTCAGTCTACATAGTCAGCAACTACTTTCAGATAAAATAGGGATGCTCAGTGAAGGATGGAGGTCTACGTCCAAGTGTTGTAACACTTAATAGCTAGACTGGATGTATATTGCAGATCTGTAATTCAGTTTGTCCTACTTAAATGAACATTGTTATGACTCATGTCAACTGGACTGCATCTGAAAACAGTATAGCCAGTCTAGCTTTTAAATGTTAAATACCACTTGTATTTTTTATTTTTTCTTCGATAATATTCAGTTTTGACGTACAATCAAAGTTGTAGAAGTCTTAATACTATTTTTACTAGCGAGAATGTTAAAGAAAAGAATCTACACTTTGAGAAATGTTTTTATAGATATCTAAAAGAGTTGTTTTTACGCAGGACGTATATCATAGGACTAAACAATAAGTGCATATATTCGTAAAGTACATAAATGCAGATCATTTAATGGGAATCATAAAACTTTCTTGAATCATTAAATAAATATCAGACCTTAGCTTCTGTGGTGACCACAGGTTTGGGGGGAAACTGAACCTCTGTGGCTTTGAGTATGGTGTTTTCTTGAAGGATATCCTGCTGTGATTGGTTATGTCCAAACGGCTGCAGAAACACAAAAGGTGGAGTATTTAGAGATAGGTCACTTAACTTCAAAGAGGAAAAAATAATAAACTGGATTCCAGGTCTATTATTACCTTGCGTCCATATAAAGTCTGGTAGAAGATGACTCCTACTGACCAAACATCCACTTTGTTGGATATTTTGGGGGGCTCCTTCCCCACCACAAAACACTCAGGAGGGAGGTACCTACAAGAAGCCACAGTCCCATCTTCAGACTTAAACACCATTTGTCTCTGTACACACTCATCAGTCCATTCATAATTTTCCAAGTGAGCTGTGTCCATACCAGTAAGTTCCTGCTCCTTGTGAGGTCAGCTCCATGCCGTCTGCAGAGCTGTAGCTGTCATCATCCATGATTTTGGACAGGCCGAAGTCTGTGATCTTAATCTCTCCACAAGCTGTGCCGTTAACCAACAGGATGTTTCCTAAGCGAAAAACAGTAAACTTCAAGTAAATAAACTGTGACACATCCAAGTGGATACTTTCTTAATGGAAATGTGCAGATAGTTAATTAAAATGAAAAAATCTGAAGTTTCTGCGGAAAATCAAGTTGGATTTTCAGGTTGTCACCACCAGTTTAGATTACCATTCTATAAAGTTGAATGATGGCATGATGATAAACTGAACCTACCAGGCTTGAGGTCGTAGTGGATGATGGGTGGTCGAATCTGGTTGAGGTACTTGAGGGCGTTGACAATCTGCATGACAATAGAGCGCCCTTCTTTCTCCGTCATCAGCTTATTCTGCTTCAAGTAAAAGTCCAAATCATTGCCTTCACAGTACTCCAGTACTGTGCAGAATCTGGAGGAGATGAAGATAACATAGGAACATTTTAGATGTCATGGGTAGTGCATGTTCATGTGCACAATGTGATCAATAAAATATTCATTCTGAGATGTCTTCATTACTGCTGTAACTGCACTAAACTTGACCAGACTGCTCTTTACTTGAATCAGATTCTGCTAAAGAGCATCAATGAATAGAACAGATCTTTATTGTCACTGTCACGAGAACAATAAAAAGCAGTTTAGCAGCAGAAACACTGTAAAAAGGACTGCATAAAAATATCACACAAAATACCAAAGACAAATGTAGGCATGTGCAAAAAGCTCCAGACTAAAATATTATGATGCTCCTAGAATATTGTTGAAATATCCAAGGTGGGAAAGTGTAAGTTATCTTTTTGTGACATGTAATGTTCCTACTTCCTATGCTTTGCTGGGGAATTTTATATAAAAGTTCATGTGCAGGTTCAATGGATCTAGGAACGGAATCATAATGTCTCTGACTAATCTGAGTGACACAACGTACACCTCCATCTTTTGAAAATACTGGCACAAACAACTATATGTATTTTAATTGCTGACCACTGACTGACATTGTATATCTGTGATTTTATCTCTGTGGCTTGTGTGTGTGTGTGTGTGTGTGTGTGTGTGTGTGTGTGTGTGTGTGTGTGTGTGTGTGCATGTATTGTCTACTTTTGGACTTCGAGTCTGCAAATAAAATAAAAGAATTAAATACACGTTACTACAGTACTACTAGAACTACTGAAATACACAAAAGCTAACTAAAATGAGAGATATGTACAACAAATAAGGCTATATGCAGGCAATACAGGATATATACAAAGTAAAATTAAATGGTCAAGTAACTGAGTATCACATGGGTTCAATAAGCAGGATTTACATCTTCATGATGTGCACTTACGAGTCTGTGTCAAGTGAGAAGTAGTCATACAGTTTGACTATTCTGGGGTGGTCGAGCTCTTTGTGGATTCTGTACTCTCGACAGGCATGTCTAGAAAGATACATAAAGGTAAAGGTCAATTTTAAAGACATCAGAAATAAGGACGCTTATATTCACTGATAACCGGTTAAAATGCATTAGAGAAAAAGGGCAGAGGTTCTGACTCACCTGTGATAGTTTTCCTTCTTCTCTTCCCTCCAGTTCTTGTTGAGCTGGTGAATTTTAATGGCCACATACCTTTGCTCCGTCAAATCAAAAGCCTGGAAACAGAAAATCATGTGTCAAGTTATATGAGCCCAAGACAAAAAAGACCAAAGCCGTTGACAAACTGGAGCTGACAAAATTAAACTGACTTACCTTGTAAACTTCACTAAAGCCACCTCTTCCTAGTAAATGTAACAGCAGGTATCTGTCATTCAGCGTGGGGTGGTCTTTAAATCTACAAGACAAGACTTTGCGTCAATCATCTGGCCTTATCGTACTCCGTTATTCAATTAAAAAGCACATTTTAGAAGTGTCAGTGGGACAGGTTAAACAGATGGAACATACTGTGAGTTGTCCTCGTTATGGATTCTCTTAAGCTCCCGAATGTGAAGGTTCCTCACTCGCTCCAAATGCTCCAGCTCTGCTTGGATCTCAGCTTCTTCCTACAAATGACCACATGCATCTATGACTTATTTCATTCACTGTGTCAAAAAGAAGAACGTGTGATAAATAGTAACCTGGTACCTTTTTTAGGTGACCGATTCGAAGTTTAAAAATTTCCTCCTGCTCATGATATTCGGCAAGTGACAACCTGTGTGAGATTAAAGGGCAACAGACCAGCTTGTGAGGAAAAATGAAAGAGTAAGCTGCAGATTCCCTTTAGCAAACATGAGGAAACAAAACATAACTGCCATCAAATATTCTAAATGTGATTATATAGTCGCATTACAAACAAAAACAGACATCTGATTATGAAAATTAATATTCAGTTGTACATCTGTCGGTCTCGTAAGATCTCACGTAGGTCTGGGCCACGGCACTGTACACAATGCATGATGGACCGGAGTCCCATAACACTACTCTGCATGGTTTAAACTGAACTGCAGGTCAAGCTGAAGTGAGTCACTGATTCTTAAACAACACTGTGCTGATGATATTGGAGGGTTCATAGCCCAACTCTGCTACAGAGCGTGATTTGCACTGCACACAAGCTAACAACCCCATTTGAAAACACTTTGGATTTTGGTCAGTAGATGGCAAAAAATTTGGAACCATGAGAAAACTGTAAGTAAGTTAGGCTCAGACAATTATTTCTAAAAGACCAAAGTGTGGACAGTGTGACCCCTCAGATAATATTGGAATGTAACTGTATTCTACATATTACATTTCAAGTTACATTTTTAGATTAGGGCACCGTGATGGCGTAGTGCAGGGGTGTCAAACTCATTCTAGTTAAGGGGCCACATTTAGCCCAATATGATCTGAAATGAGCCAGACCAGTAAAATAACAACAACATTATAATATTTAAATGAAATCAAATAAATTACCATATGAAAATGTTTACATCTACAAACTATCCTTAAAAAAATGTGAATAACATGAACTAAACTTTAAGTAAGTGCAATTTTAACAATATTATGTCACAGTTTATCATTTACATGTGCATTACAACTTACAGATCACAGTGGATCTACAAATACACAAAACATTTAGCAACAGGCAGAATATTGGTCAAATTACATGTATTTCTCAAGTCATTTCAGATTGTTCATATCTGTTCATGTTATTCCTATTTTTTGTGAAAGGATAGTTTATAAAGGTAAACATTTGCATCTAATTTTTTTTTTTACACTAAACAAAAAAAAATGGATTTGTCAGTATTTATAGATTATGATAGTATTTTACTGGTCTGACCTATCTGAGATTGAGATTGGGCTGAATTTCGCTCCTGAACTAAAATTATTGTGAAAATCTTTAGTAAAATTTTGGCATTTCACAAATTCATCCCATGTGCCAGGTTAGACCTTATGGCAGGCCAATTTTGGCCCATGGACCACATGTTTGACGCCTGTGGCATAGTTGTTAACACTTCCACCAAGGTTTATGAAGATCTGAAGTTGGTCCCTATGCGTCTTTAATGGCAGCTCACTGCTCCTAATGTATGCTATGTAATGCTACGCTAATGCTAGGTACTGTGCATGTATTATGATGAGTAAAATGCAGAGATCAAATTTCCCTTCGGGGATAATAAAGCGAATTAACCTTTAACCTTTTAGCCATTATTTTGCAACATCACCGGTGCCTGTCTCAGATCTAGCAGCAAACTACTGCATGTAATACAGTGACCTCTTCACCCATAGATAAAAGAAACATGAGATTACCACAGCACATTTCTCTTGGTGCGTCCACTCTGTACGGATTTTGTAATGTGGAGGAATAGGACTTTTAAAGACATGTTTAAAAGGAACATATCCATACCAGTATTTATGACTGTTATTGTATTATTTGCCATTTTGTGGATGAACCTTTTTAAGACTATTCAAGTGTTGTTTTTGGCTGAACTCGACCAAAATGCCTTTTAACTTAGAGACTGTTTTTGGATCCATAATTACTAGAAGGTCAGATTCCATATGCTTAAAATTCGTGGCAGGGCAGTCCCCAAAAATGATAATATATAAAATTCACCAGTCATCTTATGCTATACTTATTCTGAGGGGCTCGTTACTCTACAACATCTCTTCTTGTTTGTAATCTTACGTTTCATTCTCCTGTCCGTTGCTTCTGCTCTTTCGTTTGTTCTGTTCCAGGTTGGGTGAAGGTGTCTGTGTCGCCGAAGGTGGTTTCCTCTTTCCCAGCAGCTTCCTCTGCCTCTCAATGTCCTCCCTCTGTGAGTTGATTCGCTCTTGCTGCCTGGAATGTGCAATAACAACCATTACGCATTGTCTTGTAGGTGGGATGGATAAGATTCAGAGATTTGTTCAATTGTATCTTATTTGCATGCTGACTTGATGAGGTTCTGAAAGGCGTATCCGTCGGTCCACTGCTCAGTGAAGGAGGCTCCGTGGCGTACGGTGGTGAAATGACCCAGACGAAGGCGGTCCTGCATGCTCTTGTCTCTGCAAGCCATTTTCTCCTGCTTTGACTACCAAAGATAAAGAGTATTGTTCATGCAGGTAATAAGTCATAAGACAGACCATCGCTCTTCCATAAACATATTTAGATTATGAACACTGACCTTCTCAATTAGAAGCTTCTTGCTCATGGTCACACACTTATTAAGCCGCTCCTTGTAACGCTCCAGCATTTTCTGCTGCTCATCAACCTGCCGCCTCAAGTCACAGTTTGCCTGCAAAAACAAACCTTACAGCTCTGACATCCAGTTCTGATTAAAACAAGGTATTTACTGACATTTGCACAAAAACGTAACTCAATTTGAAACTCAGTGAGATTATCAGTCACAGTTTGTCACAAACTGACAAGTGAAGATTACTGGCTTCAGCTGTTGTGACAACTGGTTTAAACAGTTGTCTCATCTTAGTGGTTGTTGAGGAAATGGCCTAAAAACTGTATTATATTTAGAACTGTACTTGACTCTGCGTGACATATGTCCTTATTAGACCACCAAGACATAACGACTGTGCACGTAGCATTTCTACTCTACATTCTACATTTGTAGAACTCCTGTTTTGATGCCCTTTTGTTATCTTACCCTCAGCAGGTCATCTATCCTCCCCTCTTTCTTCTCCAGGTCAGAGTTCTTGTCATTCTCCAGTGCTGTCAGCTTAAGTAGTGTTAGTTCTGACTGCAGAAGAAGACAAGAATAAGCCAAAACATTTCATCTCACACAAACTACTCTGAAAACTGGTGAGTTACTAAGTGACAAAACACAGTATCACTACAAATCAAAATTACACATTTCTGTTGAATACCACCATTTGTAAACAACAAAGAGGTCTGGATGTGCACATGCCAACTTCTGCAGTTTTATAACATGCTGTGCACTTTTAATACCCCTCTGCAAAGTATAGTGTAAGATTCTGTTGAATGTTACTAACCTATTATTTAGATTAGATTGTCTTTGTATTATATAAACACTTATATTTGAAAGTACTCAAATATAATAACTGCACAAGCCCATTTGACCTTGAAAAAGTAGGTCGTCACCTATTTTCAACAGGCTTCTGCTCCATGCCAAGATGCAGCCACAGTATAAATTTTGTACAGATATCTCAATGCATTTTTCAGATAATGTGATTATGTCACTGAATGGGCAGACAGACGACAAAATGATTACAATACCCCTTCGGCCAGAAGTTGGCCATGGGGTAAAAATGGCAGACCAAGTCATAAAGTTATCATCTATGCAGGTTTATCAAATCCTACTTGAGTATACAATAACAAATTTAAAATCTACAAATGTGTTGAAACGGTAGCTGAATTGCAATCCTTAAAATCTTTGCATCAAAATCTGACTGCAGCGTGACTACATGTAACGCCAGGAGGTTTGTTACCTGTATGGCTTTGTGTGAGCAGGAGTGCATGCGAAGGGTTTTAACAGAGCTGCAAGATGAAGTGTCTGTGAGGGCTGAGCCTGTGGATGAAGGACTGCCATGCTGAAACTACAATTCAGAGAAACAGAAAGTGAAGGAAAGATAAAGTGGGTTAATGTAAGGACAAAAATTACAGGACATTACATGGATGAAAACATTTCTGCATTCCACACTGCAATCAATCCACTTTGTAACCAATTGTTTAATTTGTTATAAGTGTATAAAATAAATTAATTAATTTAAAAAAAAAAAAAAAATCAAGAAAATTTTCCTCAAAGGATGAAAAGAAATCTTACAAATTTACAAAAACCAACAAAACAGGTTGATTTCACACTGGATGAAGAAAAAGCCAAAGCAGAAGAGAGCAGAGGAGATGGTCGGTGGTGCTCACCGGTGGATTAGACAGTGAGTGCTGTGGAGAGGATCGCACCAGCATGGGGATGCCCCGGGCCGGACTGGTGCCAGAGCCACTGCTACCAGCAAACTGGTCACAGCGCAGAAAGAGTACAGAGCCAAAGAAGACAGAGGTGTTATTAAATAAGAATCATGCTGGAAGAGTCAGAAAAAGAGTGTGAAACATCAAGAGTCAGAGTGATGTGAAACCCAGCACAGTGGACAGAACAGGGGGAAAATATACAGTGGAAATACCATTTACACTCACCTCAAAATAATCACTTATTTTGTGTCCTCTTCCTTTTCCTACAAAATATTTGCGTTAGTAATTAAATGAAACCAAATATATTTTTTCTTAAGCATAAATATTGGAAAATAATGATATCTAAAACCTTATAGCCATTTATGCAGTTTGTGTATTTTAAGAACTACATTTTTCTCTATTTGCAACCATAAATATTTAAAGCAGCCCAGGGTAGCTGCACACTTCTGAATGCAGAGTGCTATTTTTGTTGAAAATGACAATTTTGCACTCATTAAATGTAACTTAAGGTTAAGAACAAGTAGATAGGACTTACCTTGGCTGTTGCTGTCATAGAGGTCACTTTTTCTCTTCCTGCTTCTCGGCTCACTGACCTTCTTCTCTGGTGTCTAACATAAACAAAAATGCAGCATAATTCATTTAATGTTTGAAAACAACCATGACCACAATGACAAAGACATTATGGTTTACAAAATGAAGTTTTGTACTTGTGAGTAAAATGGGTGTACACTCTGCCAATGTAAAAACTGTTCATTTAAAAAAGCTTGTGCAAAACAATTGCTGGGGTTTCCACAAAAAGATGGAACCTGACAATCATGGCTGTCAGTTTTCATCTTTTCTAATTTTTTCACTTTACTAACCTCAAGTTCCTTGTCACTCAATGACCCCGCGCTGCACAGAGACTGGTTGGATGATTCACTGTTGGCAGAACTCTGGCGAAAAGAAGAGACAGGACATGTGATTGATTAGTCATCTGCTATTCTTAAGAAATACTCGTCTTTAGGTTTTTAAGAGGTAGCTATTCTATTTAAATTTGGTACTTCTTAGTACTCGTGGAAATTAGAGACTTCAGAGATTTTAGCAACTTCACCATATTCAGGTCCTTTTCAAATAAAACTAATGTTCTATTATATATCAAAACATACACAACTTACATCAACTGATATCCAAATTCCACTGTTTATTTCTGCAATCATTGCTTCAGCATGTCAAACAGTTAAAGGTCTAAACTTAATCATTATATGTTTACATTCAGTTAGTACATGTTTGTATAAGGCCATCATTGTAATGTAACGATGCAATATGCATCTTCTCTGTTTATCTTTAGTTCATGTACAGTTAGTTACATTAGCCACATCGTTCATGGCCAGCTGCACAGCCTGATGAAACCAGGAGGAGACAGCAGCTAATTGGTGCACAAGGCTAATGGTCTTAAGGCCTGTCAGCTTTCTACTGCTCAAGGTCACATATACAGTTGACAAATTCTGTTTTTTTTCCTCTTCTAGTACATATGAATCTTGAATGGTAATTTAACCATTCTAATAAACATATTCTATCTCCACTTTATTATTACAGTTAACAGACTTCACAGTACATTTCAGGGCACACTGCAGGCAGAAGCAAGAATGATTGCTTTGTCAGGGGTTGCCATTTTCTCACATGCGCACCCACACATAGCCATATCCAGTTCAACAGCAGGGTTGCAGCATAACACACAGCCTATGCTGTAAGCTTCAGCTGCGGTGCCATTTCAGTGTCACTAGTCTCCACTGAAACAAAGAGCTGCTGGCCAGCTCCCATGTCAGCCAAGACAGAGCTGGTCTTGTTTTAGCTTTAGCTCAGGGAAACTCCTGAACACAGAGCATCAGTGGATACTTGAAATAGAGAAGACTTCCTAAAGAGTCTTTCTAAACTGAAGAAGTAACATAAGAGACTTGACAGACAGATCACATTTGCATGTACACACAAACATGAGTGAGGATATGGGGTGTTTGCCTGCAGGGAAACCTGAAGCAACAATATATCTAAAATTTCTGCAACAGGGATAAGATGAAATGCAACATGTGCAGAATCAATATGTACATATTTTCTGTCCAAATTACTCAATTTATTATAGCTTCTTGTTTATTTTTTATTTAACTGAAGAAGTGCCAACCTTGGCTACACCAACTCCTGTAAAGCGAGCCTCAAGCAGTTCCTGCCTGCGTGGATCCAGGCTTATAGCCTGGCTATGAATTCCCTCCATCATGCCTAGAAAAAAGGACAAACAATAATGAAATGGTTATGTCTGTGAACAAGTTAATATGCTGAGTTATTTTCACATGAGCAAGGAATCTCACTTACGGGCAGGCAGAGAGGAACACATTAGCATCTGATAAATTTGACATTCCTGCTGATCAGGAGGACGACCTAACCCAACTCAAATATGATGAAATGCCACTTTCTATACCACTGTGTTAAAAAGCTAGTGCACTAGGAAGTAAGGAAATGAGCTCATTACTGATGATGAAATATATCCAACATATCCATAAGATATTACAAACACAAAATACTGACACATTTAGTCAAAAGTCAGATTATTATTTCAGTGAATCTGGCTTTTTCTTTCACACAGTCATTTTAACTATATGACATGACAGACTTCCTTTAGTAACTAAAGGGAAGCCCTACCTGACAGGACATCCATCAGCTAACACTGGATTAATCGAAGGACATGTAACTAACCGACAGTTTATAGTGATGACAGTGACAAAAAACAAATAAGCATTTTTAAACAAACATCATACATTTACTCGGCACCCGGAGTCTTCCACCGTTTGTTGATTTTGCACAAGCCTATTAACTTAAAACACTACTGACCAGTATACGTTACCTAGCTAGCAGGACTATATTGATTACACTAACTTTGATTACAAAACCTAAACCTACCTAACTTTATTAGTTATGCATGCTTCATATGAACTGACTTCAAAGCAGTTCATAAAAATGACTCCATTAAGTTAATGTTTATGATTGACAACAAGGTGCGGTCGTTGACAAACTCGGCTAACTTGGTTAGCTGGATAACAACACAAAGGCTATTATGCTAATAGAAACCTTATGATTTCATAACGTAAAGATGTTATTCACTGTTAAATAATGATCCACGGTTTAATAGTAGAAGTTTGAGCAAGATTAGTAGTAGCTAGGATGGTACAGCTAGCCAACAGCTAAAAGTGTATGGTAGGTTACCTTAACTAGCGCTAAGTTATCTAGCAGGCTAACGGTGTCTGCATTAGAGGTGGTCTCACCTGGAAAACCTTTTGCAGTTTCCACTGTCACTCACACTCGTGTCCGTCCATCCGGCGACTGCAGAGTCCTTATCGACCACCAGTCCCACACACCTCAAAGAAAACTGTTGCAACTAAGTTACCCATTTAAAATTATATCAAATCCAAGGAAGACATTGGTTAGCTTAGCTAATGCTAGCTAAGAAGAGCAGTGTGGCTGGCTGCTGCTGGTGTCATCCGGACAGGAGGCCCTAATCCTCGGGGTTTCCTCGTCCGTCTTGGTGCCCATGCACGGGCAGTCCTTGAGCTGTCAATGCTCTCTGAAGCCTCTCCACAAGTGTTACATTGCTGCCTGAGTCAGTCTTTCTTTTGTCATTATCGAGCGGTGTAATGTTTACACCGAGAGACGGGATCCAGTCTGCTCGTTAGAGTCCATTCTTCAACCGCGATTGAAAGATCATAACCCCTGCAGCAAGGCCGCACAGGACTCCAGAGAGAGCTTTATGTGATGCTTCCCATGCGCCTGTTAAATAAATAATAAGCTCATCAGGTCAGAACCAGCTGAAAAGAACAGCATACCATGTTCACTCCACCCGCTTCAACTGCAGATGTGATGAACAGTCCTGTCTGTGTGTCTGTCAGTATGCAGTCCGACTTGTTTTGGACAGATCTTACCTGTCCCACCAGTGAATTCAACAGCAAAATTAACTAGTACAATACAAGTTCAAGACTAAAGGTTAGACCTGCTTAAGGCAGGCGTTTCATAAATGACTTCATATGATAATACACTGAATGTTACTGCACGCTCTGCTCCTTCAGTAATCACTGCACATGTATTGTTCAGTAAGTTTGTTTTACAAAACCCCAGGAGCTGTTGCACAAACATGCAACCTCAGATTCATTTTTACTGGTTATTGTTTAACAAGTTGCAACCACACTGCCCAGTTGCACCAGTGCATGTGCAACTGCTTTAAACTGATGTCACACCTGCCACTGCTGAGAATATTCTGGAAGATCAACTGAGGCGTTTTGTCTTTGAAGGGGGGGACACCTGTGAGGGGTGTCAAACTCAATTTAGTTCAGGGGCCATATATAGCCCAATATGATCTCAACTGGACCAGACTGCTGAAATAATAATGGCTCTCTTTATTTTAGTGCAAAAAAATAAAATTACATTATGAAAATGTCAGTATGAATAACCTGAACATCCTGAAAAAATAAGTGAATTTTAACAATATTATGCCTGAGCTGCTTGTTTACACATGTACTGTGCCACAAAACATGTGGTAACAAACATCTGGAACTGACATTTATATTTAACTTTATGATCAAAATAACTTGTCATGACTCAGTGACACCCTTCTGTGTAATTGTTGTATATCACAAATTTATCCTTTGGGCCATTTTTGGCTGTATGTTTGACACCCGCACTAAGGGTTTATTTACACTTTGAACAGTAGGAGCCACACTGATACTGAATAAAGAATCCACACTGTTCCTTCGATTCATTGTGTGTGTGTGTGTGTGTGCGTGTGTGTGTGTGTGTGTGCGTGTGCGCGTGTGTGTGTGTGTTTTTAACAGAGACCGTCCTGGTGGCCTTTCAACATCTCTCCCACCTGTTTGGTCTTCGCTGTTATTTGACCATTTGTGCTGCAGTGGCTTATCCTTCTGTACTTGAGGAGGAGAAGGTCGTTTTTCAGGATAAAATACTAAATTGATGTACGGTGAAAAATGAAATAACAAAGTCATCATGTTTGTGCCTTTTAGTTTTTGTTTTTCAGACGAATCAGCTGAAATCCCACGGGCACATAGATATCCACTAAACCTCTCCAGTTGGGTTGCTAATGGCTGACCCCACCCCCACCCCCACGCAGAGTCCCAGAGCCCAGTAATTAGCTTTTGCACTATGAAAAAGGGACCTTGAGTAACGAGCAGGACAAGGACGTCTCTCGTGTGTTGTGTGGATGTGGAATCAAAATGAAACCTGAATATATGGACTCCTGTAATAATTATACAACATTTTGAAGATGACACCACTGAACTGGAATCTGCCTCTGTATGAAACAGTTTGTGTTGGGAGGAACATTTATGGCCGGGACATTGTCAATGTGTTGAACTGCGGTAGCTCCTCGATTATTTCCATAACTAAGGCTTTTTGCACAAAAAATGGCCTAATATTTGCTGTTTTGAGTAAAATGCTTGATGTGGTTATACATTTTTGCAAATCACTTTGGTTAGTTGCCATGCTTGTTTGTTGGCTATGCTGCTAAATAACTGCAGAGTAGAAAGGAGGATTGAATGTAATAATATACTGTGTTGAACTCTTTTAATTATGATAATAAGTTAGTATTTATTGCTTTGAGCCTGTTATAATGAAGGCTTTTCAGGCCCGATTTTAGATGTGTATGTGATTTATATGTTTGTGTGTGTGTATAGGTTAGTGTGATGTGCATGTTATGGTTTATTGTTTTCCATTAAGGGGATGAACAGTGCCTCAACATCATAAGGTACAATCATACTGTGGGTGACATTATTTAAACACAGACATGTAGCGTTTCACTACTGGACCACATTCACATTAAACTCCTTCCACCTAGTGAGCCATGAGGAAGTGGGGTCAGTTTCCATTCAGTTTGTGTGATTTTATTAATGCGTAACACCCATCACTGTCACTCATGTTTTTTTCTATGTTTAATTTCCATGCATGATATGGTAAGTACATTTGTAATGTATTTCAGAAAGGTTTCGCCCAAGTGATAGTAGTGATATTGATGAATTGTTTGCAATAGCAGTTAGATATATACAAATTGTATTCAATAGCTGTACAGATGGATGATTAAAATGCAATGTTTTAATTGCGTTCTCGTGTACTAATATAGAAAATACTATATCACATTTACGAGGTTTGCATCTGCAACAGCACTAATTTTTCCAGAGCTATTATGTTTTAATATAAAAGGGATAGTTTACCTTTCTACTTAAATATACTAAGGCTTTCTTACCTCTCTGCCTGTGGATAGAGTGGGGTTTGTATGTGTTAATATAAACAGCAAATAAAGTTTACATAAAGCTAGTATGTTAAGTATGCATCGAATGATGATTTGATTACACATAAAATTCACATTTTATACCTTTTTAATCCCCACCCACCCCAGAGAGATTAGATTAGATTACATTAGATTACATTAGATTAGATTAAATAGAATTTTATTGATCTCTTGGGCAGAGCCTTAAGGAAATTGAGGTTCCAATAACAGTACAATACAGAATGTGCAATATAAAAAAAAATAATATGAGAAAATAGTAATACAAAATAAAATAAATAAATAAATAAATAAATAGTAATACAAAAACTGTAAGAAAAACAGTGTTGGAAAAAACAAAACAAACAAACAAAAAAAACAACAACAAAAAACAGGCAGTTGCACATTGGAAAGTACTAGTAAAAAAAACCCCATCAAATTAATA
>JAPQRP010000013.1:13568909-13584958 GCA_037367295.1 Apogon hyalosoma
ATATGTGTGTATTTGTCCCTGGGCAATCCAATGGAAAAGGTTGTGCAACCTGTTCTGATTCTCAACCATAAGTTCACCCACTGTTTCAGTTGATTCTTAGAAACAAGATGTAAAGTTAAGAATGTGTTGCTTCTACTTTCCTCTTGTTTCTGTCTTTTTTGCTAAAATAATTGTCTACATGGGCCTATAATGCACAGTAGGGTAGAGCAAATCTCCTACACTTGACAGGAAAAAAAATATGTTTCCCAAAACTATGAAACTCTGTAAGTCTTTAAGAATGCACTACCTTTCCCAGTAGTTTTGAATTTTAAGTATATGTTTTAGCTGAGAATCGCCTACTGAACTGTCTATCTGAACCAGATCAATCCACTGCCATGTTCAGACTTTTACCTGTAGCAGGGGTTCTTCACAGCCTCCTTTGGGGAAATGTACATGTAAGGTGAGAGCGGCTTGTCAACAAAAGCCCCGAAGCCCATACGGAGGTTACTGGTTGTGCGGTTCATAGCCTCGGCCAGACCTCTGCCCAGCGACCTCAGACGGAAAAGGTCATCATTCATGGAGTAGGACAGGTCCATGAGGTAGTAGAGATCTACAGGGTAGTCCTCTACCTGACGCACCTTCACAGTGAAACGCTTGGCATCATCTGGAATAATGGAGGACTTCAGTTCAAGGGGGTCAAACATGTGTCCCACGGGCCAAACCCAGCCCGCAAAAGGTTCTAGTCCAAAAAATTGCAAAAATGACACTGAAGATATTAACAGCAAATGGTGTCAAACTTGTTTTAGTTTATGGGCCACATACAGAACAGTGTGTCTCAAATAAAATAATAGCATAATAGCCCATAAATAATGACTCCACATATTCTTTTTGGTTTATTGTGGAAAAAAAAAAATCAAACCCAAGACGTTACACTATGAAAATACTGACATTTACAAACAATCCTTTAACAATAAAATGTGAATAACCTGAACTAATATGAACAACCTGAAATATCTAAAGAAATTTAAATACAATTTTAGCAATATTCTGCCTGTTACTAAATGTTTTGTGCATTTGTAGATCCACCGGGGAATTGTTTTGTTGTTGTTTTAGTTCCACATTCCAAACTCCAAAATTTTAACAATATTATGCCTGTTACCAAATGTTTGTGTAATATTGTGTGTAATGCACATGCAGAAATGATAAGCTGAGGTATAACATTGTTACAATTGCACTTATTTTTCTTAAGCCATGTCAGTTTTTTCAGGTTATTCACATCTTTTTTTTTTGAGAAGAATTAGTTTGCTTTCATATTTTCATAATTTACTGTTTTTTGCACTAAAACAAAGACAAAATGTTTGGAGGTGTTATTATTTATCGGTTATTATGCTATTATTTTATTGGTCCAACCCGCTTGAGATCATATTGGGCTGAATGTGACCCCTGAAATAAAGTGAGTTTTAGTTATTCATCGATAGGAGGTTATTCATCCAGACTTTTGTCGTATTGTAGATTCTAAAATAAATAATGCAGGACAACTGTCCCTTCATGAGCTATTTTTTCTTTAGAGTGCTGCGATATAAAAACCATGGAGTCTGATGGTGAAGCTCACCTGGTCGGAGAGTGATGTGAAGTTTCTGGGGCTTAATCTGTGTGACGTCCTGTGTGGCACCCGCTGCTTTGTTGCTGAGAGGCCGGTCATCGATCACCTGCAGTTTGCTGTTTGGGGATTCAAGAGATGATTGAGCGCAGCCCGCCGTTATGAGGTTAATCTTCAGATCACAACGGGAAGAGCTGGCAACACCCTGGCCAAAGTCCTGAAAGAAGACGTAGGGGATTTTTTTTTTTTTACAGAAATGCAGCCAGTTTCCATGAACCTCCTCACTGCTTTGGAAAAGTTTTATGTGGAAAAAATGTAATCTAACAGCTATTTATTTACAGAATTCGAGTCTGTAATAAAGCTGTGTTGAAATGCAGGAGCATACTGAATCGATTTAACCCATAAATACTCAAAACTCCACCAGCAGCCACAACCATCTACTGATCTAAACTGTCTAATACCTGTTGAGCCACTAATTCTATCAATACGTGTAAATAATTGGTGTAAAATACAGTTATTCATCTTTTCATGTCATCAGATATGACCCATTTGGACATTCAGAGGTTTTGTAGTTACCGTGGAAACACCGTCGTCTTCTACAGCATTGATTCACCAGTAAAACCCATGGAGTTGGATCAATGACAGTGGATGGACACACTTGTTTTTATGCCCACTTATTGATATATTTGCTGAAAAAGTCACTTTTTCTTCAGTTTTCTCTATTTTGATATAATAACCTTTGTATTAACTCTGGGTTTTCATGAACATCTAAATTAAATATAGTAAAATATATAATTTGCAGTAAAAAAAAAGGAAAAAAAAGCAAAATACAGGCCATATATACTAATATAATATCATAATAAATCACTTAAGAAAGTACTACTACTATGATAATTTTGTTGTGCATAATTCAATTACTGCTTTGTGTATTAATTGTGGTTGAGTGCTAAAATTTGGAAATATGTATTGTTTGATTTTTATACTAAGCTAGTGTTAAATGTATAAAAGCCCTTGAGGGGTAGGATTAAATAAGTTTATACTTCTTTCTACTCCTCTTCGATCATGCAAAATCCAGACTTGAACGTATTCGAAGATAGACTGTTCATTTAAATGTTATTTTGTTTTTGTCTTATTTTGCCTTGTTGTGTTTTATTTGTTTCTTTGCATGTTCGAAATAAATAAATAAATAAATAAAATGGTTAAATCTAGAGGAAAATTTCATTTGGGAACTTCCACAAAAGAAGCACTGGGTCTTTGTGGATTAAATATGATTGTGACAGATTCAAAGGTGATTGGATTTGTTTAAAACCTGCTGAAAATAATTGATTTGAAGTCTGTCTCTCTCGAATTAGTGACTTTAAGCATAAAGACATTAGAGTAGCATGGGAATACTGAAGAAAATAACATTGTTTTGTATTCATATCAAGATCATTACCAATGTCCTAAAGTAATGGAACAGAAAACAGGTCTTGAATTACATAAATAGTCTTAGAAAGTACTTCCTTAACTTGAAACCTGTAGAAACCCCATGGAGATCTGTTTACCTTGTGATTTTACATAATGAAGCTGCATCTAGATTCATCTAAATCAGTTAAATTGAGGTTAAAATAAAGTGAAAAATGAATTTGGGAACTGCCATAAAACTAGCACTGGGTGTTTATGGGTTAAAGATTTAACTTCAAAAAGGGATGATGAAGTTCAGGAATGGCACAAAACACTATGTTTTTTATTTTTTTAATCTCATGGAGAGAAGATACAGATACAGACACCCTGGGATTTCAGAAACCTCAAGTAAATTTCACCTTAATTAAAAACGTCTCATCTCTCAACACAGTCTGAATGTGCAATTTATGTATAAAGAGATATCATGCCCAAAAACCACAGCTGCAAAAAAAAAAAAAAAAAAAAAGGAAGGGGGGAGTTAAGTATGTAGACTCCCCTGACTGAGATTAAGAACATTTTGACATTATGCTTGTACGTTTAAACCCAGTAGGATGTTATCCCTGTAAAGTCATTTGACTTCAGGTTTTAAGTGCCAAGACTAACACAAGGAGTCCACTTAATGTCAGCGAAGGAGCTCAGAGTATTAACTCTTATCCACTTTGTCACTGGGGCTATGATGAGATGTGTGTTCTTGGAGTCAGAGCTCAGATACTTTACACCGGATCAGGATTAGAGCGGTCAGCCTTCACTCCACTCATACTAATAAACTGTTAAATGCGTGCATGGGATCTCCAGCTTCGCCTGCATTCTTCTCTGTCAGATTACTCAAGAGATGGGGAGATCGGTACCACCCTGAACTGGCCAAGCTGGCACAAATAAAGCAAAGTGAAAAAGGAACACACCTCTTGGAAGCACCAGGCACAGCTGGGGTGCACAGCCAGACACTGCTTACATGTACTGGCCCCTCTGGAGGTGCAGACGTTAGAACCTGGAATGAAAAGGGTTGAGATTCATCACTGATCACAGTTGAGTTGAGTTGATCAGTTGTTACCTGTACTTTAACACATGTACGATTACATGAGGGTGTGACCTTTTTGGTCTGTTTGACATATTAAAGTTGCATTTGACAAGATTGTGGTCTGATTAAAATAATCTGAAAAGCTTTCAAGTGATGTATATCTGCAAAAAAAAAAAAAAAGTGAATTTAATCCTGCTTTCTTCTACTGTATTACTGTAAATGCATGGAAAAACAGAAGAGCTTTACATTAATAATCTGTTTGTCTGTAATTGTGCTGTTAAAAGATGATTGTGGCACATCTGTCTTTTGTGCCTTAATGCAGTTTTGGGAATATTTTACAACAGGATTTAAGTCTGCCTTTCCGTGCTTTAACTTGCAAAGAAGGTACGATTTAGTCTAAGCATTAAAAAAAATAATTAAATAAATAAAAAGAACTCACCATAAACTCCTGTTAATCCCGTAAAAATCAAAACGCATGCCCATAGTATCCTGTGCGCCTGGAGAGCACCCATCCTGGTGCGCTCTCTGTGCGGACGGAGTCTGGAGCCAAGGAGCTCTACTGGAAGTGTGAGGGCTGGAGAACAAGGGGGGAAAAAAAGAAAAGAAAAGAAAGGAAAAAAAACTTTCTTCATGTGTAACCGACACAACTCCAAATAGAGTCAAATGTCTGAAGGCCAACCCCAGTCCTCATCCAGAACTCTTATAATTATACTATTAAATGTGATGGGCGGGGAAAGAGCAGCATCCAGAGTCTGAGCTGGAAGCTTTGACTGAACAGAGGAGCAGGTCTGACCATCAAACATGACACATTATTCCATCTGGTGTGTGGATATGCTCAGATCTGATATATTTAGAAACTTGAACATAGTAAATATATCTTCAGGAAAGCGCATCTCATTCAAAAAGTCTGTAATAAAACGTGAAAACGCTGAATAATTGATTAAAATGCAACAAACAAAACGCTATCGTGATCTCAAAGTACAGATGGATCCACTTTAGGCGACATTAAATAAGCTCAACCAAGTCTGTTTGAGATTTGAGTTAGTGCACACCGCCCACTAGTGGATATATTAAAAATGACTTACTGCAAAAAAAAAAAAAAAAAAAAAATGCACAAATGTTCTTATCAAATGATGCATTCACGGTGAACCAGAAAAATAATACACCTAATATTAGAGGCTTAGTGATTCAACGTCTTTAAAAAGATGCGATTTCTACAAACAGTTAAATGTATTTCTACATGTAGTACCATTTACTGCCACCAGATGTCATTTTTCTGTCATAAGATGCACTACTGTACATTTGCACTTGATAATGAGAGGAAATGCTGAATGTCCTCAAAGTAAATGCACACATTTGATTATGTTAGAGTAATATATTCCTTAAGTATGATGTGGTTTGACTCTGAATGTATATAGTGATGTGCAAAAGTCTTATTGCGCCTCTAAGTTTGTTGTTTTTGCAGGGTTGAAATGAGAATACATATTAACCCATAAAGACGAAAACATCCACCTTTAACCTGAACCATCTACTGATCTAAACTGTTTAATACCTGTTGATCTACTAATCCTATCAATGCATATAAATAATTGGTGTAAAATACAGTTATTCATCTTTTCATGGTCATCAGATATGACCCATTTGGACGTTCAGAGGCTCCGTAGTGAACGTGGAAACACCGTCATCTTCTACAACACTGATTCACCAGTAAAACCCATGCAGTTGGATCAATGACAGTGGATGGAGACATTTAGTTTATGTTCAGTTAATGATATATTTGACAGAAAAACTCACTTTTTCTTCAATTTTCTCTGTTTCTGATATAATAACCCTCTACTTTAATATGACCTTTAATGAACATCTATATGATCAGTAAAATAAATATAGGAAAATATAGAATTTACATTGAAAAATGCAAAATACAGAGTATAATATTAGAATAAATTAAGATAAGTCACTTAAGAAAGGTTGAAAAAAATAGAGAAAATTCATTTAAGAACTGATATAAAAGTAGAACTGGGTCTTTATGGGTTAATGTCTCATTCTCTTTTCTACAGATGCAACAAGTAAGTACAGGAAATATATGCACAGCCTTAAAAGACGCACAGAAAATGAACTAAATGCATTCTAAATGTCAAAGTCACTATTTAGTGTGACTTCTGACCCCATGATAAGAAGCAGCACAGTTAGAAACATTGAACCTGTGTTGAACCTGGAATAAAACAAAAGAAAAGACATGTTAAGTGCAAAGTAAATATTTCCACTTTGGTTTGTTGAAGCTGTTTTTTTCCCTGAAACTTTTGTTTTTACATACTTCACACATATCCAGATTGGATCTTAATACTGAGACTGAGAAATGCATACGTGTGGTCATTAGAACTTTACTAAACCAGTGAACCTAACGTTGGCTTGGGACATCTATATAGTATTGTATATTTTGAGAAAAAAAATCATTCATTATCTGATCATCCATTATCTTGGATGTTGGAGCTATGAATAATCAAATTAAATGAAAAATATTCTTGTACAGACTCAAATATGTGCAGAATTTTGTAATTTCTTTCATTGAGTCTGTGATAATTGTTAGAAAACTGAAGTCTGCTGACACCTTGTGGAAAACAGGTATAAAAGGTGATATGGTTCAGTTGTCTTTTAGAAGACTAGGATGATGAGGTTGGTTTTATATTGAAAAGTACTGCACAGCTTCTGTTTTATTAAAAAAGAAAGCTTTACTATTCTTTGCAGTATTTTAAGTATTTAGTTTCATATCTTTCTTGCAGTTGTCACTCTAGTTTCTCCCTCAAATTCTTAAATGTCTCAAGGTTAAATTTTCAGATTAAATACCAGACTCTGCATGTTTTTTTTTAAAATGTCAAATCTGCCTCTAAATGTTTTCAAGGATTTAGAGCCAGTGACAAGATGAAAGTTGTTTTTGGACATTGTGGTTTTTGCTTAACAATCGTGTTTAGCCGGGATTGTTTCATCTAATTAAAAGTTACAGATGAGTTTCGTTGGCATGGCAGTGAGATGTGAATGGGACTGGCGAGTGGAGCGGGGCAGAGCAGAGCCTTGAGGCACACCAGATGTAAACAATGAAGCTGGAGAAATAGAATCACCACTAGAGACAATGAGGACCTGTCCAAAGCAAACCCAGTTCCCCAGCTTGTCCAGTTAAATGACACTGATGACATATGATGTGTAAATGCGGGAGGCCTTCCTGCAGAGAAAAATTAGTAACAGAGAAGATTATTTTCATGAACTCCAGTTATACTATTGTGTTTGTCTTCATTTTTGCTAAAAATGTATCTCTTACCCTTTTTCCTATATTTCTTCTCATCCATACTTATCCCCTTGTGGTATATGTCTTTACATTTCTCCTTTTTCTTGACTCTCCTGTTGCTCAATGTTCCATCTGCAAGTCTGTCAGTTGCTTCATGTTTGCATTTCTCTTTCCTTCCCTCTTTTTTGAAGCTTCCACAGGCAGTTGCACAACTTTCTAGGTAGAAAAAGCTCCTCTTTCCTCCAGCAGGTTTGATTGACAGCACCCCTTGCACACTTTGCAGTTTTGTGTGAGTGTTTGCGGGGGGTGCAAGTGTCTTGGCATCAACCTGGGGCTTTTAGAAGTTTAATTGCAGCATTTGTTCTTTCTTCTCTGGGCCATAAGAGCATGTGTGGGTATGTGTGTGTAGAAATGCTCCTTTAGGGAAATAGAGCAACAAAAGAGCCCAAAGGTTGCGAAAGAGCTCCCACACTGATTCTTCGGAGGACTGCTGGCACACGTGCATACACACACACATGCATAGGCACACACAGTGGTTGTGTGTTGACTTAAGAGTTAATGAATGGATGATTGAGGGCTGCAGGGGTTGGGGAGAGCAGTGCCGTGGAAACAACCCTGTTTCCCAGGAAGGGAGTATAGAACAAGAGTTTGGGACAAAGAAAAGGATAGAAAATGAGTGTCTCAGAGACAGAATGAAATTCAGATTGTGTGAGCAGAAAGCTTAGGGGGCTGCGGGGTGAACTACTTGAAGCAGAAGTATTCTAAGTGACAATAAAGCAAGTAGCATGTACTTGACGAGGACCCAAAGAGAAAGAGAGAGGGAAAGAAGCAGCTGTTGGAGGAGGAGAGTGAGACAAAGAAGGAGCGGGGGGCTGTCCTTACTTGCTCTTCAGAGTGAGGACTGTATGTGGGAGGAGGCAGAGAGGCAGACAGGGAGAGCAGGATAAAGAAGAGGGACAAGAGAAGAAAAGAGCAAGCAGAGAATCAGCACTATGTTTGGGGTGTAAAGAGATAAATATTCATCTGAGAGAGCATCAGGGGTACACAGAGTTGCAGAGTGTTGCATAGCTGCAGGCGGTTCAACATCTTCTCTCCTCCTGTGCTGCACAAGTTGGACTGAGGGACCATGCAGCAGGGCTGGACTTTTCCCTGGCTCTGTGCTCTTCTGCTGGGGCTGATGATGGGGCTCCTGGTGTCAGGCTCAGAATTCAAGCATCACCGATACGAGGACATGGTGCGTGCTCTGTTTGCAGTGCAGAGCGAATGCCCCTACATCACTCGTATTTACAGCATTGGGCGCAGCGTGGAGGGGCGGCATCTCTACGTGCTGGAGTTTAGTGATAACCCGGGCATCCACGAGGCATGTGGGTAACACCTGATCTACTGTTTGACTGTCCAGTGTGGATAGGCATGTTACATTCAGATCATTAAGATTTAAGTATTAGAGGTATAGTCATAAGTGTGTGGAAAAATGTCTTAAATTACATTAAAAAAAACTATATCTCAACAGTTGTCAATAACAATCTCAAAACTAGTTCAACCAAATTTTTTTTATAAGTTATAGCGCAAGGTAACTAACAACTATGATATTATAGATACTAAATGCATAGACATGTGTGCATATCTCACTGTTGCACACAAGTCGGTGATGATTGGAAACACAGTTAGAATTACACAATGCAGAGTATGAGCTCTTGTTTTTTCTTGAGGTTATAAAACACTTTTACTTTCAGTGTTTCCAAGTTAGAAAGGAAGAAGGAAAAGCAGGAGTTATTCCAGTGTTAATTTTTTTTTACAGACCTGTGTTTTGTGGAGTCAACATCTGTGATTCATTTCAGTTTTTGTCATCCGACCACTGACATAATGTGGAGTGTTACTGAAAGCTGAGCAGATGACACAGAGGTTCACTTAGGGCTTAACCCTGAAGCCAATCTTGCCAAAGCTCTGTTGTTTTTCTTTTCACTCCAAGCCACTGGATCAGCTCTTCAGGTATTTCTTTCGCATATCGGTTACAGAGTAGAAACCATAATCTTAGTATTGCCAGTATTTTCATAGAAAACAGGCCAAAGGGTCACGTTTGTGCATATTTGGATTATTTAAATTGTTATGTTTAATTATATTGCCATTGTTAAGTCTTCTGTTGCAGCTACTTGAAAAAAACTTGCAGGGAATGCTTTTTTGGCGGTGGCTGAGCTTGCATTTTTTCTGCGTTTGCACACGTAGGGGCTTCCTTCAGTAGAATAGAAGGATGTGTGCATGTTCTGTTGCAAGGTGACTGAGGGTGAAAAACAGGAACTGTGCACTTCACGGAGGGGAGTGACCTGAGGTCTCGTCTGGGTCAGCCCCTTTGCACCCTTTAGGAAGTTCATGTCTTTCACATGCTGCTGAGTATGTGTGCGTTTTTTAAAGCTGCATGTGAGAGCCAACACTGTTTTCTGAACCCCAGGCCAGTTGGCCCTTGTTAAAGAAAAGGAGGTGAATTGCTGCACCCAAGCTGCCATTTGGGTGCCTTAAGCAATTAGTGAAGGGTGTTCATATATTTGGAAGTATCTGCTAAGCCTCACAATACCTTACCTCACAAAAGTTTTATTCTTGAACAATCTAAGTACAAACAGTTACAGCAAATCAGTGACTTACACACAAAATCATGTATAACAGACACAGGATGGTAATATTTTTTACATTTACAGCAAAGTTGTAGCCAGTGTGTGACACTAGCTTTGTTTAGCTGCAGTGTTTGGGGGTCTTTGGTTCACTCTGCACAGCAGCAGTGATTAATGGAGGGACCCCTGGGAGGAGGGACCCCATACAGAAGGAGACTGTTTGGATAAGTGGCTCAACCAATCAGTGACAGATACTCACAGGAATGCTGGATGACCTTATCCAAATAATTCAATCAGTTGTAATCAGGCTCACTTTCATCAGAACATGCAGGGGTTCTTTATCAAAAACCTCCAATAACATATAAACCCTCTGCTCCAATTATTATTCAGCTTAAACTCATTTTGTGGGGATTTCCTTCAGCATTTACAACCCAGTGATGGTGGATCAAAAACTCATTAAACCCTTAATAAAAAAAATAAAGTGGGATTGTGAGTGCTGCTCAGGCAATCAGTCTAAATGTCACGCTTAGCCCCTCTATGCGGCTCTCTGACCTATTGCCCCCTCTTCCTCTATCCTGTTCCTTCCCAGTGGAGCCAGAGTTCAAGTACGTGGGGAACATGCACGGCAACGAAGTACTGGGCCGTGAACTGCTCATTAAGTTCTCCCAGTTTCTATGTGAGGAGTATCGAGCTGGAAACCAGCGGATCACGAGACTGATCTATGATACACGCATTCACATCCTGCCCTCCATGAACCCTGACGGCTACGAGGTGGCTGCCAGACAGGTAATCTACACCCTGATGGATATATGTGAGCCCCCGAGAAAAAGCAGGGAAATTCTCCCAGCGGAACTCATTCGGCTCTTTTCTCAGCAATTATTTGCTACTTATGGAGAATTATGGAAAAAAGATTGCCACAATTTTCCCTGATTGTGTTCTCGCCAGTGGAAATGTTACAAATGATGAAGTACCTAAGTAAACCAGAGCACCTGTTAGTTAAATTACAGCACAATGACAATATAAAGTTATCTGTTTAGATAAGAAATGAATGTGCATGTGATTATATTCAGTAATGAGATACAACTTGGAGCCAAATAGTGACAGGTAGTGTTGTTTTTCTTATATATTTCACTGTTTGCTAATGTCTATAATAATCCCATCTATCCGTTTCTTGTAAGAGCCTCTAGTTTTTCAGTTGGAATAATTATACAGGCTGTGAAACAACCACCACAAGGATGCAATCCCCTTTAACACAAATACATAAAAAACATGTGGGTACAATCTCTTTGAGACTAATTATACGTCCTGTGGAGACGAGCTGCACATGACAGTCCTTCTCTGTGGTACTCACTCATATGACACATGCGCACCACACTATAATTTGTTGCATCAACAGATGTTTGGGTGTTCCAGCATCTGCAATACAATTAGGAGGGTGTTTTATTTCCCAACATCCGAAATGGTAAGTGTTGAGTTTTGGTGATATGAAGGCTTGAGAAAAGGGAATTCACATTTTTAGACTAGTTTTAGAAAATAATTTTGATCAAAGGAGGTCCAAAAGTCTGTCTGCATAAAAATAAAATATGGCACAAATGCAACAAGAGATTTTCAAGATAAAATAGGTATATTTAGTTCATAAACAATTCCAAGAGCTCATGGAATGATCAAACGTAGTATTTGAAGTCAAAGGCCACAAGAGAATTCCACTGCAGCAGGTTTATTGTAAGTCTAATAAAAAAATAGTAAAAATAAATAAATAAATAAATAAATAAATAATAGTATGTGGTCAGGCTTGCAGTATTCAGTGGATTTAGATTTTTTTTCATAGTCTTAATGCCCTTTAGAGCCTAATAGCAAAATATTCAAGTCAGGATTCCTAAGAAAACAAGTAAATCATTGTGGATTAGGTGTGATATCCAGAAAAAACTGCAGCTGCCTGTGTAGTTTGTGTTATATGCAAGTCAGTTTTCCCTCAACTTCTTCCAAAGAATATGAATTCATAGCTTGAAAATATCAGAACTCCAGAAGCCACGGTGTGATGATTTAATCCACTCAGCTGGTGGAAAAAAAAAAAAAAACATGTCCCAAAAGATGCTGTTTTTGGGAAACTTGATATTTTGTTTGTGGTTCAACAGGGCCCAGAGTTCAATGGCTACCTGGTGGGTCGAGGAAACGCCAGGGAAATTGACCTCAACCGCAATTTTCCAGATCTGAACGCCCTCATGTATTACTATGAGAAAACCAGTGGACGAAACCACCACCTGCCCCTGCCGGACAACTGGGAGCAGCAGGTCAGTGCCACTGGGTAAACTCAAGACCCCAGTTAACTAGTTGTAGGTCTCAGGGGGGAAATGCATGTGTGTAAATATGTGACAGGGGGTGCATGTTTGAGTGAAGACATCTCTGATGCATGTGAGTTTGTGCACAATGTTTATTTATGGAAAAGCAAAACTGAGTCCTGTGAGTTTATGAGATTCATACCAGGTCAGACTGTTTAAGCTTTGGCTTCAGAAGGAAACTATCCATGAATTTAAACAGAAATTAGATGAAGTAATGCATTTGAGACGATGATAAAAGGCCCTCTTCTTCTTCTCCACTGTGTATGTTTGCATGTGCCCAGCTGCATTTAGCGCTCAGACAATCTGGCCGCTTGGGCGTGTTTGCTTATCTTACTGTAGAACCTATATCTCCTCATATAAACTGTGCTTTTCTCCGTCTGGGTCAAAAAGAGGCTGCTCTGTTTCAGCTGGCGATACACCAGGCGAGTAAAACAGCAGCCAGCCTTTTTCCACTTCCATTGACAAAGTAGCAAAAAAAAAAAAAAAAAAAAAAAAAACCAAAAAGTAAAAAAACATTTTATGGGCCAAATTTTTATTTCAAGATGACCTTTTTTTAAGCTATTTTGTGTTCGCTGTTAGTACTGGTGGTTCTTCTGAGCCAAGGAATGACTACTTTGTTATCACAATGTCTACAAAAACTAAACATTTTTCTTTCACTACCTTGAAAAATTAATGACAGCTACCCTAGTCTAGATGATGGTTATGGATCCAAGGTATTCACTGATGAAACTATGCATATGTGATGTTGCAACATGGTGTGAGTCACAGCTTTGTAAGTTTCATGATAAGACAGGTCTAATGTGAAAGAAGCAGGCAGCAGTATAATTCCATATCTTAATACTTTAACATCTATGTTTTTGTGCGGGGGGGGGGGCAAAATTGAGTATATTTGTTTCAGAATATTTCAATTTGGCTAAAACAAAGTAAACTAACTGTACGCAGTGAGGTGCTACACTCAACTGCATCCTTCCATTTACTTGACGCAGAAGATTCTCTGACTCACACTAGAATGATAAATATCAGTTATGTAAAAATACTTTTTAGTCCACAATCGATTACATGATAAATACAGACGTTAACTGGAGGAGAGACACGGTTTCATCACGGGTCACTGAACATGTCTCGGTCTGCACTTAGTCATTGGGTGAAATATCAGCGGTGAAAAAAAACGTATCTGCTGTCAAACCAATTCCAAGTGACTGTAAGTGCATCTCAAGTATTAAGGTCACAGCCTTGGGGATTGCTTATCTTCAGTTTCATGGTTATTTTCTGATAGGATTCCAGTTAAATTACCTCCCTTTTTCATTCTTTTGACTTAAAATTCATGTAGCTTGAAAGTCAAACAAACACGAATATTTTTATATGGTCGTCACTTAACCACATTTCGCCACATTAACCTCACATTTCTGTTAAATGTGTTAAGACAACTAAAACAGTGGTCTTCCCAGTTGCTGGCTGCTTGTCTAGCCGCATGACTGCCTCCTGAACAGCAAACACAAAAGAGTAACTGTGCCACTGTTACAGATACTTCATTCATGCTGTTGGATTACATTCACAGACTACATTTCTTTCTGTCATGAGGCCACAAATCCTGGTGCTCAGCCACGCTACGTTACCAAATGATGTTGTTCAATCAGGACGACTAAGATTCACAAAAACAGGCTTTAACCTTCTGTCATCAAGAGAGACTGTTCCTCCAAAAATACTAGAAAGGCCAAAGGTGAAAAAAATATGTTTCTGGGCATGAAGCCGAATAACTGACTAACACAACCCAGCGCCCTCCAGGTGTCTTATACATGGGGCACTTTTTTTTTATATATTAAACAAACATCACTATAATCCTGAAATCTGTGTGAGCACTTGAGAGTCTCCTTGTGTAGTTTTGTTTTTCATGGTTAATTCCACTCAGGAATCTATCTTGAAAACTTTTCCACCGCCCACAGACTGACAGCAGGATCCGTTCTTGGAAATGCCATATTGACACAGCGTCTAAAACGAGACCATATAGAGCCACGAAGTCAGCCCGTACTTCAGCAAAAAGTATCTGCTGACAATTAAATGGCCCGCAGAGGACATCCCTCATGCAGTGAGAAAAATAACCTTGAATTGCCTGATTGACTTTTGCATTTAGATTTATTTGCACATCAGATGACAAGGCTTTGAGCAGTGGAAGGTTAACTTTGCGTGTCCCTGTTCTCATATGTGTCCTGTAACTCTACACCACGATGACAGCGGAGTTCAAAGGATGCACGGGCGTACAGTATATAAAGATCCACACATAATAAATACCTCCTTTCATAGCAGAATTGTCACTTCTAGGTTACAGCTGCTGCATTCAAGGCCGGTAGCTTCTGATCGCCTGGGTTATTCTTAAACAAGCAACAAGGCCAGACTGTGTTTATTGTCCTACATACCTTATTCAGGGAGAGAGATTACTCCTTGTCTTCATGCATGAAATATGGCTGGTGTGTAAGCACTGACAGGGAAAATAAATGGCAGCCTAAACTGGAATTTAAGACGTCTGCAGTATTGGATGATGGAAATATTTGTGAAGTTCCTCAAACAAACTGATAGTAAAGGAAAGGTGGACTGTCCAGACTGCTATGGTCCAACCTTCAGAACCCATTGGTATAAGAAGAAGAGGTGGTTGGAGAAAACAGGAGTGAGGAGATAAGACGTAGAACAGGGGTGTCAAACATACAGCCCGTCAAAGCTTCCCATACGGCCCACGGGATGAATTTGTGAGATGCGAATATTACACTGAAGATATTAACAGTCAAGCGTGTTAAACTCATTCTAGTTCTAAACTCCAAAAACGCCAGACTCCAAAAATGTTCAAATATTCTACCTTTTATCAAATGTTTTGTGCCGTTGTAGATCCACTGTGATCTGTAAATTGTCACACACGTGGAAATGATAATTTGAGGCATAAATATGATTAGAAATGCATTTGTTTTTCTTAAAACATTTCAGATTTTTTATGTATTATATATTTTTCAAGAAGGTTTTGTACAGCAAAAAAAAATAAATAAAAAAATAACAAGAACATTTCAAGAGGTGTGTACACAATCAAATAAAATATACAGGGAAATACAGTTTCCTAAAGAAAAGTGAATATATAAATAAAAAAAATAAGAAGAAAAAGATTTACACAAAGTCCGGTTGTCTTAATAAGATATGCGTGTCCTCCATTTCTCCTATAGTTTATCAAATCTATCATTTTGGAGTCTGTTGTAAAATGCAATTTGCGCCGTCACAAAAACTGTGTAAATAATTTGATGCCAGTCCTCCAGGGTTGGAAGAAATTTCAGATTTTTCAGTAATTCAATTATTTTTCTGAAAGAATAGTTTGTAAAAATAAACATTTTCATAATGTAATTTAACTTTTTCACTCAAAAACACAGAGAAAAGTTCAGAGTTGATATTATTTAGTTGATATTATGATATTATTTATTTATGATGTTATTTTACTGGTCTGGCCCAATTGAGATCAAACTGAGCTGAATGTGGACCCTGAAATGAGTTTGACACTCCTGATGTAGAAGAAATTCACTGACAGAGAAACAAAAGGGGTTGGAGATACAAAACTTAACCAAATGAACTTTGAGTAAAATTTCATTTTAAATAAATTTGTGTAGAAGTAACATCTTACATCGTCTGAACATACAGTTGTGGAAAAAAAAATATTAGACCACCCTTGTTTTCTTCAATTTCTTGTTCATTTTAATGCCTGGTACAACTAAAGGTACATTTTTTTGGACAAATATAATGATAACAACAAAAATAG
>JAPQRP010000013.1:13601807-13621078 GCA_037367295.1 Apogon hyalosoma
TCACATGATACACACAGGAGTTAGTACTGGATTGCATAACCATTGTTTTTGATGACTTTTGATGGTCTAATAATTTTCTTCCGCGACTGTATTCGAATGAGGCAAAGAAATTTCATCACTCTTGTCTTCGTGAGAGTAGAAAACAGGAGTCACATGCTACTTGTAATCAACCTCAGTTTGTTGGATAATATGTTGACATGTCCAAGTACCACACCTGATCCACACCTGAAGAGGAACCAACTTCAGTGCATCTAAAAAGAACCACAGCAAATAAATGCAAAGGTAAAAGAATAATGAAAAAAGGACAAACTTATCAAAAAACCAAGTAAGAACTTAAAAACTTAACTGATTCTTTTATTTTGTACTCCTTACATTCTTAAAACAGATTTATCACTTATGTTTCAATGCAAACAAAACTGAAAAAAGGGAAAAAAAAAAAAACTACGTAAAAGATTAAGTTGAAACAGACATGGGAACAACTCTGATTTGTTTTGTGTTTTTTTTTGTGGACTGAAAATGTTGAAGTGAAGTTCATGCTCATTATCTTCAATAAATATTCATTATGTGATTTAATTTAACTGTCATTGTCATTTACAGATACTTCTACTACTACTACTTCTACTTCTGTGGCAGTACCCAAATAAATCTTTCTCTCTATTTAACCTTTCTTGAGTGATTTTTCACCATTTATCACATTTTCTTCAATATTTTGCATTCTTTTCAGTGAAAATCAGGTATTTTCCTGTATTTAATTTGGTGATCATGTAAGTGTTCATAAAAGCTCAAATTAAATGTGAGGGTTATTATATTAGAAACAGAGAAAACTGAAGAAAAAGTGTCTTTTCAGCAAAGATTTCAATAACTGAATGTAATAACAAGTGTCTCCATCCACTGTCATTGATCCAACTCCATGGGTTTTACTGGTGAATCAATGTTGTAGTAAATGACAGCGTTTCCACGGTAACCACGGAACCTCTGAACGTCCAAATGGGTCAAATCTGATGACCATGAAAAGATAAATGACTGTGTTTTACACCAATTATTCACAAATATTGATAGTATTAGTGGATCAACAGTTATTAAACATCTTATATCAGTAGATGATTTTGGTCACCAGTGGCTGTTTGGGTCTTTATGGGTTAATATGCACATTATATTAAATATGATGCGAGGTTCAGTTAACTTTTCACAGAAATAACTAATAGAAGTGTCCTTTTATTTGAGTAAAAAAGTTGAATCAGCACTTGCTTGTGTTATTTTCTCTTTGTTTCTATTTAAGTAAAGAATATCTACTCCTGCAGCTTCTGGTGATTTAAGTTTTTAACCTGCTTTATTCGGTGGATGATTTCACACACTAATGTAAAATGGCATGTTTATCCAAATGAGTTTGTTGTCATGGGTGTTTCTTATACAGAGCTCTCCTGTATCTTTTCCTTTCCCGTGCCAACACTTGAGGTCAAAAGTATCCAAGTGGCTTTGTTTCCTGCTATTGTTCTGCACATGAGACAGAACACATATGAGGAAGCTGTCTTTACTGCAGACACAGCAAAAACTAGCAGCCACATACACACAAGCACATGCAGTTTCCACAGCATACCAAATGTATAATCAGTCTTTCAATGACTATAATTTTCTCTGTCTAAAAAACAGTTCTATTGGTGGCAAGTAAAAGAGCTTCAGTTTTGTGAATAAAGAGAAAACCACAAAACAGACTTGCGGTCACACCTTTGTCATGAGTGTCAGAAAGATGTATTATGTGGAATCTGTTCAAACCTTATTCATTACAGGCGTGACTCTATTCTTTCTCTTGCCTTTGTTGTATTTTTTCCACTTCATTTCTGCTCGGTCTGATAAACAACTGAGATTGAATGAAAAAAACATATCACGCAGAATCAGATTTCCTTGATTTAAATGATCGTTCATCCAAGTTAAACTAATAGATGACAAATAGCCTCAATGTGACTTTGAAAACTGCAGCACATGTTTTTTTTTTGTTTGGGTGGAGTGGACAGAACAAACTGAAGCTAATCCGCATGTGAATGAAGTAATGTTTCAATGAGGAAATGTGTTTGCACAAATTGGGTACTTCCTCTCTGCTCAGATGGATTTTACAATAAATCAATGACATAATCGTTTAAAATATTAAATATTATACACATCAGTAATCCCCTTTGACCATGTGCAATGATTACACACTGAGTCCGAGTTACACTTTATCGATCAAAAATAAGTCAGATTGTCACAACTATTTCATGACAACCGGTACAACTTTATGCACAACAGTGTATTAAAAATTGGGGGCAAAGTCATACAATTTATTCACTCTAGAAGTAAGATAATTTAAGAAACTGGCAGGGAAAGGCCAAAAAAAAAACCAAAAACAAACAAACAAAAAATGTCAGGACAGGAATGTTTCAATGTCTACAGGGGCTGAGCCACAAAAAATGATGAACTGTCATTGGTGTCTATCACCATTAATATCACTGCAACAAATGTTTTTATTACATCTTTAAAGTTAATTTTGTTTATATTATCAACTATGCTTACAAATCTGTGACTTCTAGATTTCTAAAATACTTGTCACGTTCTGACCACAAACAATCAATAACAATCATCTATAATAATAATAATAATTTTAAACCACAAGTACCCAATTCAAGAAGGAACATTTGTCTTTAAACTCAAAAGGAATATTGATTTTAACATAAACTGACATAAACATTTTTATCAGGCATAGTACATCCTAATATTTGTCTAGATTATGTATTTCTCACAGATAAAAACGCAATAATTTCACTGACACTAACAAAACTATTAATAAATGAATTTTGCCTAAACAATCATAATTACATATGTTTTTACTCAAGAGCTGCAAAAAAATAAGCATTTTAAGTCTGTATTAATCATATAAAAAGTATGCAATCAAATATTTTAGCACTTAAAATAAGGGAAATTTGTTAAGTGTTGTTTACTTTTTTTTTTTCTTTTCTTTTTTTAGTCAGGCATGATCCCAGACAGCCACGGGTCTCTGGAAAAAGTGGGTGGCGTTGTTTTATGTAGGCATGGAGAGCGCAAAGCAGCCCTGCTGCTGCTGCTTCTAATGTGATGACAGCTGATTCTACCGAGACCCACTCAGGACCGCCGTGTCACTTTCCACTGTCAACATGTTTCCTTGAGCTTTACGGCAGAAAAAAAAGACACTTAAACCCACGCGTGATGCCTCCACGTACCGCTCCGGAGCTCAGTGAAGAGTAGCCGCTGAAAAAGTTGTGTCGCGGAGGAAAAGCAACTCCGCCACCAACCAACAACCAGCAACCAGCAACCACATCACCAGCCTGAAGAAGTTGGATATCTAGTCTGACTGGATATAACGTCCTCAACACGCTTTTTTTCTTTACAGGTAAGAAAGCAAAACGTGACAAAAACTACAACTTTCTAGAAGCTAGCTAACGCGTATTCTAATGAGTGGTGCGTTTGCGGTCGTAATTACGTAGGAATATGTGCTTTTACGTTGAAAACCCAAACTTTTAGCCACCAGAATGGGCTTGACGGTGCTTTCCATTTGCTGAAATTGTATGTAAAGCTTTGTTGTGTTATTGCCGAGTGCTGACAGTCAGTTGGACGCACTTGGAGCTGGATTTCTGCGTCTAAATAGAGTTGGGAGCAGGGTGAATACAGGGCTATTAGGCTAACAGACTAATGACGTGAGCTGAATGAGTGATGGCATTGAACAGAAGTGCTGCAGACCAAATAATCCCCCCTGCTGTCTGTCACCTGTGGACACTGCTGTCAGTTGTTCCACCATGTGAGACACCAACACACAGACACACACACCCTCTATCACAAGTTGTGTCTCAGCTCTTCTGCCCTCGTGTCAGTGTTTAGATTTACAGCCCTGGCAGCCACACACATAATGAAGGCTTTTCTATTTTTCTATGACAGCGAGTTTTGTGTGAAAGTGAAAGAGTCAGTTACTTGTCCTTGCCAAACCAGCTACAGTTAGAAGCCAGCTTTTATCAGAGTATTAATCAGGTGTGGGGATCTTTTCTTTTTCCTCCTGTGTTGCAATGCTTTTGTTTTTTTTAGTGTCTTGTTGGGATTTTGCATGAACATAAACATCCTTTTTCAATAAATTATGCATCACTACCTACAGTGTCTAATATCTGCACTGGGTGACGAAGAAACTTGAGATGTTTGTATCAGTTTACAAGTGTTACAATGTCCCAGTAGATGCTGTACTTCAGAAACCTCAATAAATCCAGGCAAATGTGGGAAAAAGGGAACTTGGATGTTATGTAATGCACCGTCACTTTACCCATAATGCAGCTTAGAGACGTTAAAAGGTACACCAAAATATTTCCGTTCTTTCCATTGTGCACAGTAGCAGGTAACTTTGATTCATAGTCAGGGAAAAGTTTGAAAATTAATCAGATATTGCAGAAGGAAGGATGCATCACTTCTCAAATATTATAAATGAAATAAAAAAGTTGCCTTCCTCTATTATGAAGTATCAGTCTATTAATAACCGTTAAGTTGGTACCATCTTCTTTAGCTGCCACTTTAAATAAAACAGTTTCAAGATCATTATGTCGGTGAAGCAAATGCAAGTTTTTAGTTTAATTGTTTTAGAAAGTACCTGCTTCCACAGTTCAGTTACATCTTTTAAAACAGTGGCTTTTCCTTAGAATGAAGTAGAAACTCATCATTCATGGAGGCAGAGTAGCTGAAAAATATTGTGCAAAAACTGCATATTTGCAGTAAAAGAAACTCAACACAACACTCCATCGAGGCTCTCTAGTGTTTTGTACTGATATATACCTGTGGGTCTGAAATAAAGTGGAAGTGAGTGACAAGCACAGTTAGTTAATAGAGTTTTTAGTTTCACAGAGATAGTAACAGATGACATATGATGAGATGTATATCTAGAACTTTGTAGCTGTTGTTTTAGGCTGTGTTTGGAGTGTAAATATCCAGATTTGTGCAAAAAAATTACTTTGAGTCAGGGAGACTTATTAAAAAAAAGGATAAGTTCATTTTTTTGCCACTTTGTTAGTGTCCCCAACTCATCCTGAAGTGTCCAAAAGTCTGGAAAAAGAAGTGGGAGTCCCATGTTTGGAATGATTTGCAGTAAAATAGTGCATATTTTCCCCTTCATGAATTGATCGTGGTTCTGCAGGCATGTCATGATATGATTCCAAGGGAGTGATCAGTTACGTAACAGCTCACATGCAAACTATTAGGCCTCAGCCATGTTTTAAGGGTGCGGCATATCCTTGGGCACCTCTGGGGTCCTCTCAGGGAAAACCCTCTACCTTCCAAACAGATCCCCGTATCCCAGACAACGCAGCCACGGCCCTCTGAGCACAGACATCTGAGCTGTCCTTGCTGTGGAAATGTTTATGCAAAGGAGCAGCACACCCAGTTTGTGCTTGTGTGTGTCATACAAGCCATTAATATTCAACATGTGTGAGCTTGAGAAAGGAATGAAGGAAAAGATCAGATCTGAGTGTCAGTAAGGGGAGTTATGGAAAGAGACAAGAATTCAGGTTGAAAAGGTGTCTGAGCATGCTGACCGGTCTAAAGTGAAAACACGTGATGCGGGAGGTGGAGATCTATGGATGAGCCAAAAAGAGCATTTCCAGTCTTTTCCAGGAACCCACCCAGGGTTTCCTTCTACAGTTATGCAGCACCAACAACACTTACAACTTTACTTAAACTTTCTAAATCATCAATGGAAAAGAAGGTTTCAGTTTCTCAATGAAGGCATTTGCTCAGAGGGTATATAAACAAGACAGCACTGGCTTTAGAAGTGCAGAGATGTGGAAGATTGGACGCGCTCTGACCTGAAAGAAAGTCAGAGCTGCTTTATAGCCCAGAGTCCGACATTCTTAACCAGGGTTTAAATTATATGTGTTCATCGTTCTTCAAGACTGTCAGTGTGCACTGTTTTTCCGCTTAACCCATCACTTTACTTGTACTACAATACAAGCAAAGTGATGGTGCTTTATGAGTTTTAGTCCATTTTTGCACATTTTCAAACAGTCAGACAAGCAATGCTAAAAATAGTAAATATATTTTTAGTTTATTATTTATAACATTGTCCAAACCACTTCATTTCACATGCAAACCGCCTCAACTGTAAGTGGTTTAAACCTCTATTAGACTTGCAAATAATGTGTCAAAAAATGTTTTGTTACAACTGATTCTCATGAGGAAGAGAAGCACTAAAGTGAGAAGTGTTTTGTAAAAATAAATGTGTTTCTCCTTCAAATGAAACCTTATCGAACACTGAGTAACATTAAATTAAAGTTAGCCTAGCTATATTGAGTATTTCTGTTTCATGCCAGGCAACAGTGACTTTGAAACATTTTGGTCTGAATCATTGGCAACTGATATGTCAGTTTAATCACAGTAGTCAGCATTTGTTTAGGTTGTTTTAAATGACAAGAACAGTCCTTCCTGTGTCTGGATGTAAGCTAGTTGAATTGTGGGTGGCCTTGTGGCAAAACAGGCTTTGTTTGTAGCAGTAATGATTTGTATTGAAATGCAGAGTTGGCATGTTACCATACTGTACAGTATGTCTGGCTGCTTTTTATACTATCCCTCTGTTATATGTGTTTATTGTCGCCTGTTCACATGTTTGAGTGGATGGTTTGTACAGATATTTCAACAGACTTTGGCATCTTTGAGCGTTTGACTCAGCTTGCCAGATGTGTTCCCATCCAGTTGGCTGAGGCCATGGAGTGCTGCCTCATCTAGTTGAAATGCACAAAAAGCCAGACTGCTTTACTTGCGGAACTGTCTTTATACCAACAAGGCTCTACCAAGGCGGGCTGTGCAATATGACACCAAATAAAAACCCTCTAATGTTTCATTTTAAGCTCTTTTGTTTGATTCATCGTGTCACAAATCACACTTATAACTGCAGGAATTTTTTGTCATTTGGAAGATGTTCTGCGTTTTTTCACACGGCACAGATACAGGCAGGAAATGTGCTTGAAGGTAACACAAACAAAACATGTGGGTGAGTGAATGTGACACAGAACGGAGATAATTCTGAATGGGAGGACTCTGACTACAGACTTGTACTTCTTCACAGATGGACTACTGGAGTAGACTTGGATGAACCAGTAAACCATACAGTAACCTCTTTTAAATTTAGGCCTGTATAGATATTTGTTTTCTAATTCAGCTCAAACAGATCTACTATTAGACTATAAGAATGTTTGGTTTAATACTTAGTATTACCGTTTTGGTTCTGTATGTATTTAGGTTTGTATCAATGTTAAAAAGTATGCATGTATCGTATTTTACATATTAATATTTTGTTGCATGCATTATTTGCACCGAGTCATTTCAGGGGATGCAGCTTTTAGTGTATGTGCCCCACAAAAATGAAACACTCTGCCTGATACAGTTAGACTTTCCACATGAGTAGCCATTTTTAAAAACAGGTTAAAAATGTACTTTTTTTTGTCAGCGTTCTGTTGAGTTGTGTGTGTGTGCATATGTGGTTGTGTGAGTTTAAGTGCGTCTACATATGACTGTTTGCTTGCACTTGCACTCACTTTTTTATGATTTTTTTTTTTTATGTTATATACTTGTTGTGAAGCACATTTAGTCTGCCTTGTGCATGAAATGTGCTTTATAAATGAAGTTGAATTGAATTTGTCTTTGTTTATGACTCAGAATTTAATAAGAAAAAGGCATTGTTATGTGGTTATTTTCCATAAACCATCTAGTCACTGAATATGGATAGTGCTGCGTCATGATATGTGTTGTTACTCATGTGACATGACCTGTATCTGGATATGAGATCTGACTGAGTCAAAGATGAGATGAATAGCACCAACTGGAAATGTAGGAGGGTCGATGACATGGAACAAAGGCTCTGCGCTACATCCCAGAACATCATAATTACATGGTGTGTGGGTTCGACTACTGAGCCAGCAGAACGCCCTCAACTCAATGTGTGGCAATGTACTGTAGAGTTATTCACCAAGTCACAGAACTTGAAGTTTTATGTTCTGCTCAGATCTCTATTATTTTATACAATTATGCCATTTATTTATTGCGGTGTAGTTAATTACTTTCTCTTTGGTGTCATATTTAAGTTGGATCGGTCATCATGCCACAGGAGGTCTTTTAGACACCGACTGTGTAAACACATGGTTTGAAAACCACATGACTTGTGTTGACAACTGTTCGCTAGATAGAGCCTTCTCATTCCCCCGCTGCTCTCACGCTCATCACATGTGCTGAAAGAGTAGACGGTCAAAAGAGAAGCGGCAGATGTCCCACGGTTTTAATATCCAGAAGCGTCCACTGCCTGCCCACCTGTTTGAGTTATGCTGTTTAGAGGTGAATGCATTTCGGTGGACTCAGCACTCTGCACGGGGCAGCTACACAACCACTCACCAGTAAACAATCGCTATCAAAAGACGTCAGCTGCGGTCCAGCCCACTCCAGAGGATTCTACCAGTCTGTTGACCTGGTGACAGGCACGCGCCAGTCTGCCACCTCAGTGTATTTCAATGGGATGAGACCAGTGAGCCTCATCCTGGCAGGCAGACAGAAAAACAGGCAGCAGACTCATTGTTGGCATCAGGTCGCACTGTTCAATAAAAGATACAAACAGTCAGCAGATTGCACTTCCTTGGCTTTGCACACAAACTGTACCTATAATGTACTGAAAGAGTGGTTGGAGGTTCCCACAGGTGGCAAAATCTAGTCCAGGTTTCAGATCTAAATGTAATTTAACTAATTTTTAAAACACAGATCTTTTGTCACAACAGAAGTAAAGTATTTATGTACGACTTAAGAATTAAGATTGCATTTATATTATGTTTAATTTCAGTTATTACAGTGGGCATATGCAACAAAAACAGCTTAGATGTCACGGAATACAATCTCTTTCCTCACTTTTTATAACCTACCTAAACTTCCAGCTGTTATTACTGAAGAACCTTTCATGCAAAATACAGCTCAGCATGCTTCCCAGTTTAAGACTTGATCAGTCCATACAAGAAAACACAACTATGATAAACCTATATTTGAAAAGTTTAGAAAAATGTTTTTAAAAACTTCTAAATCCACTATAAGGCTAATTATAATAAGGATAGGTTGCAGTAGAAAAAAGCCAGTATGAAAAAATTTTGACGTGTATGAAATATTTCTCACTTTATTAGAAACTGGATGACTGAAGCTGAATTGTTAAGTCAAGGTAATAAAAACATAAATAAATCTGAATCACTGAACATCAAATTAAATGTAAAAAATCCAAGGTGGGAAGAATGAATATCTTTTAAGCTCCTGCACAGTATATGCATTCTAAGAGTTTAAGATCACTGTCCACTATCACAGCCATCTTCTGCTGATGTCAGTGTTTCGTAAAATTTCACATTGGTCAAAATAGTCAGTTTGTCTCTGAAACTGAACTAAAGTAGCAAATGACAAGACCCCTTATTTAATAGCCAGGATGAAAAAATACTGTATGTATTAAGGTCTCTTTTCTGTTAGAAACCACAGCAACAGAAGCTAAAGTTTTAACTCCTCATGTGTTTTTGTTAAAGGAGTGATATTTTGTCTTTTTAAATGGAATTATGCATTTTAAAACATTTCCCTGTGGTCTACATAAACTGTAACTGCTATACTTGAGTCAGATTTCTTCATTAATTCAACTCCACAGGTCCATCTTCAACCCTATTTTTGAGGAATGACACGAGAAAGGTCGTTTTGAGCGCTGGCCCTTTAAATGCAAATGACTTCACCCCCTACAGGTTGTTGATTGTGCTGCTCTGTCACATGTGTTCATTAATACAACCCACAACTGAACATTTTAGGTAATTGGCCCAAAGTTTGGACATATTTTCAGTATGGACTACAACCGCTGCTGCTGATAAACAATTATGTCGTACTTGGAGAAGTGTTCGTCGGAAGTCTTGACCTTATATGTGCAAATGTCGTGACGTAACTAGTTATCAAATGTAACAATTTAAGAAGGAATTGAAAGGGGTGTAGAAATCCACTCGATTTTTGCCTAAATGAATATAAAGATAGCTTTGCAGCACCTGGAGGGTTCAAATTCAAACTTTATGAACTATTAGGATCCAAATGCACACATAAATGAACTAAACACTAATAAAAGTAGGTTTAGCAAAATATGACCCCTTTAAAATACTTGGGACAATTAGGAGCTATCAGTTGGTACACAGTGTCTAAAACACATCTGAGATGCACTATATGTGTTTTATAAGAAATAAAATAAACCAAAACAAAGAGAGGTAACATAAAGATCAGTTTTGCAGCATAAAAAGTAGAGACAAGCTAGGCTGGACTAGGAAACCCTTCCTATATGGAAGATGGTCCAGTGAAGAGTCCAGAACTTTGCACGCGGTGGAGTTAAGCGTATGTGGAATGTATTCATTAGAGATCCGGGCTATAATTGTGTTTTATTGGAACAACATCCTTGATCCACAAGAGAAAAAAATATTCCCC
Source organism: Apogon hyalosoma (assembly GCA_037367295.1). NCBI lineage: Eukaryota > Metazoa > Chordata > Actinopteri > Kurtiformes > Apogonidae > Apogon > Apogon hyalosoma. Next base: position 13,612,305 of record JAPQRP010000013.1, read on the forward strand.
ATAGTGGAAAAAAATCAATGCATTAATTGATTCTCTTACGTTTACAATATGACCAACAAGGAGTAGACGTATGGGATGTAACGCTCGTAGAACATCAAACATACCTGACCAGTCGCAGAGTAACTTCACATAGACCAGAAACAGTGAATCTAAGTGCCTTTTGCAGAGTTACAATTAAGTTGCCTTATCTACTGGTGGTGGACCAGTTTCTTTAAGAGCTTTGAAAGTGTGAAACAAGTGTAGTTAAGCTTAAAATAGTTATTATCAGGATAAATGTGTGTATTAAATAATCTGTGGTTTCACTTTGCAGGGCATATGCTATTTTCCTCGTGTGTAATTGGACAGACACACACAGATAAGTAGAGTGATGATGGTTTCATGGCCGTATCTCAACTCTAACACTTATTGCTTTGTTCCACTATCAGCAGCGTACATCTACTGTTTGTGTGTGTGGTGTGTGTGTGTCTGCGTACTGGATGTCAGCTGTTGATTTAGCTGTCTGTCGTAATCCCGTTACTTTCTCCAGGACAGTGCCAAGTGGCACACACTGGTCACACTGTCTCATTCACCCACTCGCTTCTGCTCTGTATCATGTCATCAGTGCTGTTGAAAATACAGCAGGGTTCAGTGTGAGACTTTACGTTGTGTGTTTGTGTAGGATGTAGTGTTCAGGAACTAATTAAAAATGACTGAGGCAAATACATAAAATTGTTCAGTTAAATTCCCAACCAGTTTCAGAAACGTGCTGCAAATAAACTCAGTGTTGAGTCCTTTTCTTATCAATGGATCATAAAGAACAGACACACCTGTTTTACTCTTATGATGAAGACCTAGTGTGTGATGTGACCTTTGTACTTTAGTAAGTAAGGTACACCTAATGGGGGATTGTTGGATGGTATCACCACTGTATTTATTAGTTTAATAAGATACGACACCAAATACTAGGGCTGCATGATATTGGAAAAAACTGACATTGCGATTTTTTTTTTTAACCCTGCGATCTGAAAAAAATACTCAGGAGGATATAATAGCTGAGTGGTGCCAAATGTAAATGGTCAAACTAATTAGTTGTGTTTCCTCTCGTTGTGTCGACAGGTGTAAGGCACTGCCAACACAGAACACGTGTTTCAGTTTCATCCTTCTTGTAGCCTAAATAATTCCAGATAACTGACGGTGCTTTTCTTTTTGGCACCGAGTTTTCGTTTTCTGTGATTTTCTCTTGTTTGTTGCTCATTTTTCAATGTTGTTATCGGTGACTCACTCTATGTGCAGGGGTGTATTCTGCTTCGGCAGACTGATTAAGAATGATTGTGATTGGTGGCTCACTGTGCGCAGTGTCAGATACCCAGGTTGAAATTAGATGAGAACACATTGAGTTCATTTGCCTCCTACATCGCAGGACCTTCGATGTGACTGTTGCGCACACATACATTGCAATGATGATGCTCAAATTATATATTGTGCAGCTCTACCAAACACCATCTTGGTTTAGTTTCCAAACATGTTTGCCTCTCTTGACATGATCCTCTTTTCCCCTTTTTCACTAATCCAAACAAAATGCTCCTCATCTGGTGCTGCTATGAGTCATGGGTCAGTGACACACTGAAACAAGTACTCTTTGCTCTTAGAATGAAGGACAAGAAGGGAAACATGTATTTTTGCAATGCACTCTGACTGAGTTCAGCTGGAGATATTTTTGTTTTTAGAATAAAGTAGACCGAACATCACATTTCATATTAAAAGTAGATGTGACACATCTAAAACCACGAACTGAAACCAACTGCAGGTTTATTCTCTAACAAATGCTGAGAGAATACGTAATGCATGTAATAGTGTAAAATCATCACAATAGGGATGTAATTATTATGATAAAGCTCAAAATGGGTTTTCATGATCGTAAAGCCAATGCAGTAAATTTAAGCTTTAATATGATCAACATCTGAAAGTTTTTTTTTTCTCCTGCAATGTATAATAAAATATAAAGATGAAGGTACCATATATGTTTGTATTTGAATAGCCGTAATATTTTTATTTATTCCGTGTCACATTTATTTGTACATTTATTTTCCTTTACACTGAGATTAAGAGTGAAATGATGTTCTGTTCATGTGAAGGAGTGGGTTGGGAGTACAGACTATGTATTTTATTTCAACTCAACACTATACATATGAATACTGAGTGTTTAATGTGTACACCAAGGTTCAATTAAAATATTGTTTAATAAAACAAAAAAGACTGATCTCATGAAATCACGTATATCACGCCAGTTCTTATGGCATTTGGCGTGCTGTACGTACGCATTTTTGACCTTACATGTGTTATTGAATGCGTGGCAGTTTATGCCAAGATCTCCAATTCACATAACCCGAACCCCTAACCCTGACCCTAACCCTCAGTGCGTGGTATTCAACGTGGCGTGAACATACGCGCGGAAAGCTTATAATGCGTACAGATAACATGTCAATTAAAAGTGGCGTGTATATTTACATGACTCATGATATCACATTGAAAAAAACAAAACATGTAAGCTTTAATGCAACATCCTCTGTTTGGCATCAGTTTTTGGAGATAAATACAGCATTTTAAAGTAATATTGAATTATTATTTTTAATATTGCTTGTCTGGTAACATGATCATTGTATAAGACTTGCCAGTAGATATGTGTTGTCATCTGGGTGTAAAAGTCACTGACACACTGACAGATCCATAAATAACACTAAGGAGCTTGTCTGGGTGGATGCAGGTCTTAAGATTAGCAGCAAGAAAGCTGTAGCACCCAGTGACTCTTTACACTGTGACACAGTTATTTAGGTGGAAAGTAAAGATGGACCTCTCACAAGTCACCACTGTTTTTTTTTTTTCTTAAATATAATTAATTTATTTAATTTTGAAGAAAAAGACAATGCATACTGAATCCATGTGCGCATTAACACACGATGTGTTGTTTGGTTTATGAACGGCTTCTTACACAGTTTGCAGTAGCAGACAAAATTTCAACATGTATTACAACAACACGAGTAGAGACACGGAAAAGTACCTCAACATATTTCTTAAAGATACTGTTGGTGTATCTGCCATGTCAAATGAAGCAAAAGGGTTAGGAGGAAGTAATATCTTAATCTAGATATGAGGCAGACTATTATCATTATCCTTTGCTGTTTCCTGGAGACATGTCCTCTAGTATGGGTCATACGTGTTCACATGTGTAATTGTCAGGACATGTTTAACCCATAAAGACCCAGTGCTGCTTCTATGATGGTTCCCAAATGATTTTTCCTCTATATTTAACTTTTCTTAAGTAATTTATCACCATTTATTATAATATTATCCGCTGTATTTTGCATTTTTTCAATGAAAATCAGGTATTTTCATACATTTAATTCACTGATCATGTAGATGTTCATATAAGCTCATATTAAAGTTGATTGTCAGTGTCAGAAATGGAGAAAAATGAAGGAAGCGTGACTTTTTCAATAAAATATATCAATAACTGTACATACCCAAGTGTCTCCATTCACTGTCGTTCATCAAACTCCATGGGTTTTACTGGTGAATCAATGTTGTAGAAGATGACGGTGTTTCTATGTTCACTATGGAGCCTCTGAACGTCCAAATGGATGATATCTGATAACCATGAAAAGATGACGAACTGTATTTTACACCAATTATTTGCATGTATTGATAGGATTAGTGGATCAACAGGTATAAACATTTTAGTTTTGGGCACCGGCAGTTGTTTGGGTCTTTATGGGTTCATTAGTCACAATGCTGGTATTGCTTCATCTGAATTGAGTAATACTTATTATGTTCTCACTGATTTTTCCTAGCTGATGCATTGAATTTATATTTATGTTTTAACAGTTTTTGTTAATGACTGTTAAAACACGTCCAGTTTGGTATTTAAGCATCATTTTAGTGTCACTATAAACTGTATTTTGGAAGTTAAAATGGATTGAACTTCGTTTTATCTCATAACTCTTTTAATATTATGACATTTTTTATGAAATTTTACAACGGTTTACAGGTAATATTAGTTTTTTCAGCTTCGTTCTCATACTCTTCCTCACACTCCATCATATATATTAGACATGTATCACACAGAACATTACTGTGTATATATTGTTTGTGTTTCTAAGCTGTAAGTAGTGTGTGTCATTACACCTACATGAAATAAATATGAACAATGGTCCGAGTCCAGCAGTGTCTGGTCCACAGCCTAAATGAATAGACACCTTGTTTGTTAGCTTTAGCCTTTCATTGGACACCGTCTTTGCATTAGTTAATGTTTTGGCTTGGGTTTCATTGTAGCTTTAATACTATGTGGTGTTGAGTTCGCCACCCTCCACACTGAGCCGTGAGCACCACTCGCTGTTGTTACACAGAACCGCTCTGTTTAACTCTCAGTAGCCAAACAACCACACATGCACACACTCAGATTCTCTGTCCTCTGCCTCCTGTGTTCATACCGCTCACCTGTCCCACCTCCACAGCCACATCTGTGACAACCTGAGCTGTGTTTCTCCCCAGAGACAGTGGCACGAAACTGGGCTTAAGTCCTGTTCCTCTCTCCCCCCTCGGCTCCATCAGCCCATTTAACAGAGGCTCCATTGACTGCAGCTAACTACAGCCCTGTTCTCTCATTTCCAGACTCTTTCAGTGTGTCCATCCCCACCTGTGGGTAGTCTGTCTCCAGATAATGATACACAAGAGCTAGTGAAATACCCAATAAATGCAATTTTTGTGTTTGCTCATATTACTGGTAATTTAAACAGGGTGCTTGCGCAGGTCTTTGAAACTCTTTAATAGTATGGAATTTTTAAACCCTGTTTTCCAGACCTTGAAAAGTCTGGAATTTTGTGTGAAAGTCTTAATAAAGTATGGAAAAAAGTTTCTCTCATAGTCAAATTTTAGAGTATGCTTAAAAGCACATAATCTGGTAAGATAAGAAATACAGTGGCTGAAAAGATTATTAGACCATCAAAAGTCATCAACAATGGTTATGCAATCAAGTACTAACTCCTGTGTGTATCATGTGACTAAAACAGACAGAAAAGAAAACACGGAATGCCTAAAAGCACTGTTTTTGTCAGTACAATGACATAGCTAGAAGTGTTTTTGGTTATTATCATGAAACCATGGAAAATGGCTAGATATCAGCTCTGAAATTAAACTCTTATGAGCTATTTTTGTTGTTATTATATTTGTCCAAACAAATGCACCTTTAGTTGTACCAGGCATTAAAATGAACAAGAAATTGAAGATAACAAGGGTGGTCTAATAATGTTTGTCTGCGACTGTATATATTGGTTATCTGAGAAGCAGGACCAACCGATTTAAGAATTCTTTTATTCCTGTTGCTACTGGCCTTTTAAAGAACTATAAACAATTGATGCATTTATGGTCTATTTTTCTTGGTATATATTGTGATTAACAGCTGGCTCCAAAACTAATTGCCCCTTGGGGATAATAAAGCTTTCCTTGACCTTGGTTTATATGTATTTATTATATTATTGTATTTATTATATAGGGTTGTCAAACTTATTTTAGTTCAGGGGCCAAATACAGCTCAATGAAGTCTCAAATGGGCCAGACAAGTAATAACATAATAGTATAATGAATAACTCCAGAATGTTCTCTTATTGCAAAAAAGAAAAAAGTCTAACTAAATTATGAAAGTTTTTATATTTACAAACCTTAGAAAAAGTGAATAACCTGAGCACCCTACAATTTCATTATGCCTCAATTAATTTACACATGTGCGTTACTGATCAGCGTGGATCTACAAAGGCACAACATTTTGGAGTTTTGGAACTTAAATGAGATGACTTTATCTGGGAAAATACAGCCAACCAGCATCATTTACTTCATTTTTCTTTATTAGTGAGTGGAGGCACTTCAGTTGTAGATCAGCGTTCGTTCGAGGCTACAAACTGAATTACCCTCGAAATATTTTATATGTTTAGTTTTTGTGGCAAGATGTTATGCAAGAAACATACGGCTTCTTTACATAAAGCTCTGCAGAGGGACATAAGTTATGGACATCTCCGGCATGGTCTATGTGCCTCTTTATTTCTTTATTTACCTCTTATTTTTCTTTCACTAGCTTTCCAATGTTGCTTTAATGTATTTACTGTGTTTAAACATGAGATTATTTTCTGTGTTGGTGAACTTAGTAGTCAAATACGCTATTTAGAATGATATAGTTACATTAATTCTACTCAATATATATATATTCATTTAATGCCAAGATCTGCATGACCAGACCAGCTCCACATCCTGCTCATTAATGTGGTGATTTGACGCCTTGACATTTTGTAACATAAGCCTGATTATTTCTGGTGTAGTTTCTTCAACACAAATCAGCTATTGGAAGCATTCCAACTGTCCCAGACTCACTGCCTATTCTTAATAATAAAAATAATATTATAAAAAATTAAATATGTAGACAATATTTATTACAGTGGTAATAAACTGTATTTATATATAATTTTCCATGTACAAAATGAGGCACACACTGATTGACAGAATAAGATAAAATAATAAAGTAAGACATAAAAAATGGTATTACCACAGAAAAACTACTGCGACAACACATAAAAGACAGTGGCACAATAAGAGCATATATATGTTCATAAAACAATGTCAAAATGAAAGCACTTAATATATTACAAGGAAGGCTGTAAAAACAGGTCTTCAGCGTCTTAATCAGTTTCTTAATCAGCTGATGTTTCTTGCATAGTTTGTGGTGGGAATTTCCTCCAGAATACAAACATGCTGTAGTTCATTTTTGAAACCTAGAAAACCTGAGAGGTGGTTTGGAACATCCAGCAGAATGATGCAAAAATAAAGACATTTTCTCCTGCACATTCTTAACGTCCTGGCAGCTGAATTTTGGATGAGTCGCATCTTCCTCAGTCAGCAACAATGATCAGTCATCCATACAACAAGGGAAATCTCAATCACTCCAATCCCTTTCGCTTCCCCAGGTTTCCCCTTTTGTCTAAATATGGTAAATCTTGGCTCCAAAAACATCCAAGGATAAAAAAGTTCCAAAACAGAGGTCCATAAACCAACAGGTGATGTCACAGGCTCCGTCCTCAGTCAATCTCTGAATCAGACTCAGTTTGAAGATAGTTCAACACTGAATTCAGTAAAAGTCCTCATGTGGTCCATATGAGAGGTCGACAGAATTGCTGAGCAGACTAGAGCCGTGACACCAACCTGGAGGTGTCTTTAGAGTCCCTTCTCGATGGTTTCGTGCTGTATGTACTGCAGGTGAAGCTGATGGTTTGCTATACGTGATGCTCTGTTCTCTTGTTTGACTTTCTGAGAGTAAAGTCTGATGAGTTCAGCCACTTCTGGGTAAGACATTGCATACTGAGCCAAAGCATCCTTGAAATGAAAACAAGTCTGTGTTAATAAAATGCATTTATAGGGGAAATGATTTTGTTGGGTATATTCTGTTCTAGCAATACCTTATTTGCCGTTAATGATATCTGATCCTTTAACAGGGCTTCTTTTTCCATCTGGTGGTGGGACACAGTCTCAACAACAAACCCAAGATCATTTTCTAAAACCCATTTAAAGGTTTGCTTGATGTATTTTCTCGAAACAATAAAATACTGGCTCAGAACCACATGGCGATCATAAGGGTCCAAACCCTTGGCGATAACAAAAGCTTTTGCCTGGGCTTCAACCTCTTCTGGTGAACTATTTTCACTGAGCCCTCCCAAGTCGTATATGTTAGGAGGATTTCTTTGCACATTCAGAGCCTCCTGTGACGGACTGAGGTCCAAATGTCCATCTGAAGTTCTACGCAAGATAGGATCACCCTTCTGGGGTGAGCAACAGACATAAAAACAATTAGAAAATATAATTCAAACAAACAGGTTAAAGAACCTCTGAATTAAGCATTTGTCAGACTTACATTTACACGGGTCCGGGTTCTGAATTCTGTAACAAGGAAAGATTCCTGTTACAATGCAATACATTTGCACATTATTATTATAATGTAAAAATCACTTTGTTATCAAGTGAAAAACATTAATATTACAATATTGTATCATAACATGAAATTCAAATAATAAATATCTTGTTTTAATCTAAAAATACCATTATTACATGAACATATCTTGTTATTGTGTGAAAATATTTTGTTATAAGATGGAGATATCTTAATATGATGTGCAAATATCCTGCTCTTTAGTGGAAATATTTTTATGTTAAAATCTTAATCTGAGTTATAATGTAATAATACTTTATTATAATGTGACAATATGTTGTAAAAGGCAAATATCTTATTTGCCTATTGTGTGAAAATACGTTTAAAAATGTGAAAGTATGTAGAAAAACCTCGTTTTAGTGTAAAAATATTGTGTTATAATGTGAAGATACTTATTGTACTGTGAAATTATGTTATTATGTTTAATGATGTTGTTATAACATGAAAATACCTTGTGATGGGGAATTGTACTTTGATATAACATGTAAATCTCTCATTATATTGTAAAAATCACATCACAGATCACATTAGGATACTGATCCAATAAGACTGTAAAATATCTAAGCACCTTATGTAGTCGGACTACACCTACCTTTTAAACCACCTTAGTAGTTACACTTTATAACACATTTTCACTTGACTGCGCCCTGAAATGTGTAAATAGAATCAGAAATGTTTGGACAGAAAGTTTTCTAAGCGCAAGCTCTTTTGCAAGTTTTTTTAAGAGTATCTATCTATCTATCTATCTATCTATCTATCTATCTATCTATCT
>JAPQRP010000013.1:13621178-13667887 GCA_037367295.1 Apogon hyalosoma
AAAAAAAAAAAAAAAAAAAAAAAAAAAAAAAAAAAAAAAAAAAAAAAAAAAAAAAAAAAAAAAATGATTTCACTAACTGGTCAGTACTGGACTGATTTTAGTGAAACTTATTTGTGTGATATCCATGAACGTTTGTGATTTTCATATGGTTTGGAAATGTTTCTGTCTGTCAAACATAATTAACTGCAAATATGCATTCATACATTTTTTTTAACCCATAAAGACCCAGGGCTACTTTTGTGACAGTTTCCAAATGATTTTTTTTTCTCTATATTTAACATACCTTAAGTGATTTTTCACCATTTATTATAATATTATCCTCTGTATTTTACATTTTTCAGTGTAAATCATATATTTTCTCTATATTTAATTCACTGATCATGTAGATGTTCATAATAGCTCAGAGAAAATTCAAAAGTTATTATTTTAAAAACAGAAAAATCAGGAAAAAGTGACTTTTTCAACAAAGTATATCATTCATTGAACATAAAACCAAGTGTGTCCATCCACTGTCATTGATCCAACTCCTTAAGTTTTATTGGTGAATCAGTGTTGTAGAGGATGATGGTGCTTCCTCGGTAACTACAGAGCTTCTGAATGTCCAAATGAGTCCTATCTGATGACCATGAAAAGATGCAAAATTGCGTTTTATGCCAATTATTTACATGTATTGATAAGATTAGTCGGTCAGTAGATATTAAACAGTTTAGATCAGTAGATGGTTTTGGTCGACGGCGGCTGTTTGGGTCTTTATGGGTTAAAATGAACTTTTCTACTACACACAACAGCTACAGTCTCAACCAAAAAAGTAAGCACGTAAGTATAAAAGTACATGAAGTCAAGGTCTTGGGGAAAAAAATAGCAGTTTTGAAAAAGTCTCGGATTTTTATTTGGATAAGGAGCAAGCACCCTGTTTAAAGCTGTTAGCAGCTGAAAAAAACTTGAGTAACTTTCTTCACTCATGTGACTTAAAATGTGTACTGTATTGCACTCCCACTGCCATTGTAACATGTATACATTTTATATTCTATCAAAGTTTATTCTTTTTTTTATACTTCTAATCTATTCTTGTTCTATTTTTACCTTTTTTTTAACAATAACAAGGTGAGAGAGAAACAGCGTCTCTGTATGCTCTGTGCATCTAGTGAATTGACAGTAAAACAATCTTAGAATCATTGAATCTAATGTAAATGTCGGGTCAAATATAAGAACAAATACATGAGAGGTTCAAAACTATGAAGTGTTTCATGTGCCGTCACCTCCAGTCGGAGCTACTGAACATCCCTAACACCCGTTTCCTCATGAGAAACAGGAGAAGGATAAGAGTCTGTTTAGGAATGTCCTTCAATGTGCTTAAGTACAGCGTTCTTTTTCTTACTCTTTCCTAGTTCTATTGCAGGTTTCTCACGCTCTCACTTCCCCTCTCATTGTTACTATTTAATTAAAGGTTGTGTGAGGAGTTGAATAGCACTAGTGTATCTTTCTTAGAGAACTGAGACGTGCTTCCAACTTGACATTTCCTTGATATTTTTGTATTTTCTAATCAGTTTAACACAATTCAAAGGGAGCTTTATTGGTATGTACATCGGGAAATGGTGCTGCCAAAGCTGCAACATGCAATATAATAGAACATACAATAATTTATCTCTGTGTGTTTCCCTGTGTCTGCAGGTTATGAGTAATGGAAGCGGGATCGGTGGTGCGTGCAGTGTTTGAGTTTCTCCCCAGCGTCTCGGAGGAGCTGCCTCTCTTCACCGGAGATGTCATTGAAGTGCTCAGTGTCGTGGATGAGTTCTGGTTACTTGGTAACAAAGATGGCGTCACAGGTAACATGGCAGGGATCGCCACCGCTGTAAATAGGTCTGCTCGGTTCGGTTGTACAGTTGTTTTTAGAAGCTGTATTTGATGTTCAGTCAGTGGAAAACCTGCTGTACTGCTGTAAGGAAACTGAATGACTTTCTTTATGAAGTCATGATTAAGTTTAGTTTTTACTTGTTTAGTTTAGCAGTGCTCAGGTGGTACTAGTTACATTATACATAATTAAATTACGTAATAAATCGAGTTGTAGTTTGTTGTAGTTTCTATGAAGAAAATAAGAAGTCATGGCTCCTAATCAAAATGTTGGTGATTTCAAAGTGGTTACATGTGAATATATTCTTATTTGTGAAAAGCTTATATATAGAATACAACATATCATTTGTCAAGACCAGTTTTCAGAGCAGGAAATTATAATTAAATTTAATAATTTCCTAACCTCACACAGTGTTGGATTAAAGATTATATTTGTTTTTAGGACTTTCTAGCATCATTGCCCTCTTAAAAAACTCTGTAAAAAGTTACCAAAAAGTAGTAATATTTAGGAAATTACATTAATTTTTAAGTAGTGCATCACTATTTATAGAATAAGTAACTGCTAATTGGTAAAAGTACGATTCCTGATGCTGTTAATCATTATTTATCAGTTGATCTGTATACATTGTGCAGTGTAGATTGCTGCCCCTTAACTAGATTAGTTTCCGTTTGTTCTTGGCCCTGTAAGGCTGGAACTCACTGAAATCCACTTAAGTTTTCCAGGACTAATCATTGCTTCACATGACAGTTGAAATTCCCTTTAGGTGCAGAGGGGAAGTCAAGTAAACCAGTAGTAACAAACACAGATGCAATTATTATACTCATCATTTGACTTCACCAGGAAACCACATCAGCACATAATTTTGACGAAAATCTATTTTTAAAGAGGAACAGTGTTTTACAGTTGACTTTCTCTGAACCAAAGTGAACATACAACACAACTGAAACCAGGCGGCTGTGGTAGTCTCTTTAAATATGTCCATGTTGTCATCGCTCTCTGTCCCTTATCTGTCTGTCATTTTTAGGTCAGTTTCCGAGTACCTTTGTGGAAGAGGTTACTATTCCCAGTACCAAGCCTGGAGACAGACTCTTTGTGTGCATCAGTGATTTTAACTCATCAGAGGCTGGAAGTCTGTCCCTGAAGAGAGGTATGCACACGCTGTTACACTCAGTTACAAACAATAATGAATGAAGATAATGAAGTATGACTCAATTATGGTGTTTGATTTTGTCACTGTTCATGTCGTTAAACATGAATGCTTGGGCTCTTATATCTATTATCTACTAGAAAATGTTTTATAGAAAATACTCAATGCAACTAGAATGTTCATTATGTAACACACATCAAACATTTGTGTTTTAAATGCTACTGGTTATGTTTTCTCACTTAGCTTAACGCTACTTGTTGAAGGGGCCTAATGTCGCTGTACTCAGGTAAACTGGCTGCTTTGTGTTGTAGTGTAGTTGTGCTGTGTTTGACATTGTGACCTGTCAGTCATCCTGGACCGTTGCCTTGTCTTCACTTAGCTGATAGTAAATGTGCTGTAGACAGACTTTTCATCATGAACTGTGACTTGCTTACCCTCAAACTGAATGCAGCCAGAAGTGAAAAATCACTGATATTTTTTCTGCAGCATTCAGTTTTTGTAGTCACGGTTGGGTATTATGCTGTTAGCATAATAACGGTTCCACAAAATTCAAGGCCTGCAGAAAAGCATATATTTTTTAACATGGTAATTAGTGGATATTGTGTAGATGTCGCACTGCAACAAAGCAAGGCTGCACTGCGCTGATTATAGGGAACAGAGTCAAGGCATAAGCTTTCCTACTTCTGACAGGAAATGGCAATTTAATATCATAAATATGGTGTTTACTCTGTTAACGCAACACTAGCAAGCATCCAAAGGTAGGAATCAAGTACACTGGAGATTATAGAGTGCAGACCTCTGCCAAGGTCAATGGTGCATCATGGCCAGCAGATGGCACCAAGGCCAGCAGATGTCAACAAGTGCATTATTGCAAGAGAACGTAGAAGTATAGGCCCAAACTCAATCTCGACCCTAAACCCTGATCACAAAACCCTCACAGTAGCTGAATGAGAAAGGATTTAAGGGCTTGAAATGGTCTAAAAGGAACTGGATGGTATTTTCCTGAATATCATGTGACTTTACCTTGATAATGCCAACACCTAAGTGATGAAAATGTAAGACAAATGATTAACCCAGTTTTTGAAAATTAAATTGGCATAGGCTACAGCTCAAAGCTAAATCACAACATGGGCACTTTTTTTGTAACAACATTTTTGTAAAAACAGTTTCACAAAGCAAAACTAAGCACAAATATTGGAGGAATTATTGTGCGAACAGATTCTTTCATTCTTCTGATTTGATATACTGCTATAAACCTTAAATCCTTGTTAATGTAGTGTTTCTCTGTAAATTTAAGCATTCCAACTCATCCACTGTTTACCTCACAGTGAATTGTGGGTAATTCCCTCAGGTAAAGTCTGCAGAAGGTGCTGACTTACAGAAAGTGGCCATAAAGACCTCAAAGTGTCTGCAATTGATTACTTCACAGTTTTACACTGGGATAACCTTAGGACTTTGGGGACTAAACTGGAAACACACCTCTAAGTCTGTTAGTGAGTCTGTGAGGGTGGACGTCAGGATCGAGCCAAAAATGCTGAATCCCACTCCTATTGCAGATTGGCTCCAAAAAGAAAAGGGTTCTTCCATGGTTTATGTTACATCCCTCTACCATATTTCACTAAAAGTGGCCTGATAGCTTTTGTATAATGGTGCAGACAAACAAATGGCTTAGTTTGAACAAATGCAAACTGTAACTGTACATTCACTGAAGTGTTTTTTGTGAGCTTCAAATGTGTTTTGTTGATTTTGTTTCAGATTTGTGAAAGACCTAATTTCCATATGTACTGTTTAACCATTAAAGTAATACTTTAAAAGGAAATCAGTTGTCTGACCCTAAACCAGACTTCATTCATTTATTATTCTTTTTGTTGTGTTTATCTAGTCTTCAATGATATGAGTTTTTTTCCCTCAATAATACATAATTAACAATAAAGTTAGGGAATTCTGTTTGCCTGGTTTTTGAAACTTTTTACAGATTGCCTCATGGTTACTCAGTTGTGAAACTATTTGCAAACACAGCTCATTAAGTAAACAAGGTTAACTTCATAAACTCACCACTAGATGTCTCCAGAAGCCATACTGAGACAGGCTGCTCAGATGAGTTTTTGTTTTCTTTGATCCCAAATTGCATTGCCAGGGATTCAGCTCTAATTGTTTGCAGAGCCTGCACTCTGGCAAAACTTTTCCCCATTGTCTTAGGTCATTAAAAGTACCTCCAGTAGTTATAGTCACAGTAAATCACGTAGAAGAGAAATGTAAGAGTTATCTATTCAGAAGTGCTGTAAGTAAAATGAATATTTTTACTAAATATTGTTTTGAAAATTATAACAGAACTCTGTTAGTTATATACATGTATAACTATTTCTGGAAAAAGTTGTCACAAATAAATAATACTTCCTGGATCACAGGAAATGGTCGTCATTGGCGTGTGAGAGTTTAAATGTTCATTTCCAGTAGGATTTTCGCTGGTCCTGTTGGATGTTTTCCAGTTTTGGCCCCAGACACAATGGGAGGTGGAGCCGCAGGTCTTTGGAATGTGTGACCCCCATGACTTTTGACAGAGCAGTCAACATTCCTCTGATCCCTCAATCTCCAGAGATATTAGCTGCAACATAAACCCCAGTCATGTTATTGGGAATAAAATAACAAGGATGAACTAAGATAATAAATCAAGTTACTCATTCAGTTCAGTTCCACAGAGTTACTTCCCAGCAAAACAAGTGAAAACCAAACCGAAACTTCCTGCCAGTTACCCCTACTGCAGAAGCACTAATAGTAATGCTAGTAATATTTTTAAATTATTGTATCTAAGCAAAATAAAATAATGGAATGGGAATAAACTGCAGCATGACAGACGGACTTCTTCCCTTCAGTGTCCTTATATGTCAGTAAAGTGTTTCTTTACTGCAGTTATGGAATTCTAAATTAAAGATGCTTCGCTGTGCTGGCATAGTTATTGAATTATGAGGCCAGTGAATATTCATGACACGTCTTGTAAATCATTAAAGAACGACCATTTACATTCAAGTTTTGTAATATTTACACTGAGCTAGACCAAACAGATACTAGTGGCATAAAGAAGTGTTGAAGTCTGATTTCTGAAAGCATTTTCTAAATAAAAGAGAATTCTGTTTTAATTGATGAGTATGTAACCTGTGCAGTAATTTTGGGGAATTATGTTATGTTAGGAGAGATATATTGAGAGGGGAATTGTATTTGAATCAACATTTCTTTTCATGTTTTTTTTTTTTTTTTTCAGATTTCTGTCCCTTCTGGCTGTCTTGGAATTAATTTAATTTTGTAAACATTTCCATCCAGCAATTCAAGTCCAATCTGTTATTTATTGTTTCCTTTTACTTAAAATGTTTGTCCTTATAAACAGATTTTGATCCATATCACTAATTGAAATACTAAAGGCATGTTTTATTCTCTCTCCAGGGGATGTGGTAGTTGGAGAACCAGCAGGGTCCATAGACCTTGGGGAAACCTGGCAGCGTGGCTGTAACGCCTGGGGTGTTCGAGGCTTCTTCCCCACATCATGCGTGAAGGAGCTGAACCTTTCAGGCCGCTCTCGGCAGCTGTCGGAACGTTCAGCACAGGCCCAGGCGTTAGAGCTCCCTCCTTATGCCATTGGTCAGGCCAGGGCCCTTATGAACCTCCATGCACAGCTCAATGAGGAGCTGGACTTCCGTGAGGGAGACTTGATCATTATTATCGGCCTGCCTGAGCCAGGCTGGTTCCAGGGGGAACTAGAGGGCCGACGTGGAATCTTTCCGGAAGGATTTGTAGAACTTCTAGGTCCTCTCCGTTCTCCTCAGGAACCAGTGGATTGTCAGTATTTAAACAACGAATCTGAACAATTTAATTATGAGGACGCTTATGATGTAGGAGAGGGGACTGAAGAGGAAGGTGTGGAGGAAGGGGAGGTTTTTGTGACAGACATAGAGGAGCAGAAAGATACTGCAGTAGAAGAAGAAAAGGAGGAGGAGGGAGGTATTTATGGAGTGGCACTATATGAGTTTCGTGCTATGGAACCTGGTGAGTTGGACTTTGATATTGGGGATCGCATACGTGTTGTAAGCACTTTGGAGGACGGCTGGCTTGAAGGTGAGCTGAGGGGACGACGTGGTATTTTTCCTCATCGTTTTGTCAAAATAGAAGATGACAGACCAAACATTGATGCAGAAACAAATGTTGAGCCTGAAGAAGAAAAGCAGGACAGCTGTCCCTCAGAATACAGCTCAGATCACATAGTTCCCAATGGATCAGAGAGCGATCCTGCATGGAGGACGTATGAGGATCACACAGTGTGGGATCTGGACTACTTTGAGAAGACAGAGGAGCAGAAGTGGCAAAGCGAAAACAAAAGTCAAACTAACAACAGAGGGCAAAGAGAGGAGGTTAACAGGCCTGACGCTCAGTCACGTAGACCTGTAGGTCCAGGGCATAGAAGGCCAGACAGACCCAAATCCACTCCACCAGCGAGGCCTAGACTTCCACCTCGACCAAACCTGCCCACACATAGCAACAGGTACAGTCATGGTAGCCCATCATCTAACACAAATCGATCTAACTATCCTAATGGTAACACACGAAACCTGCAGCCGAAACTTACTCATAGCCTCACTCTTCCTGGCTGGTCTAAAGAGAGCAGATACCACCAGAGGCCATCAGTGGACGGCAGCACCCCCACGAACAAAAGTACTAGTCTTGGTCAGGCCTTATTTAGCCTTGTTGACCGTCATAAGCAGGCGAGACTAACTCGCCATGCAAGTGTCAGTGATGCTGATCTGATGGGAAGAGCGGAGACTCTGCCACGTTCCCATCACACAGTGCGTAGCTCTAATGGCACAATGGCAGCCTCAGCCAGTGACTTGGAAGCCAAGCTATGCCAGCAGCTCTTTGAATTTGAGAAAAGCTTGACTTCCTTTAGTGATAGTACCATGAATTCAAGTACTTCCAGGGACAGGTTGTCAGAAGGCGACCTAAGCAGCCAGTCCCATATCTCCCGGCACTTTTCTATTTTGGATTACAGTGATGAAAGCGATATCATTCGAGGGTCCGCACATTCACCTGTATCCCACCTTGTGCAGTCTAACTCCACCTCCTCATTAGAAAGGCGCAGGACTTTACGCCCTCCCCCTCCCCGTCCTAGAGTTGTTCGTCCTGCAGCTCCAGTGCCATACAAACCAGCCCGCCCTGCTCCACGTCCCCCTCCTCGATGCCCAAGACAAAATACTGCTCCTCAGGGTGGCGGCTCTCTCACTAACCCCATCTTCTACACACCTGATGAGCAAACTATGCATATCCTTGACCAGGCAACAGAAGGACAGACTGAGTTTGGTGATCTCGCTACAGCCCAGGAACAGGAAATCCAACAACAGCTGGAAGCAGAGAAAGAGCTGGAGAGAGAGATGGAGTTGGAGAGTCAGAGACAGAGGGAAGAGGAGGAGAGGTACCAGCTGTTACTACGGCTACAAGAGGTGGAACATGACATGGAGGCATATGCACACACAGCAGAGGAACTCAGGACCATGTTGGAGGAGGAGGAAGATGAGACGGCGCGCATGCAGGCCCTGGAGAATCTGGAGTTCTGCAACTATACGCTGGAGACGCTGGCCCTGGAGCAGCAGCAGCTACAAGGTGAGATTGGAGGGGAAAAAAGTAATATTCCAGGAATCTAAAAATGAGACATCAGAGCTTACCAGATTTCCCCTGTGATGTTTTGTTGAAATCTCTCAGAAGCACACAACTCACACACACTTTAATAACACACTAATTATATGGATTCCACTGTTACTGAGGCAAACAAGACATCCTTATTTACTGTCCACAGTGATGAGGCCTGTGCATTTAAATTCAGGGTTATAGTTACGATGACTACGGTCGGTTCCCTTGTAGTGACAAAATGCAGGTCCTCATAATGCAGGTTCTAATTTTGAGGGGTAAGAGTTGTCTTAAGGCAGGCATGTTGTGGTTATGATAAGTCTCTCGGACATGTTAGTCAGTCTAATGTCTCCTTACCAAACGGAAACCTGTATGTATGTTCAGGATTTTATAAATTACCTCCAGTTAGGCAACATTTTTTCCAAGGTCTTACAATGCTGACATATAGAGTTTGATGAGCATTGAATGTGAGGATTCAGGAATTGTGTTCAGTAGGTTTGACTGATTTGCCATCAACTGTCAGGGTGCACAGTACTGTCTTTGGCGGCCCAGCACTTTTTTCACATAGGTACGAGGTGCATTCCTGCACATAGTGAGAGGGTACGCAATACACGTGGGCCTCTGCCTCATCTTCCTCTTTTTCCACTCTCTCTTCTCTCTCTCTTTCTTAGTGCCACACTCTTGTCTTTCCAAATTTCCAGCCTCTCTCACCTTCCTCAGACTTTCCTCACTCTGCAGCTTACATCCTTTTCCTTCATCATCTGTTCTTTCTTAAAAGGAGTTAGGAGACAGGGCACGGGGTGTGGTTTGGGGAGTTTTGCAGTAGTGGAGACGGTCAAAACATGGCCCACTCCAGAGCGGGACCCAAAGTCTGGTTGTGGCGAGCTGTGACATGGCCTATAGCGCATTTCTCCACCCTGTTTGGAATCATTCTGGAGCCCAGGACGAGCAGAGCAACAGGTAGGCTTTGATTAAACAGTGACACACATGTCTTAGCTGAGGGAAGTTGCTGCGAATCTGTGCATTAAGGGTCATTTTAACTGAGCTTTAATGCTTTTCACAGATGTGTCACTGAATTAGAGTTGGGGGTTTAATGCCTTGCTCAAGGGCACAAAGAGTGTTTGTTGAGAAAGTTTCATGTTGGTGTTGAATGTATGTGACTTAATTAGGGAAGAAGTGTGGAATGTTGTGGGGCTTTGTTTTACTTAACTTTCTTGATAAGAATGTCTTTTTATGGTGGCCAGCATTGTCATTCATCTGCTTAGTGACAATACTGAGGTATTATTTTATTTTGCATTAATATTAGGAATTGCTTTAAAATGCATATATAAGTTTTTAAGTTATTTTTACCACATTAGCATTAATAACAGATTTCCTTATGGTGTTATTAATCTATCAGTGATTTGATTTCTATGTCAGTGTTTTGTTTACATTATTCATGCTTGATTCACATGCATTAGCTTTGAAATGCATGCATAAATACATATTATTGACAGGTAATGTATTTTTATCACCTTTCAGACTGCAGAGCTTAACTCATACTAGTAGCTCATTTCTCTTAAACACACATCTCGACATACAATCATGGCCAAATGTTTTTGGAATGACATAAATGGATTCTTTGCTTGAATGTGCTTTTTTGTCATTACATTTATTTAAAACGTATTTAGTGCTTCTAATTTTTCATCAGCGTATCTCAGAAACACATGAAAATGTAAACAAAACAAACTAATTTCATTCCCAAAACTTTTGGCCACAAGTGTAGCCACAAAAGGATTTCAGTCTTATTTCTGCATTTCACAGAAACAATCATGCAGCTTTACTGAGTTCTATTGAAAGGCAGATGTTTTTAATTATATGGTGATGAACAATCACAAACTGTGACTGTCTCAAAGTCTTATTTTAGGCATTTGTTTAACTTTACTATCTCATCTTATTAATGTAATGTGATACTATCAGATGCCTCAAGTATATTTTAATTCATGTATACGTTTACTGTTTGTATTTTTGTTGTATTTAAACTTTCCGAATTATCTATTTTCTCCAGTTATGTTAAAGGTGAATCCTTTAGCTTTACGTAAGGAATCAGCCTGAGGCCAGGAACAGGTTCCATTGGCTACAGGTGCCTCTAAGGATCATGTAACCACATAGTTTCCATTTACACATCACAGCACAGGTATTCTCACCCCTTTTGCAATAAAAGTAAAATCAAACATCCAATCTCTTAAATATTTGTCATATTGTTATATGTGGAAATGGACTGAAATAGATACAGATAATTTCTAAGATTTAAGGTTCTACACCTGGATGGTAAAAACTACCAAGAACCCCACCATTGCATCATGTTTAATATGTCAGTTACCAAAATATTAGTTTGACACAAAACAGGATATGTTCATAGTATATTAAGTTTTTGTTTCGTTTTTCCTTTGTTCACTCAAAGGCATGTGCATTTTAGTACTAATTCTCAGTATCTTTGTTGTGAAAAATGTGTTTGTCATGCCTTTGCTATGAATCTGTGCACACACACACACATACACATCCTCACACACTCACCCAGGAGTGAATGTTTTTCCGTACTTTTGCAGGGTGTGTTCCTGAGTGTGATGTTTGAGAGACAATGGCAGCTTATTGTTACAAGGCAGGGAGTAACTTCAACACTTAGGTTTAATGTACAGAGGCCACAGTCCTTGTATATACTAGTAAAATAGTCCTACTTCATAAAGCTTTAACCATATGGAGTAAAAATATGTGCACAGTAAAACTTAATTAATTTGCATATCCCTTCAGTAGTTATCGAACAACATTTTAAACTTAAAATTCAAAGCATTAGCACAATTATATCCAACAGAAATAATTGCATAAATATTTTGATGACACCTCCGTAAATCAGTGTAAGATGTGACTGTTGCTTATGGTTATACACTTTCTCGACTCTCGACCACCTCTTTGTTTGTCCTCTTTTTTTCCTCTGACCTTCAGCCTCTTTTAATTCTTTAAACCCACTATTAAAACGCCTCCCTCAGTTTCCATGACAGCACAGCCCGATCAGTTTAACACTGTTTTCAGGATCTGTTTCAGCTTCAGGTTTCCTTCAGACAGCCTTGCAAACTAGGGGACTTGTAGGCTGTATGACCTTATTCCTGGATATCACAGCACTTTTTCTAGAGTTGATGCATATTGTTCAAGCCCTTGACAGTTTCATTTACATAAGCTAACACAGCCATGGAGAGGAATGTTGTATTTGACATTTCTGCAGTCGACATGCGTACACAAACAGAGAGTTTCGGTCGTGTTCTGCCACTGAAAGCTGAGATGTTAAACACTGATAATTAACAGACTTGCGTAATAAGACGACAGTGTCGTCAGGATTTTTGTGTTCAGTTTCACTGTGTGAAACTGCATCTTTTGTAAATTTAATTGCATGTAAACATGATTAGTAGCACTTTGTTTTAAGTGTTTACACTGTAAAAGAAAGTAGAGGATAGAACTTCTATAAAGGCATTTTTGCACAAATGTTTTTGCTTGTTGCAAAAATACTCATTATGCTTCTCTTTTTTTTTTACTGACACAGTTAGGGTTTCCTTTTTGGCTGTTAAAGTACACGTTTTTGTTTTGTCTCCTGGTTATTTGTCTATGTTTAACTTGATTCCAGTTCAGTGAAACAAGGAAATGTAAATTCCTGAAAATCCAAATCCCTAAAAACTTTGGTTTTTGGTCTTCAAAAAAGGTCCAGACATGAATTACACCTTAATTTGAAGGTAAATTGAAAGTAGCTTTAGTGTGTGTCTGTACGTCACGTGTATTTGAGTGTTTGTGAGGCCTTTAAACCTGTCCTTTTAGTCCCTGCCTCTTTCAGGGTGAGTTAGGGTGGGAGGGATATATTATACTCTAGCTTTATGAATAGGCTCCAGTTTTTTTCTCACACTAAAAGATCGTGTCTCTGCTGAGAGTGGGGACAGTCTTCAACAATAGCTCATTGTAATATGTGCAGCTACTTTTCCAGTGCTCTGCCCTAATCAGGTTGTGTTCCCTCTCAAATGTTTTAGTTGTTTTATTCTTTTACTTTCACTCGTTTTCCTCATTTCACTCTATCACTTCCTCATTGCTCTGGAAATCTTGTATTGAATTAAATCCTGCATGTGTGAATGCAGTACTCCTCCCTTAAGGATGTAACATTATCTGGCTATGGATTTTTTTCAGCTCATATCATGGCCTTTTAATTTGTGTTAACATGCAAAAGCTGTTTTTTAATTTAGAAAAAGACTGAAACAGACAAGCTGACAAGCTTTTGCCATTGTAACCAGCATTAGTGATGTGGTGGCCCCTACAGGAAAGAGTAAAAACAAAGAAAACAGTATACAAGGAAGGATGGCAGATTACTCATTGCAGAGAAAACAAAACAGTTGGTGCCAAAGTCTATTGCCGCTAAAGGAAGATTGTGAAGTTAATCTCCATCTTCCATCAAATAAAATCTCCAGGCAGACTGTTTTAATGCAAACAAAGGTAGTAGCCAATTAAAACAATGGGAGGGGCTGCAGGGCTAATCCTCCACTCATGTGACTCCACTGAATCATTAACCCGATAAGGCCCCTCCTTCCATAACCCTACCCCCCTTCTCCTTCCATGATTCGCTGAGATGGCTGCGGGGAGGATTCGATTCAGCTACACTGAGGACGGGGAGGTGCTTGGGCCAGGCAGTCCTGTTGAGGCAGTGAAGAGGAGACAGAGAAAACAAGTGGGAGAGTTACAGACAATATGCCTGACAGGTGGAGTCTCCCACAGTGCACTTTGTTATGGAATGCAGGACTCCAGAGAGAGGAAATAAGCCACGTTCAACAAGAAATCAGCTCAGCTCCGGGTAGGCTGATTTAAACAGCAGGAGCCATGAAGAGCCCGGTGGTTTATGGCAACCCAGTCATGCTTGGTCAAGTGGATTGGAACTATGGTGCCCCAATGAGGAGAGGGAAGAGTGTGGAGGAGCTGGGAGATGCTGGGTGGGCCAGAGAGAGGGAGAGGATGGCTCATCTTCAACAGTTACAGTATCTACACCATCTGCAGCTTCAGCAGCAACAGGTTGGTTATCCTGGGTATGGAGTAGTTCCACCTGGTCAACCACAGGGACCAGTTATGGTAGCAAGTCCTGGTGGTGACCCAGTTCCAGCTCCAGGATTTCCTATGCCAGTGCATGGTGGCATGGTGCCTCTTCAGCCAGGACCAGTGGTGCCAGTTGGTGGGCCAGTATCATCCTCCATGCATGTGCCAGCTCCGTGGCCAGGACAATGGGAGAACCAAGCCCAAATTAGACAAGGCAATGACATGCGGGCTCCAGGCCAGGACGTTTACTTCCACCCAGGCTCACAGGATGGTCACCTTGAATTGAGGATATCTGAATGGAAAGGCAAACATTGTTTCTACCAGGGCCCTGATGATTACAGTCACCAGGATTACAACAGAGTGCCTCAAGAAAAGGACATTGACTTACAAAGTCATGAAAGACACGACCGGTCAGATGAAGACAGAAGAAGAAGAAGAGATGATTGGAGCAGAGAAAATGAACACAGCTCTGACCGCTATGCCCGCAAGAATCAAAGAGACTTAGAAGAGTATGATCATAAAGATAGATACAAGTATCGGGACCACGATAGGAAATACAATGACCGCTATGATGACAGAGATCGGCAATATTATGACAACAGGAAGTACAGAGAACAGGACAGTTACAACAGTGAGTACGAGGATTACTATGATCGGAAAGACAGCTATGCCCACAGAGATGATTACTATGAACACAGAGACCGTGATCACTACCATGACCATGACAGGGATTATTATAACTCAAAAGAAAGTAGTCGCTACAGAGAAAAGGACCGCTACCAGCGTAGAGAGCATGACTACTACGATGAGAAAAAACGCAAGGATGAGTACTATGACCGGCACGCAGAGGATCGATACGACTCCAGAGAATATAAAGACAGGGATGTCTATAGTCAAAGGAGTGACGAAACTTACTCCTCTAAAAGAAGGGGCCAGTATGACTCTGGGCTAAATGAGCACAGGGGTCAGAGGGAGAGGGACCACTATGGCAGATACAAGGATGTAGATGAAGAGCACTACAGAAGAGACAACTACAAAACAAGGGAGCACTATGACAGGAGGCCAGTGGACCACTATGACCACGAGAATGAAGACCGCCACAATCACACGCAGACTGACCCGTATGATTCCAGACATGCTGAATATTCCCACTTCAGAGGCAGAGACAGATTTCGAGATTTACGTTCCCTTTCTATGGATTCGCAACATGACGAAACCCCCAAAAAGGATCGTAAGACACACTGTGAGGAATGGGTTGAGCAACAGAACCAGAAGTTTGCTCTTAGGGAAGTGCACTCTTATGAGGATCCCATTATATACCGGCACGATGATGAGCAGGAAAAGGGCTATGAGTCCAGTGCTGGGAGTTCAGGTCGAAAGCGGGGCCGTAAACCTGTGTATGTGGGTTCGTTGGATAGGAACAGCTTCTACAGGAAGACAGCTCCGAGCTCCTTGCGAAAGTCACAGTTCGCCACCAACAGGAAAGAAAAGAAAGGTAAACAGTGGGAAAGTCATGTGAGAGAAGGCACTCTGTTGTTTTTTCAAGGCACGAGTTACTAATCTCACTTCTAAACTTGATTATGTGGGGGTTTGTTACGGTTACAATTCATCACTGGTAAAATCAACTTTGGATGCAAGGTGTTATTGTCATTCCTAAGCCCAGTAACTGACACAGGATGGAGACAGTGTTTGGTGTCTCAGTTCTTATCATTGTTGACCTCTAAAGGTACTCTAATCAATTTACAACCTGCTGACACAGAAGGTGCACTTTCAGCTGTGTGTGTGTGTGTGTTTGTGTCAGTATCTGTCTCAGAGTAAGGTGGACTGTCAAGTATGTGTAGGCGTAGGCACCTGAAGAACAGGTTTTATGGGTTCTTGGTTTTTGTTGTCTGTCATTCCCTCATGCTGTTCGACAGTTTTCCTGTTTTCTGTCATACTCTGCATTGCTGTTGCTGTATTCATTCAAAACTATTCTGTGCAGTTGTTGCATGACTGAAGGTCAGTTATTTACAGTCTCCATCACTTTCCTTCGATGGGGTTTTGTATATTTATAGAGACTACATTTCAATAACAGAACACTACACCGTCTCTGTTGAATACTGTGTTTTATATACAAACCATATTTCTGTTTACTGTATACATTCCTGCTTTAAATCTACACCCTATAACTGACTATATTTTGCAGTTATTCAACTTGTTTTACACAGAATTTACAATCGTGATCGTGTTGCTAAATTTGCAGGTTGCTTATAGTAGTTAAGAAATTGTTCAGAAGTCTTCAAATCCATGTTTATTTTTTTTAAGCTTGGAGAGATGCAGATGCATATCAGTTTTATAATCAGAAAAAGATCTCATGAAAGAAAAACAAATATTCTGACTTAGAATTTCTGGCCAATATGAGTTTTTTTGATATTCTGTGCTATTATCACCTAAGTTTGATCCCCAACTCTTGTAAATTCATGTTGTTACCTGTTCCTGTGAATGCAAATACAGAGTTTGCAGGGTTTAGTGATGAACATAGTTGACTCTGAGTTACTTTCATCTGCTCAAAATCCAAAAAGCCTCCAGGGAAACTTCCAAGAAGTAGGTGTGTGTGTGTGCTTGTGTACTTCTTCATGAGGAATTGATAAAAGAGAGTGCACACTTCTGGCTGTTTTCATTGTGTCTGAGAAGAAGCAGGTGGCGCCCCCTCGACCCCTCCCCCAGTCACCTAGAAACACACACACACACACACACAGTCCACATCAGCCCCCACCATAGATCCATTTCGGGAGTCCAAGTATTAATCCCTAGTGTCAGCAGCATGGTGAGTGGATGGCGGGGGTCTGTCTGGTGCCAGGCGGTGGCCAGCACTGCCCTGACTCCTTCACTGCAGGACTAGACTGATACTCTGTGTGTGTGTGTGTGTGTGTGTTCAAGAGGCCTTCAGAGGCTTATGTGAGAGATGACGCCATTTTTTTTTTTTTTTTTCCAAAAGACACACACACATATGCACACTTACTCCCTTACTCCTGCAGTGTGTTCTTGTCATCCGTTAATCTTGTTAAACTGTTGCAGCTTGGTCAGGGGTTCGCCCGAGTAAAGCATTTGATTACAGGGTTAAAAACATTAGACCATCTCGTAGCTCTTATTTAGCTTACACTGTGATTCAGTGACATTGAGGTGATGGCTAAGGCTGTAGGGGACACGTCTTAAACATGTTTAAAGACTCTTTTTGAGATATTAGGCTTATCTCGAAGACCATTTAATAGAATCTACTCATTAATGTTCTATCTTCCTCATCTTCTGTATTTGTGTGTGTAGTTGTGCTTTATTTTCTATTTTTATGCGATTCCCTGTGTACATTTTGCAGCACACATTGCATGTTACACACATAACTGAAGCAGGAATAGGCGAGCATGCGGCCCATGTTGAAACCATGTTGTTGATGTTTAATCAAATGCATCCCTTTTACAGAAATTGCATATGAACAGTTTAGCTATGTATCATTATCCAGCTATGGTCTGGCAGGGCAGACTGTGTTTTCCTTTGTAATCCTTTGCTGCGATTGGTGAAGGAATTGGGCGAGGAAATGAGCAGTTTATACAGGAAATCTCTGTGAAAGGTCTCGGTTTGTGGCACTATATTGTCAAAATATGACTTCTCTCATGACTGGCAGGCAAAGTTTGGTTTGGACTCTAAATGTCGACATGAATCAGGAGGAGTCCGACCCACATGTGTATGATTTTGGTGTCGAGACCTTCATAACTTTGCATCAGTAAATCTTTGATACACTTGAAGTAATTTTTGGTCATGATGCTGTTATCATATGTATATATTGGTTGGATAATTCAATAATTCTAATGACTTTTCATCAATAATACATATAACTACACGTCATCAGGACTTGCATGCTTCCTTTCTGGGTCACATGATGCTGCTGGTACCTGCATAAGAATAAACACCAATGCTCTCTGTGCTTTTTTTTTTCAGACAGTGAAGTTTTTTCCCATACAGCTATCTATCTAGCATTTGGATCTTTTACCTTGTGCACTTTCCCACGAGGGCTAATTTGTTCGTAATAAGTACATTATCACAGAAACACTCACATGTTTACACTCATGTGAATGTGGAATGCAAATGCAGTTAATTTATAACAGTGACAAAGGAATGTCCATCAAACGTCTTTTCTATTTTGGGGGGATTAATTATGAGCTGCATAAACAATAACCGCACTGGATAAGTATTCTCTAATTATGCTGCTGTATTTAGACTAACTGCTCTCTTTTGTACCCTTGCTGCCTGACAAATTAGTACTTTGTGTTTGGTGCATAGTCACTGAGCTCCACATCATAACTCAGTCTAGCATTTTTAGTCCCTACATTACACCTTAAACCTCTCTCAGTAATAAAATACTGCACTTCACCACCAGTTATGTTGATGTTAACTTGTGGTAAAGGCTAGTGAAGTTTGCATATTTGGTGTTTTCCACATTGCTATTGTGGTTGCAGGTGCTCGTGTAGCTTAAAATAACATTAGTTTAGCTAATTTACATGTTCATACAGTGATCATGCCACTGTCTTCTGTGGGTAACCGGTAGAGACTCTAACAAAAGGGTCATAAATCTTAAAATCCTGCTGTATAAACACGCCATTTCCAGTATCAGTGTATTTATTTTTTGGGTTATAAATCAGCAGCTGTTGTTAGAGCTGATTAAAACCATCAATGCAATAAATATGGGCTACTACTTTGAAGGATGTAATGTTATAATTTGTTGCACAGCTCTGTTTGTGTGCAGAGTACAAGGATCATCATAATGTAACTGTCTTATTAAGCACTGGGAGAACACACAGAGCCGTCGGGCAGATCCTTGCCTTTACTTGTCCTGCATTTAAAAACAGATATGATACTGTTCATTCATATCTTTTAAAGGCTCAAGGCAGTTCTCACACAGTTTTCCCACACACTACTGAAGGCAGCAGAATTAAGATTATATACAAAATAGACAGAACCAGGAAAATTAAATGGAGCACTTTTTCCTCAGATATTTACATAATCCTCAGAGTTTCAAGTGATCATTAAAATGGTTAAAAGTGTCTTTTTTACTAATGTATGATACAACTAAAGCACCTGCTAGGCCCAATACACGTATTGTCCTCTCCTTTTCCATTAAGTTGAAGACAGTACTGCTTTGATTGAACAGGCCTCCTCATTTAATTGCCTGTTAGCCAGTTTGGCTCTCCACGCACATATGCAAAGTTGATGATCTCTTGAAGCAATCGGATATTGTTCATCATTGAAATGTGACCAAATGAGAAATTCCAAGGAAGCCATAGATCGCGGTCTGGGTCCCATTTGGAATTCCAACCCCAAACCATTGTAACATCTGATTTATTTGACTTGTTAATTAGATTGCAGCCTTATCCACTTACAAAAAGGCAAACACTGGATTAGATTCTTTGCGCTGCAGTACATTTATCTGTACAGAGTTCGCTTTTACAACAGTGGTTGCTGTGTTAGATTCTGCCAGTGGCTGGAATGTGGCCTTTTGACATTTGACCCCTGGAGATAAACTGGATGGTATGCCACTGAATAAGCTTCTGTGTCCATCTTTTAAGGGACAAGGCACAGCAGTTGTTGGTACAAAGCAGGACAAAAGGCCAGAGATGTAGACAAATGAGAATGTTTGTATACCTGTGTATATTTTAATAGATTATATTAAAAAAAAAAAAGTTCAAAGATTTAACAGTTTAGTGGTACAGAAGTGTGTATACAAACCAGTGCTGCTGGAATCTATATGAAGATGCCACAGCTTGATGCCTTTAACAGTGCTTTCTGTAGTACTTAGACTGACAGTTTCTTTTTCTTCTGCCAGTGACTGGCGTCATGCATTTTTTTTATAGACTCGGGTATTAATTGCAGGCCAGGGCTTGCAGGTCTCCAGGTAAATAATGTTGCTTTAGTTGGTATTTAATAGTCATACAGGATCTATCTCAAGCTGTTTCTTGTCCCAGCTGAACTTGCAGCACAAACACACAGAGTTGCTCATGTGATTATTTGTGCAAAGCCACTCCCTGCACGCCAAAACTTGGCTTGATATGAGGAGGGCCCCTGCTATTCTTGTTGCTGTGGCAACTGTGCACTCTTCTGTGAACTTTGGAGCAGAGCACACACAGCAGTGATTGTGTCTGACCTTACAGCTCCCTGTGCAGGGCGAACTTCTGACTTTACATAGTTGTCATGCAGCACACTCTCCAGATTTGAATGAATGTATTAAATTACTGTTTGGAAGCTGGAAATAATAATCCTCAAAGGAAAGAAAGTTTTAGAAAGATGATAAAATACCTGGAGTTTACTTGGATGTTGGGTTTTTTTGAAGATGAAAGAACTGAAACATCCTTCAGTGCATGTCAGCTGGAGAATTAAAGAGGGGAATGTTGGATCCAGGTATCATCATTTTGATCGATTTCAGCCTGTCAGGGGTGGAGCCTAGTCAGCTGCTGGTGAACCATGAAACATGAAGCAGATTCCTCTGAAAGAGACCTAAATGAAGTAGATCTTTTCAGCATACAATAGCATATTCTTATGTATCTTCATACCATCTTGGTGAGTACAGGATTAAAGCAGTGTAGCACCTAAGAGGTGTTCTATTTTATTTAAATGAGCAGCTTTACAGTTAGCGCATAACCACACAACCAAGGGCTTTCCTTCATTTTTATTTGCTAAACATAACTGAAAAGTCAGGTAGATGCTTTTCAAGAAAGTATAAATTAAGTTAGATGATGTCCAGGTGGCATCTGCCCTCTGAACATGTAACACCAAATAAAGAATTGCATGTTTAACTTCTGTATAAACCAAATTCAATAAAAATAAGTAGTGAATAGGGTTCGTATGGGTGCTTGAAATGGTCTGAAAAGTACTTTAATTTTAGTTGAACTGCATGAAAGCGCTTGCAATTATAACTCTGGGATGTGCTTTATTTGTTTCTAATATTAACTCTGCCAGGTTAGATGCCAAGCCAAAGCTACTTACAAAGAGGCGATACATTTTGAAAAATAAAACTTTATGTCCAAAAGGAATGTTAGCGGGTGCTCTCAGGTCGACTCCAAGTAAATTTTTATCTTAATCTTTGTCTCGGTGTGAGTGTGCCTGAAGAACACCAAGTGGCTTCCCTTTTTTAGGCTAAAACTTTGTGTTCTTTAATTTCAAAATTTTGTGCTATTATGAAACATAACTTTAGATAATAATAACATAATGCTTTGTACACCATTGTGATAAAAAAGTAAAAAAAAAATATCATGAGTATATATCTATTCCTGCAGATATGTATGTTACCCCAGTGATAAGGTGCTGTGCTGGAAAAAATTGAAAATGGCTCTTAAAAGAGCTTGAATATGACCTTGAAAGATGTGTATGAATCCTGAGTAAAGAATAGGCACACAGAAGTCCAAAAAACTCAAATTTTCAGCTATAAAGTTTTTCATCAAAGTTGAAAAACATGCTGAGTCCAGCTCCAGGTTTTAATATCTGCCACAGTGGTTGTCCTCCCTGGTGTGTGTGTGTCTTTGACTGCGTTCTTGTGTGTAATCACGGTGGGTTCCCATCTATTCTCATGGTAATTGGAGCACAGGAATGGAGTTTGTGCAGCGGGACACACAGTCCTCTGCAGACCTCAGGAGCTGGACTTCAGATTGACAATGGACTATCTTAGAATGGATGGTGTTGTTTGAAGCACTGTGTGTGTGTGTTCGGTGGGGGGGCATGCTTGTTTTTGAAGTGGTTTGAAGAAAGTTGCAAGCAGCAGGTGGGTGAAGTCTCACGATTGTCTTTCTTCCTTTTGTTGTATAGTCAGTGATGTAAAGATTTAGGGGACGCTAATGTGATTTTAAGTAAAAAAGAATTCATTCAGGGCTGTAACCAGTCAAAGAGACTTTGCCGTGCTAGATATGTTTTTAATGCAGTATTATGTGTTTCTTTGCATACATTTGAATGTACGATCTGACTAATTTTTAATTTAACCTTTGAATGACCTGAGTTATTTTAATGTTTGTGACAGTGGCTGTTGTCAAACTTAAATATGATGTAGTAAAATGGCTCAGACACTTTTACAGTCTGATTAAGGACACTCCTTGTTGTGACTAACCTTGACGTTCAGACTGTTGTGTATTTTTATCTACAAGATTAGTGATAAATTATGATTCACACAGTGGATGGGAGTCGACGTTTCAACCTGAAACTATTGACAAATCCCCACGTTAGGTTCCTGGTTTAGTCAGTTCTCTGGAAAACTTTTCTGAGAAAATCCCAAAGCTTCAACTTTAGAACATACACAAGTGTAAAATAGCCATCCAGGGTTTACTCTGCAAATACATCCAGTGACTCAGTAAAACCTGCCATCTTGAACAGCTCTGCTCTTCACCATTGGTTCCAGCTGTTGATGGTCGAGTCAAAGAAGAACCTTGTAATGTTTGACATGTCAGTAGTGAAGAAGTCAGTTCACCTTCTTATTTACTCTTTCATTTTTTGATTTCAGTCTAGTTTTATTTTGAGGAATTCTACTAGTTTTAGTTTATTTCTTATTTATTTATGTTAAAAGGAAAACCGTGATTTAGAGAAGCTGTCAAAGGTAGGATGAAAGATTGCATGACATCAAATACAGTTTGATTTATATTAACTGGTGAAAAGCAAACCTGGTTTTCCCTATAGTACTACTGGATTTGGCTTGTATTGTATTATTGTAGTTGAAGTTTTAATGCTCTTAAACTTTTTTTTTTAGTTTTTTTTTTTTTTTAACCACTAGTTGAAGTTTTAGTTTAATATTTTTCCATAACCCTGGTGTATGTTTGACCACATTTAAATAAAACACACTACCAACCTCACTGAATACACTAAATCAGAAGAGATGGTCTTGTTTATCAACTCCTTTGTGTGCTCATATTACCTAATTTATTTATTTTTTACATTTTAATATTAGTGTCTTCCTGCAAGGCTCACTTTTACTAATTTTGTTCTTTTTGACTTGTACTCATTTGTGGTAGGTCAGTCAATAAAAGCTGTCCAATCAAAACACATTTCTGCACAGTGAAAAGAAGTCGGTGTGGATAATGAGGATCACAGACACTCAAAGACAGGTTGTTCCACTGCCCTATATATGTTTTGCAGGAAGATGAGAATGATATTGTCAGTGTCTCACATTTGATAACACGGGTTTTATTTATCTCCTTTCTACTGCTTGTAAATGGGTCAGGGGTTTGAATGGAGCTCATTTTTTAATTGTCGTGATTCTGTTTTTCCATACCGACACTCCCAGCCCCCCGCAGAGCCACAACCCCTGCCTCCTATTTTCTGAATGTTTATTTTATTAGGAATAGATTTCACCATTATTTCCTCCCAGGACTAGTACTCCAGTGTTGTAGTAGTGTCGTGTATGTCCTTTGTTGCGGACTGTAACACACACCCAGATCAGTTTAACCTGTTGAATTTACAGCTTTGTGTAAAGCAGCAGATTGTGTGTATATGTGTGTGTTGTGTAATTAGCTGCTCTGCTGGCATTCAGTCACAGCTGTGTGATCCAATAGTTACTTGGCTGTTGTTGTACAGGTGTTTGCTGTTGGCCACCGCTGATGGAGGTTGACTCATCATGTTCTACGCAATGATGATCCATATGGCAACATATTCGATGTAACATTAAACCTGTCTGTGATAATGTGTCTGTGCTGTGGGTGGACAGCGGCAGGATGTAGTTAATGTCTACACTGCAAATATCAGTTTTCAGTGTTTAAGTTTATTAAGCTAGCAGCAGGAGAATTGCTTTAATGTTTTCAGGTGGGCTGAGTATCCATATTATATTAAAGAGAACATTGTGGTTCATTTTTAGCCTTCAGGTCAATAGGCTAGTCAGTGTATTTTAGTCCATTTGTAGTCTGTCAGCACTTTTGAAACATGTTTCTGACTCTGAAGAAATGCCTGAAAATGTACCCTTTTTCAGAACCGTTCAGACATAATATTACAGGACATCATGTTGTGTATGGATCACACAGCCTTAGTCCATACATGTGTCTTGGTTGTTCACATTTTTTATTTAACCAGTTAATGGCACAGTTCTTCATTTAGTGCAGGGCAACGTGTAGATTCTGTAGTAAATAATCATAATTACCACTAAATGAGCTCAAACAAAGGCTGGGCAATATATCAAATTCATTAGATTAAACAATTTGTGTTCTAAAAAATTATGAAAATAACCTAAATTGCAAAATCAAGATTATTCCTCAAGGGCAGGGGTCACCAACCCTGGTCCTCGAGATCTACTGTCCTGCATGTTTTAGATGCCCCTCTTCCAACACACTTGATTCAAATGATAAGCCTATCATCTAGCTCTGCAGAAGCCTGATAACAACTGTCAGGTGTGCTGGAAGAGGGGAATATCTAAAACATGCAGGATAGTAGATCTTGAGGACCAGGGTTGATGACCCCTGCTCTAGAAACCCTTCTTGTTCAACAAAATTTCCAAATGCAACCTGTTGTTTTAGTAAGGAACAAACATTGCTGAATCACGTAGCCTCAGTTTGTTTAGCTAGAAAAAAAACTGGTTAAATTCATTTATCATCCATAACACTGGAAAAAAACCATGTAATTACATTTTTTGGCCATATTGTCCTGCTCTAAGTAGAATTCCTCCAAACCTGCAGTCATTATGTGTTTGTAAAAACTACATTTACACCTGTCCATTATTATTTACTTTAAAAGAATTGAGCAAAATGTAAACTGTGTCAAAATGGGGTCATGCAGTTTCACAGGTTGGCTCTGATGGACACGCCTGCACATTTAAGCATGTGAAGTGGGGCATATGATGTGTTTGGGAGGATCAAACATGGGAATGAGCAAATTGATTCAAATTAACGCAGAGTCCTTTGTTTTCAGCCTCTTTTTGTGTGTTGTGTTGCTGTATGACTTTTTAAAGCCCATTAGTGAACTACTTACTCATTAGTGGGGAAATACTCGCGCTTTGGCAGTTGACAGGCATGTTGACGGATGCTGCAGGGAGGTAGTGCATGGTGCAAGCCATGAGAAAAGCTCCTTTGAGTTGAGACTTAGCCAAGTCACGTGAAGAGAGAGAGGGATGAGGTCAGGGTGGGAGGGAGACAAAGGGCAGGTGGCCAAGGGATCAGACACACAACACAAACACACACACACACACACACACACACACAGTTCCATTCCTTGTACTACTTCTGAAAACTTTGCTCAAATGGATGTTTCTAGAATTGAGATGTTTGTGGTCTAACCAACAACAAACAGAATCATTGCTATTGCTGCCATTTTGATAGATTTTGTTATACGAGTCATGATTTTAGTAGAGCGATGTTTGGAGTTTCATTTTCAGAGAAAAAAAATTCGTTATCTTTTCTTGAGTCTATACAAGCTTTATAATTCATCAGCCAGAGCATTTCCACTGCTTCACAATGCATCATTTGTAATACTAAGTTTTGACATATTCTAGTTAGAAATTGCAGCTTCTGCAATATGGATTGTGCAATATTTCAGATAATTGTGCTGCTATATTTGAGGTTTCATCAGACTCACTGTGGTTGGTTTTTCTTTGAGTGTATAGGAGTGTGGCTGTGTATGTTTGTATGCATGTGTTCTGTTGCATGCAAGATTTGAGAACTTCCGGCATTTAAACAC
This sequence comes from Apogon hyalosoma, assembly GCA_037367295.1. Classification (NCBI taxonomy): domain Eukaryota; kingdom Metazoa; phylum Chordata; class Actinopteri; order Kurtiformes; family Apogonidae; genus Apogon; species Apogon hyalosoma. The sequence goes on from JAPQRP010000013.1 coordinate 13,646,606, forward strand.
ATGAGTGTAAGCAGAGTTAACTTCATTAGCCTCTGACAGCATCTGTTGGAGGGGCAGGGGTGACATCACCCTTATCAGATGATACAAGCAGCACATGCTGCATCTTCCCAAGCTTAGTCTTAAGTGGATACTCCAAAATATGCACAGAATACCTTCTAGAGCAGCCATTCTCAGTAACTGGGCTTCAGTGGTTCTAGTACAGTTTAGAGTGGTTAGAGTACAAATTTACAGGGGGGCTTCAAATAGTTTGTGGACAAAGATCATAGCTTTGACATGGTTTAAATCCCATGGCCCTCAGTTTTACACAGATGGACTTAAAGGCTGGTATCAACACTTGCAGAAGTGTATTGACCTAAATGGAGCAAATGTTGAAAATTAACTGTTTTGTTCAACTGCCCTTTCTCCATGAAGTTTTTGAAGCCTCCTCATAAACTGCTTTGCTATTTTAATATCTAAATATGCCCAGTAATTGAGATAAAAGAAAAATGACAAATTAAAACACATATTTTCAATGACTAGTGTTGTGATGTTTGAATATCACATCACTCTTGACAGATCCTGTACTGTGGTGGTTGTGCTTTCAGATGCAGTGACACAAGATCAGTTTGTTTATGAAATGAATAACTAATAATAACAACAGCATTTTCTCTTCTTTTTTTGGCATCCCACCATCATGTGACATGTTAATTTTACTTGTATAAATAGAATTCTTGTATTTTTTTCTCCTTTTTTCTCCTTTTTTAGCACCTGTTGACATCACAGCTTACCCAGGGTCTTACTGGTAGTTACAGTCACCACGTACAATGTGCACATCTCCCATACGTGGGTCCTGGGTCCCTCTCATAAGTCTTCAGCTGTGTTATCTCTGTAGCCTCTAACTGTCTCTTCTTTAATGTCTGCTGGTCCCTGAGAGCCTGTATGTCTGCCACTGCTGTCACAGGCCATTGTACCACACACAAAGAGCCTGAGTCCACTCCAGTTTTGCGTCCATTCATAAAAAGCGCTGGTGCGTGAACCAGGCTCTCCCTCCAGTCCGGGGCTCCCCCCCAGATCAGCCCTGTGCCAGTGATAGCAGAGACATTGATCAAAAGCTGACAAGATGAGGAGGAAAGGCCCGGCCTGGAGGGTGGACAGGAATATGTTTGGATACAATGAATGGAGTCATGGGTGGGGAAGGATTTTTTTTGCCATGCTCTTTTCCTTGTCAGACTTTTTCAGAGAAACCCTTTTTTGTTATTTCCTATGTACAACAAGTTCAGCTTTTACACCAATTTCATGGCAGTCAGTGAGCTGAAATTGATACATTTACACACTTTTCTTAAATAGGATTTTGACAGATTTAACCCTTTTAAGACTGCCATTATAAGAAGCCGCCTAGGTGTCTTCATGTTTTCTTTGCAATAAAATTGTCAGAAAATGTTTGTTTTTTTTACCAATTGTTTTGCACTTTTGTTTTCAGGAAGAACTTAACTTTCAATATCTGGCCATTAATTATTATTGTTCTAAATAATAAATGCTTAAAATAATGTGTTTTAGTAAAAATGGGGGGAAAAAAAACGACTTGATGTTTTTAGCATGTTATCATAAACAACTGAAACTTTGAGATCGCAGAAATAAACTTTCAACTATTTTACATCTGCTCAAACATGCATTTTGGTCTTGAACATTCAGTATCCATATTATGGCTTCATATTTTTTGTTATTTCTAGGCGTTCTTAGCCTGTGTGGAAGTCTCTGAAAAAGTTCCTTTCTACTTGTAAGTCCCACATTGCTGACGTAAAGTGTTATATAGTGTCAGAAAGCTCAGGATCTCAGCTTTCCAATGCTGTTTGAATTTTGTGGATGGCACCGGAGAGATTGCAGTTGTTAAAGGTGATTGGATTTGTTCGAAACCTGCTGAAAATAACTGATTTGAAGCCTGTTTCTCAAATTAGGAACTTTAAGCATAAAGGCATTAGAGTAGCATGGGAATACTGAAAAATATCATTGTTCTTTTCATATCAGGATCATCACCAAAGTCCCAAAGTGATGGAACAGAAAATAGGTCTTAAATTGCATGGATAGTCTTAGAAAGTACTTCCTTAACTTGAAAACCTGTAGGAACCCCATTGAGATCTGTTACCTTGTGATTTTACATAATAAAGCTGCATCTAGATTTATCTAAATCTGCTTCCTTTGCCTTTTTTTAGAGATGACCCTCCTGTCGTCCCAACCCAAGCCTTCGGATTCTACTCCGGTCTCAGACACGACCCAAACAGCGAGCACCGGCACCGAAGACCCTGAAGTTAGAATGTTAGAGAAGAGGTCAAAGGTCATAGAGGAGCTGCTGCAGACGGAGAAGGACTACATCAAAGACCTGCAGATGTGTGTCGAGGAGATCATTGAGCCACTGCAGCAGAAACAGGTAAAGTGATGTTATTAACATTACATCAGAAGAATAAATATAAGATATTTTCCAGCTTGGCTTTGTGTGAATTTCATCACTATAACCCTCTGTTAAACTCTTCTAAAGGTGAAGAACGTGGACTTTGATGGACTGTTTGGAAACATCAGTACAGTGATTGACCTTTCACAGCGGCTCTGTGATACCCTGCATGACACAGACTCTATTGGTAGGATTTATGTTTTATAATTATTTTAAAGGGGTCATATGCAGGTCATATGCATATCAGGATTTCCACAACCCAACTGAATTCCTTAATTTATTATGTCTATAACTAGTTATGTCATGACATTTGTACATATAAGGTCAAAACTTCCGATGAGCATTTCTCCGAGTACGACATAATTGTTTATCAGCAGCAGCGGTTGTAGTCTATGCTGAGAGTATGTCCAAACTTTGAGCTGAGTACCTAAAATGTTCAGTTTTTGGTTGTATTAACAAACACAAGTGGCTTAATAGGACAGAGCAGCACAGTCAACAACCTGGAGGGGGTGGGGCATGAAGTGGCTCATTTGCATTTAAAGGGCCAGCGCTCAAAATAACCTTTTTGATGTCATTACTCAGAAATGGGGTTAAAGATGGACCTGAGGAGTTGAATTAATGAAGAATTCAGACTCAAACATAGCATTTACAGTTTATTTAGACCACAGGGAAATGTTTAAAATGTATAATTCCATTTAAAAAACATCAACTGAGGAAATGTTTGATTTATTGTTGTTAAAAAGAGTAGACTGTTTCTTTAAATGCTTAAATTGAAACAAAGCCGAAAATGAATTCACCTTACTTTCTATTTGCATATTTGTTTAGATTTTTTTATTATTTTTTTTACTGTCACTAGACTAGAGTGTGTTTTAATCCATTTATAATCTGTCAGCACTTTAATCTGTTAGAGTTTGTGGGGGTGAATGGGTGGAAATACATTCTTTTACAGAAAGATGTTGACAAATGTGCTGTATATCACTATTCAGACAAAATATAACTTGGCATTATTTCTTGTACAGAAACTGGTCTATGAATATGTTTTGATTGCAGAGCACCACTTTTTTAATTTAACCAGTGAATGGTCAGTTTTTTCATTTATTGCAGGACAACATGATCCTCTGTAGTAAATAATCATAATAATTAAGACTAAATATTAAATATACAGGAACAAAGAGGCAGAAAATATATCAAATTCATTTGAATCAAGGGTTTGCTTTCTGAAAATTATGAAAAAATACCTAAATTGCAAAATTTAAATTGTTCCTCTGGAGAGAGTCTGGCCAACAAAATCTCAAAATGCCACCTTTTTGCTTGTTATACATTAATTAGGAAAGTGTTTTGTCTTTCTTACTTAATGTATAGTTTTAGTGGGAAATGAGTATTTTTGAATCACATTTTAGCTTTATCTTCGGTTCATTTAACCAGAAAATAAATGATTATAAGCATAAATCTTCAATCACACTGGAAAAAAAACAGGTTTGATTTGAAATAACCAACAAGAAACCCTTCTTACTTATTCTGTACCTTGTGCTTTCAGGTAAGGTCTTTCTTGATTATAAGGCCGAGCTGGAAGAGGTCTATAAAATCTACTGCCAGAACCATGATGATGCCATCTCCTTGCTTGAGAGCTATGAAAAAGATGAAACCATCCAGCGCCACGTGTTGGAGTGTCTGGAGAGGCTGAGGTGAGTCACGGCGCAGGAGGAAATGTCTGAAAAGTAACACCAGTTTTAGCATTTCAGCCTTGACCTTTTTAATAATAATGGGTTTTGCATGTGAGTGACCAGAAATCTGCATGTTTGTGTGTGTGTTCGAGCATGAAAGCCACAATGAGCTTGAAATAAAACGCTGACTGAGATCATTTTTAATCATTATTGTTTCTAGATTTATGAAGTGAAAATTTAATTTATTTAATGTCGTTGGATCTATGTAAATATATTTCCCTGTGTCATAGTTTCATTTTTCCATCATTCATTACAATCTGAACCTGTTTAGGAGTTCAAGACAGGGTTTACCATCGACTTATGTTCACGTGAAATTAACTTATGATGGTTCTTTAGAAGACTTTGAACTTTAATGGGCGTTCAAGTTATCAGAGACAAGCTCAGTTGTGGTCAATCTTTAAACAGAGGAAATAAAAGTAAAATGTAGCAGCAGCTTTGATACTCATGTGCGTAGAGTTTTTTTTTAGAGGTCAGTAATGCAGAGCAGTTAAAGAATGCGCCCTACCTTGTTTCACCTGTCGAGTTTCACCAGCAGTGACTCAGGTGTGTTTCGGCACCAAGACACTTGTTCTGTGAAATAAAGGCATCTGCGTTTGAAGATAAACAAAGGTTTTGTTAAGGCGCTGGTTCAGAGGACAAACCCTCCTACAACAAAATGGACGTACAGTGTGCATTTACACACAGCCAATCCCTTTTTGACACAGTTCTGTTTTAGTTTCATTATTCTTTTAGGACACAGTCACCACATTCAAGGCAGGATTCATAGTCCTTTTTGTAAAAGTTTCTGCGTCTGTTTATCTTCGCAAAGGTCATGTGTGCCGCCCCATTTTACTGAGCACCGTTTTTACAGCTACACTGGGAGTCTGTCCAGGTTTAAGACACAAAACCATAACAACGGAACAGCAGGTGTGGCTGACTTGGCTGTTTTTTGCGAGGTGTATATCAAATGTGGATTTACTTCATGGACAAATAAACCTGTTGAATTGTGTAAATGTTTCAAACATGAATTCTAGTTTGTGATAGGCTTATAAATCCTGTTTTTGTTATCTTCCTATCTCTTTCCACCCTTCCTTCAAACAGGGCCATTTATCGAGAGTGGTAAGTCACCATAACGAGTGCCGTCACCATTTCCAGCATGAGAATCGTCCTGACCGCATGCTTATTACTCACTAACCCCCTGGGAAATGACCTTTGTGTGTTTGTGTGTGTGTCGTTTTGTGTTAAACCTAAAACTGAAACTGAGTGCGGAAACATTTGAAAGTCATCGCTGTCAACATAAGTTCATTTCAGTTTCTTTCCACGGACTGAGATGTGACTTGTATCTTGACTGTTTGGTGTTTGCATGTTGTTGTGAAGAAAAATACTGAACATGAACACGACCCCTCCTCTCATAAGTAACTGTTGATCCTGGAAAATACATGTAATGCCATCTCCTGGACTGAAACAGCAACAACAGCAATTTCATTTTCATTTATTTGTCACTAGTTTAAGTTGATATTCTTGAAAAACATCAGTTAAAATGTACATTGAAACACCTGAAGATGAGATATAGATCAACCAAAACCAAATAAGTCACTTGTGATTTGTGTATATCTAAAGTTTTTACTGTTAAGACAGACTGAATACAAAAAGCTTTTCTGTGTTTTCTGAATTTAGCTGTAAGAGCTGTTCGTCCTCTAGATTGTGTTAAAACTAAGCAAATCAATGTTTTATTTCTTTTATGATTTGTGTTTTCCTTGTCATTACCATCTGCTAGTATGTGTCATCATCAGAATATATGCGTATATTGTACGATGATGGCTGCATACTGTTATGGCGCACATGAAAACGTGCTATATGTAAACATTTTCTTAACAGAAGTCAGTAGTTGTGGCTGTGGCTCTTCACATACTAAATCACCTTTACGTTCCACTAAAATATCATCCGCTTCTTTTTCAGGGGAAAAACGAATTACATCAACCTCGGCTCCTTCTTGATCAAGCCGGTGCAGAGGGTGATGCGTTACCCGCTGCTGCTCATGGAGCTGTTGGGGGCCACACCTGAGAGCCACCATGACCGGCCCCAGCTGACTCAGGCCCTGCAGGCCGTCAAGGAGATCAACGTCAACATCAATGAGTACAAGCGCAGGAAAGATCTGGGTAAGACCGGACTTCAGCCTCATTTTGTAACTATTGCAACGATTGCATAAACACAGGCTGCTACTTTCATTACTTTGTGATCAAACTGGTTTTAAATGCCGTCCACAGTGGTGAAATACAGGAAAGGGGACGAAGACACTTTTATTGACAAGATCTCCAAGCTGAGCATGCACTCCATTATCAAGAAATCCAACCGAGTCAGCAGCCACCTCAAGCACCTCACGGGAATCTCACCCCAGGTACTTCACTGCTCTGAGAAGAAAAAAAACAAACACAAGCGGGCCTGACTGTTGGGCATTAACTCATTTTTGTCGCCTTTGTATTTTAGGTTAAAGATGAAGCATTTGATGAGGCTGAAAAGAAGTTCAGACTGCAGGAAAGACTCATTAAGTCTTTTATTCGGGACATTTCATTGTACCTGCAGCATATAAGGGTATGAGCACTTTGAATTCATGAGTCTGCATCTGTTTACCTCTACTCCTCTGCATCTCTCGGGCAGAAATTGAACTTTTTATTCCGCTACATCAGACTGACAGGTTTAATGAAACCATGTCTCCAGATGTTGAAGGTCTCTGACAAAATACTTCCTGAACTAAATAATTTCTTTAAAAAGTCATAAAATACTTGAAAATGCATTGTCACAAACTGAAAACAAGCCTATTTTTCTGAGCTTATGATTTAATTTTAGACTTTAGAAATATATTCAAACACTACAAACAAATGATGGTTTTCTAGAATACTATGTATTTCTATAGATTAAACTAATCTTAACCTATATTACTGGCAATAAACAATAAACATCTACTGCAGTAATGTATTCATGAATAAAGCAGTACAACTTTATCAAAAAAAACATATACAATAGTATAACGCTAGTATTTTTCATACATTAAGCATATTTTAAGTCACATATGTTTACTTAAGTGACAAAATTAAACAGAAAATGTTCCTTTATGTGAATTCCACATCCTTCTTGAACTAAATCATCTCTTTAAATCTGCTGAATTACCTGAAAAATGCATTGTCACAAAACTGAAAACAAGCCTATGTTTCTGAGCTCATGATTAAATTAGAGACTTTTGAGAGATCTATAGTACTCATGGGACAACAACACTGCAAACAAATGGTGGTTTTCTAGAATATGATGTATTTTTGTAGAGTCAACTAATCTTAACTTAAACTACTAGAAATAAACAATAAACATCTTCAGTAAAATGCAACTAATATATGAATGCAGTAAAATTGATCCAAAAACAACATATTGGTGCTGTCGGGCGAAAACCTTCTAAGTCCATTTTTGGACTTTTTTTTTTCTTTTGTCAAAAAACGATTCTATTGGTCAGTCTTCATGTTGGCCTGACGGTTTTAGAAATATTCAATCAATGGGTTAGTGGTCATTTATTTAGAATATACTCCTCATTGCCTGTTTTTAAATCTCTTCTTAAAACCCACCTGTTTTTTGACACTCTTGCTATGTTGACATTTTGCTTATGTTGTTACATTTTAACCTGTTTTATTTATTTGATTTTATTATTTCTTAATGCTTTGACTAATTTGTTCACTGTGCTTTTAGTCTTCTGTACAGCACTTTGGTCCACTGTGGTTGTTTTTAAAGTGCTTTATAAATAAAGTTGGACTGGAATGGATAGTTTTTGTTTTTTTTCCAGTTTCCTGAAAAATAAGTGTTTTGGACATAAGAAGTTTCCACCCTACAGCGATGATAAACAATAGTATAACACCAGTATTTTTCATATATTAAGCACATTTGTTAACAGTTACATATGTCTAAGTGATATCTTTTGCTGTTTCTATGGAGTATTTTCACAGTCTGCCATCAGTACCTTTTAACAGATCGACTTCCTGCATAACAATCACATCTTAGTGCAACATGTATTGTAATTTTCCAAATTTCTCCTTCTCCTCCAGGAATCTGCCTCAGTCAAGGTCCTGGCAGCCATTAGTTTCTGTGATATCTACACAGAGCGCAGTATCCTGGACCCTGAGCGCTTCCAGAGGGCCCACCGCTGCATCAGTGACAAGCAGTTTACAGAATTTGTACGTCACCACCTTCCTACTATTAGTAATTTCATGTTGTGTGTTGAAACGTTCTGTGCTTTGCTTCATGTCTGACCACCAAATCCTTTGTTCCCTTTATCGTCTGAGCAGAAAGAACGCACAGAGGCCTTAGTCATAAACCCCCTGACCCAACTCCTCCTCATGTTCGCCGGTCCACACAAGCTCATCCAAAAACGCTTCGACAAGCTGTTGGACTACGATAATTGTAAGGAGCGCGCAGACCGCCTTAAAGACCGCCGCGTCCAGGACGAACTGCAGGTGGCACGCAACACCTACGAGGCTCTCAACGCCCAACTCCTGGACGAGCTTCCAAAGTTCTACGTCACTGCAGAGGAGCTGTTTACGGGGTGTGTGAGGGCCTTCGCTCAGGCCCAGAAGGACTTCATGAAGACCACACTCGGAGAACTTAAACCCCTCCTACAGGTGGGACACTGGGATTGTGAAATGTAGTTTTTTCATGTAGTCTTTCAGTTAATGTTTTTTTTTTTTGTTTAGAATTTCAGTGTAGTTTTACATGTTTTATTCTGAGGAAATTACTAGATTTTAGTTTCTCAGGTTTCAGTCTTGATTTATAGATCCAGGATATAGAAAAATGAAATGAAAGTTTTATTCTTGTGCACCACAAACTAATGATATTGACAGAAAATAAAACTGACTTTGCCTGTAGTTTTGGTCAGTTTTACTTTATACTGTGTTGTTCATTGTATTTTTTTTAATACATCATTCTAGTTTTAGTCCTAGTTTTTGTTACCTATGATAAGTCTACTATGTGGTATATATATTCCCTTTTTTTTTTTTTTTTGTAAATCCTGTATTAAGTTTCTAAACAGTTATATTTGTTGCTTCCAGTTTTCTAGCAAAGTTAGTACTGAGGGAAACCTAATTGCAAAGTTCCAAGAAGAATACGGCCGAGTTCTCCAGCTTCTTCAGAGCTTTAGTTTCTGCCCAGAGAACCTGCCTCCTGCTGCCTCCACGAAGAAACCCTTCGAGAAGAAGACCCTGGAGAAGCAGACCTCTAGAAAGCAGCTTCAAGGACCTGTGAGTTTAACGCTTCTCCTTTTATATTTGATCTGACATGCACATTTTCACAGTCAGCTGCGGTAGTATGTTGTCGTACTTGTTGGCGTGTTAAATGCTGTAAGAGTACAAGACGATGACATTTTTGGCATAACATCAGAACGGTTTTAAAGTACAAATATGATAAGTAGTTTCTTTAATTACTAATAATTGGTATTATTATTGCCCTGAAGACAAAAAAAAAAAAAATGACAACCTCTAGTAGCAAAATGTACTTAGTTGAATGTACTTTATTTTGTATTTATTTGTACTGGTATTATTAATATTTTTGTTGTGTATTTTATTTTTGTATTTTTATTTTCTATGTATTTTGAAAGTAAAAAATTTAAATATTGACAGGTTTTTGTTTTTTTGTCACTTTCAGCCCAACTGCATCCTGCAGACAGATGAGCACCGAGCTGGGCTGATGGCACGTTATGGCCCTGAGAAACTGTTCCAGGCAGAGAGGAACTTCAACGCTGCACAGGACCTGGATGTTTCCATACTGGAGGGAGATCTTGTGGGTGTTATCAAGCAACAGGACCCAATGGGCAGCCATAACCGGTGGCTAATTGATAATGGAGGTATTCAAAGATTCTTAATTGCACAGAACATACAGAGAATTGAGATACTGTTTCTCACCTTGTTCAATGTCATGCATTAAAAAAAAATACAATAAGGTTCAAAGTATTTTATTATTTCCTTGGGGCAAATTATTGTACTGCCAGTAGTACACACATCAAAAGCAAATGACAGATACAATACAAAAACACAAATCAAACACTTTTCACTATTCAGGAGCCTGATAGCAGCAGGAATGAAAGCGTTCTTGTGCCTACTGGTCCTGCTACGTGATAGGGCTTATCTGCAACCTGACTGAAGCAGCGTTAACTCAGACTGTGGAGGATGGGCGGAGTCATTCAGGACAGATCGGGCCTAAAACAGAGTTCTGATGCAGGCGTGTAAAGTCATTCTACGTCACTCCAGCAATTCTGCCTTTACGATACACTAGAGCAGGGTTATTGAAACCTGGTCCTCGAGGGCCAGTGTCCTGCATGCTTTAGATATTTCCCTCTTCCATCACACCTGGAAGCCATTCCATCATTATCAGGCTTCTTCAGAGCTGATGATGAGCTGGTCATTAACTGAACCCGGTGTGCCGGAAGAGGGGAGTATCGAAAACATGCAGGATACCGGCCCTTGAGGACAGGATTTGAATACCCCTGCCCAAGAGTCTGTCTTTATTTTTGATGGTGAGTAAACCAAACCAGCAGATAAAAGAAAAGGTTAAATCCGACTCAATAAAGAAATCTTCATTCAAGTCCTGCCGACATTAAAACTCCTGAGCTATTTAAGGATATTTAAACAGTATAAAGAATAAACTATAGCAGAATGTAAAGTGTACAGTCAGTCTTCTTACAGTATGGTAAATCTATGTTTTATCCACCGACCAAAATAATCCGGTGGAATCGGATGGAAAATGAGTTCTGGGATATAACTTGTTTCCTGTCCTTGTCTTATTTTGCAGTGACCAAGGGTTTTGTGTACAGCTCCTTCCTTAAACCGTACAACCCACGCCGAAGCCACTCAGATGTGTCCATTGAAAGTCAGTCGTCCAATGAGTCAGGTTACGGAGGCTCCTCCCCTGTTTTCTCCCGCCAGAACAGCAACAGCACGCTGACCTTTAACCAGGAAACGGCCACCGTTAGTTTTTCCACAACGCAGCCCCCAAGTCATTCCTCGCCACACCCTTCATTGGACTCTGCCTCGTCTCGTAGGAGTCACCACCGAGATGCTCTTAACCCCGACTCCAGTCAGAGCAACTCCATAAACTCCTCTCCCCGCAATCACTCCAGATTCCCAGACCAAGCGCACCGTAGTTCCCCCAGTCACAGAGACTCGGAGCCCTCCTACCGCCATTCGGCAGATCACAGAGACTCCTACGACACCAGTCATGCAAGTCCGAGCGGATACAGAGAGACCTCAGACCTCTCGGAAACGGACTCCTCACACAGTTCATCGCACAGAAATGGCCGATCCCAGCGGTACGGACACACCGACAAAACCTACAGCTCATACCAGTGGAGGAACGGAGAGAGCGGTGGACAGAGGAAGCCTGCGTACCCCAGAGAGGAGTACATCGAACCAGAGCCTGAACCCGAGCACGAGACCGACGTAGATGGTCACCAGGTGAGACTGGATTTCGCTGCTACATCTCATTCAGTTTGTTTAGTTTGCATTATATGCGTTTTGGTTGCATTATAACATTATTTTTAACATATAACATTTTTTTCTTTAGTTTTAGCTGTTTTGAGAAAAAACATCATTGCATAAGCTAAAAAAATATGATGAAAGAATGCATCCTGTCAAATATGATCGACCAATTCATTGAGTATAAGGTCCCGTATTATGCAAAGCCACTGTTTTTGTACACAATGAAAAAAAAATCAGATTTTGTTCATTGTATATTTCATGTCTATTTTATTTTAACTTTTATTTGTATTTCAGAAAATTTAATTGTTGTTCCTCTGCTTTTGCAGCTTCTAAACTGTGGTTGATGTTAACTTCTGTTTGAATTTATATTTTCCAGTGTAGTTAATCTGAGGGGGGGGGTCAGAGTTTTGTCAACTATAACAATAACCCAACAAACTAATTTTACCTTCGTTCTCTTTTTCCAGATTTATTACGCTCTCTACTCGTTTGATGCACGTTGCGCCAATGAGTTGAGCATCTCGGCCAATCAGAGGCTGCGGATACTGGAATTCCAGGACATGAACGGTAACAGTGAATGGTGGCTGGGGGAAGCAGGAGGCCGGCGAGGTTATGTGCCTTCAAATTACATCCGCAAATCAGAATATACATGAACATATTGTATCAGACTTCTGAGACTTTTTGGAAAGCTACACTGCGAGCACAGACGGAACAAAAAGGCAAACATCTGCATCAGCATCTGAACACGGTGACTTACGTTTGAGCTGTTGTCATGAAGTTTGATAGTGGAGAAGGACTGACTAGTGCTGCTGATTCGGCTCCTCAGAGTTAGCATTATATGCTTATATTTATAGATTTTTTTTATATTATTTTTACTCCATGGATACTGCACCCGACCCTTTTCTTGGTTTCCTGTGGAAGAAAAAAAAAAACAAAACCTGTGAATTGCACCAGAATTCTGCCATATTCTTTGGAGAAAATGCAATTTGTGTTTAAGAGAACAGTCTTGAAGGTTGGCATATTGGGAGATTGCAATGGAAATGTGAATGTTTTGGTTTCAGATCTTCAAACACAATCATCAAATGGTATGTGGACTTAACTTCGATGCTGTATTCAGTGACTCCATCTGCCTGTGGGTTGTTAGACCTCTACACACGATACATTAAAACTATGATATTCTGATAAACAGTCAAGCTTTGAGGCACTTAAGTGATGATCCACTGGTTGAGAATTTGAAGTGTCTGTGGAACAATCAGCAAGAGCTTGGAGTGTTGTTTGATATTTACATGGACCATCTGAATAAAAGCTAAGCATACACACGAGTGGCATATGAAATACAGTTTACATGCACTCCTATGGACACTGTGTAAACAGGGGATAACCTATTTAACCTATAAGGGAGGTTAATGAACAGGGAGAGAGAGACTGTGGTCTGTTCCGGACTCAGATTCTCCATATACTCCATGTACATTATATATAGTGCTGTATACTGAGAAAATGATATTGCACCCACTGTAAAGTGATCACTGTTTTAATTAAAAAAAAAAAAAAAAAAAAAACCAGCCTGGCTGATACGTAACGGTGTGTCTGAGTGTTTTCTGAGTGCTATTGCCTTGATGTATTTAACATTTTTCTTCACTACTTTTATTTAACCTTTATTTAACCACGTTGGTCCCATTGAGATGGGGGGGTCTCTTTTTTTAAGGGAGACCTGGCCAAGACGGCAGCAATAGTCACATCATTACAGGTTTACAATAATAAAAGCATTTGCTCACAGAAAAAAAAAAAAAAAAAAAAAGTGCTGCAGAGATATTGCTCCTTAAATTGTCCTACACCTTGCGATATCAAGGTCAGGGTAAGTTTATTTGTGCCCGTAGGTAGAGTTGTTCTGCAGTAACAGGAGAGGGCATTGGCATTATACATTAAAACAAAACGAACCTGGGGGGACAGAGCCTTTTCTATTGCTGCTCTCCAACCCTCTGGAACTCCCTCAAAATTAGAATCAGCTTTATTGGCCAAGTATGTGAACACATACAAGGAATTTGGCTTCGTTTTTTTTTTTTAGCTCACGATGTACAATTTCAGCATAAACCCAAACACATTTAAACTTAGACCTAATCTAAACAAACATTTGACTACAGACAAGGACAACAATGGGTTGCAAATAGTATAAGATCAATATGAATAACTGGGTAGATGTGTACAGAGATCCAGTCTATTAAAAATATATGTTTATGTATATATTATTTACAGTCAGGATTTATATTGTCAATATGTACAGAGTGCAAATGAATGTATAAATCCTATACTGTAATCACTACTATTAAATTAATAGTGTGAACAGCTGTAAAAATGCCTGAGAATATACTATTGGTTCAATGTTTGAGAGAGAATTCATGCATTTTAATTTCTTTTACGGGTAATCAAAAACAGATGACACTGGTGGTAAAATCACTTTATTTTCTTTAGTTCCAGTACGTAAATCTTTGAGGGTTTTTCTTTTTAGTGAATGTGTGTTTTCCATACAGACTGAATATTTCTATGATTACACCACTGACAGTCCTGCAGAAGATGTTGATCTGAATCTGGATGTGTGGTTGTTGAAGCTCATAAACATCTAAGGTAAATGACCTTTGACACTCAGAGAACAAATGGAAGGTTCAGCGTATTTGTATGTATTGATTATTGGCATATAAACAGTTTAGTCAGTTGCGCTCTCGACCAAGTAATTTTCTTTAAACTCTTCATTAACTGTAAAACTCCACATTACTTATATGTTTACAACCGACGACATGATTCTAACTTCATTTAGATGCATGCGATCCAAACCCATGTTTAAATGGAGGCGTTTGTGATCATGTTGGTGGAGGTTTCCAGTGTTTGTGTCCTGAACCGTACACAGGAAAGACATGTCAGTCAGATGCATGTATAGGAGTATTATTATAAGCATATACACTTGGAGAAACTGAATAATAATATTTATTAGAGGAAATTAAAGAAATAATGAATAAAATATCATTTTTGATTTCAACATAACAAAATAGGACAAGCGATAGAGTATTTATAATACTATATTCAAACAAATACCTTCATACTTCCATGTTCACATATAGAGGTGAAAAATGTGCATATATTAATCAGGCCAGAAAAGGGTACAGACATAAAGATGCCTGGTAAATACTGATTCAGCTTTTTTACTCCTTTAAACATTCTTCTGCATTTAAAAGTAAAGGTTAAAAAAAAAAACTAGAAATTTGCTGCCATCTAGTGGTAATTCTGTTGAAAGACCAGCAGTAGGTTGTATTGTGGATCTATGTAACCCTTTAAACCCTAAGCCTAAAATGGTACATCTGTAATTTTTTTAAAAATTATTATTATTATTGACTCTAAAGGGGTTAGAAAATATCCTGTGAGTCTTTTTGCCCATTTTCCCAGAGCTCTTAGATCTTTCAAAATCTAGCAGTCATTTACAGTTATCTGCATGTTATAATACTGCTAAAATGGATTCTCCAGCTTCTGGTACAGGCGTGAGTGACATTACCGTAATGACCCAGTAAAGCCTATAAAGTGCAATGTCTTAGGTTTCAGAGGCCGTTGGAATTTTTCCAAATTGCACAAACGGTGAAAGAGTTCCAGCATCCAAACTGCATAAGCAAAGGGTGTGTCAGTGATGACACGCCAGGTTTTAAAGAGTTAAAGCGTTAATGTCAAACTCATTTTAGATTAAGGGCAAACATACAGCCCAGTGGGTCAGACCAGTAAATTATTAGTATAATAAATTATAAAGAATAACAACACGAATGTTTTCTCTTCATTTTAGTGCAAAAAAGTAAAAAAATATATTAAACTATCCATCCTCAAAACAGTGCAAATTACCTGGACATCAACAACAACTTTTCAACAACAAAATTTATAACAAAAAATAAGTACAATTTTAACAAGTGGTGCCAGGCACAACAAACCCCGCCCCTCGCAAACATTTTACCTGATTTGCACTTTCTCTTATCATTGCGAAAACACATTTTTGGTGACCTCGACCTTGACCTTTGACCTACATTCACCAACATTTAATGGGATCTATTCTGGACCACCTCGTACCTTTCCTGAAAATTTCATGGAAATTGAACCAGTAGTTTTTGTGTAAAGTTGCTGACAAACAAACAAACAAACAAACAAACAAACAAACAGGCAAACAGACAAACAAAAAAATGACCCAAAAACAATACGGTGGGGTAACAGTATTAGGCCTCAGCTGTACATCACACCTCACATGTCCCAGTGGATCTACAAAAGCATAAAACATTTAGTAACAGACGTCTGGAACTGAATTATATAGCCTTTAGACTTAGTCACACCCTTGACTATTAATGTCTTTTGTGTAATTTTTGGACTTTGCAAATTCATCTCGTATGTTTGACACCCCTGGGTTAAAATAAAAACCTCATTTGAGAATTTGTTTTGCAGGGAAAGATGTTTGCAAGAACGTGGACTATGGAACTGAACTATGGAAGCTGTGTCGTCACATCGACTGCTCCTTACTATGAGTGCAAATGCAACCCCCCCCCCCCCACACACACACACACACCTGTAGGAAAGGTCAGATTTTCATTATAGACATTTCTAAGTTTTGTTCCATTCGACTATTTGTGAAAAAACAAGCCATTGCTCTTCTTCGCAGCTTCTCCCTGCAGGCTGAGTTCAACTCAGACTGGAGTTTCCTGCATCAAAGGTCCCAATCGCTTGTCCTTTCGCTGTGCCTGCGCTAATGGATACAGTGGGAGGTTGTGTGAAATCGGTTAAAACAAGTCTCCCTCTTTAAAAAACACACTCCAGCAGCCTTTTAAGACACTACACAGTTAAGCTTCAAAAAAAAAAAAAAAAAAAAAAAGGGGGGGGGCCGGGCTTAAGGACCATCTGCTCACTGCCCACTGTTGACGTTTGCTGTTGGTGAGAGAAACAGTCGAAGAAGGAGAAGAGTGTCTGGACTGGAATTCTTATTTCATCCTGCAGAAAAGAGGGGTGGAGGGGGGGCTTCAAAGAGTATGCAGGTTTTAATGAGATGGGGCCACATAATTACTGCAGGTGAGGGGTCATCCTGAAAAGCAGCTTGCATGTGCCACACATATTCAGATCTGTGCCAAATAACCCCTTTTTTCAGTTAAATTAACATGTAAACAGCTCCATTGTGAACATATGTTGATTAAAAAAAAATCTCTGTACTTTAAAGCAACACATAAGGAGTGGTGTGTTATCTGAACCATGTGTATTATCCTGTGAGAGGAATAAACAGGTAGGTTTTCAGGTTATTGTGACGGCTCTTATCCGCCAAAACACAAATATGTTTCTTTTAAACCTTTAACAACTGCAGTCTCTCTGGCGCTGCATTTTGCTCTTTACAGCGTTCATGTTACTGTAACTCCTGAACTGTTTGTGCTATTCACAAAATTCAAATGGCATCCACCAGCTGAGGTCCTGAGCTTTCCAACACTATACAACACTTTATGGCAGCAGTGTGGGACTTTATTACAAGTAGAAAGGAACTGTTTCAGAGACTTCCACACAGGCTAAAAAAAACGCCTGGAATTAACAAAAAATATGAAGCCATAGTATAGATACTGAATGTTCAAGACCAAAAAGCACGTTTGAGCAGATGTAAAATAGTTGAAAGTTTATTTTTGCAATCTCAAATAGGTTCGTTATGGAAATTTACAGTTGTTTCTGATAACAAATATGCTAAAAAACTTCAAGTCCGTTTTTTTTGTTTTTTGTTTTTACTAAAACACTTAGTTTTAAGCATTTATTATTTATAATAATGATCATTAATGGCCAGATGTTGAAAGCTTAGTTCTTCCTGAAATCAAAGGCGCAAAAGAATCGGCATTTTCTGACACTTTTATTGCAAAGAAAACATGAAGACACCTAGGCAGCCTGTTATAATGGCAGTCTTAAAAGGCTTCTCTGGGAACCCTGATGGAGATGATCAGCCCTGGTGTTTTATTCAGAAAAATAGCAAATTAAAGTAGAACTACTGCAATATCAGAAAATGTTCTGCAGGTAAATACTGGAAGATGTACATACATAACTATCTTCAGATCTCCTGTTTTCCCAGCCTCATGTTCTTTCCTTCTTTTGTTTTTCCCCCCTCATAGCTCCAGATATCCCTTCCACCATCCACGAGGCAGCCCCCCCCCACACACACACACACACACTGAGAGAGAAATTCATTTGGGAACTACCAGATATGTAACACTGGGTCTTTATGCGTTAATGTCTCATAATGTCATATTATAAAATGAAATGCAATCTGGGAAAAAAAAGTATGATCACAGCATTTTAAGAGCATTTCTGGAAGGGATGAAAAGAAAAGAGGTGGCTTTAAAAATTAAAAATGAACTTATGTAAATGTATTAAAATCATTCTGTCAAACTGTGTTGATCCGTGTTTGTGCTGTTTTGTTTGCAGTTGAGTTTCACTTGTGTTGATGACGACCTCTGTGTTGAATGAGATGAAACTCTTGAATAAAATAGTTTTGGATGGGTTCTACTTTGCTGTCTCGGAGGGTGCGCACTAAACCAATGCTGTAATAACGAACAACAACGTAATAATTTTGACCATTTAAAAAAATCAATAAAACCAATAATATTTCAACTCGGCAATAATGCAATACAATTAGGCCAATAATTTAATTAGTTTTACATTATTCACTGGTTATTATGTTATTGGCCTTGTATTAAAAAAAAATTTGAAAATGTAATAACTGCAGCCGGTAAAGTAAAAATACATTTCTTGGAAATAAAAGATTTTTTGCAGTTTTTGTGTGATTTGCTCATCAAAAGTAGGTATAGTGGATGGAACAGTCAACATATTCATTCATCAAGCATGCATACTATACAACACTCTCTCTCCTTTATTATATCTCAAACATTTTAATTACATTATTGGCAAGTCATTATGTAATTGGCTTTTTTACAGTTAGAATGGCCACAACTGTCATGTTATTATCAGATATTAATATTATTGGCCATTATTACATCACTGGTCGCTACAGTACTTTATGAGAAAGTTGTCACCAGTATTAATTTATTCATTTCCAAGAATACTAAAGAACTACACATTATTTCCAGTGATATGCTGAGCGGAACAGAAATAACAGAGAATAAAGAGTAAGAATAGGGAACAAGTAACGAAGAACAAGAATAGATGAGGTATTTTTAAAGAGCAAGGATAGAAAAAGTACTAATATTAAGTATTAGATCCACAACTGTAACTCTAAAATACATGCAGAAATTAGTAAAAAAATAATAATTCCTTCATATTTACACAGATGTCTCATGGTACATACGTATCTGAACTTGATCAGCTGCAAAAGTCAAATAATGCTGAGGTTCCCAAAAGAGTTTAAAAAGCTGAAATTGACAAGTAGTAAATCTATGTATAAAACACAAGGTTAAATAAATGACACTGTGATGTCGGAGTTGAAAGCAACGCCCTTAAGCACATAAAAACTCCCACGGAATCGATGCAGCTGGCTAAAAATTGACAAGCATGAGGTGAGGGTGAGGGTGTGACAGCGAGGCTTTGGGTATTAAAGTCGACTCGGATCATTTTTGTAGATCGAGCTGAGCAGACGCACACACGCACGCGCACGCGCACGCACACGCACACGCTCAGCACCATGTTGGCTGTTGGGGTCCTGCTTTTAAGCCTGAGTGTGTTGACTGTGCACGGACACGACCCGAATGTAAGCCTCTCATTATCGTTATGAATAAGTCTGTCGATGCCTTTAAGAGCCTGCTGAACTCTTCTTTCTTTTGTGTTTCTGTCGTTTTAGGCGGACGCCACATGTGAGAATCTCTTTTGCTGTTTCTGCATTTCAATGATGATGACCTGCAGCCAAAACCGATACTGAAATCACTTCTCTTGGTGTTTTATCGTGTTTTGCATCGACTGACTTACTAATATATTTCACTCCTATACGGTACTGTGCACAAGTGTAAGGCAGCCTTTAGCTTTGTCGTTTTTGTGGAGCTGAAATGGGTGCGTGTCTATTTCTAACAAGAAATATGCAGGAAATATGTGCACAGCATTGAAACACACATGCATTTTAGTTTTTAATATTATGTACACATTTGCAGCGTATTCCAGTTTTACATATATTACTGCAAATACTAAGAAATACATACGGAATGCAACCCTTATATGTATGTATTTATTTATTTTCAAGCATAAAATATGTGTAGCTTGAGTGAACTTTAACACTAGATTTTTTATGACATTATGATATTTTTTTGTAATTGTCAAGTAAATATTTTTTGTCACTTTTTCTTAATTGAATCATTCTTAATCAGTCAAAAAAAAAAAAAATCAAATAATAAAAAAATGCAGCTTTTGAGCTTATCTTGTATCACATCCCCATAAAGTTATATTATAATCATTGTACCTGGAGCTTGGATTTTATTAACTGCATTTATTTACATTGTACATATTTGTTAAATGTATTAATTAATTAACTACATGCTTGACCTGAAGTGTCTTTTCTTTTCTTTTCTTTTTTCTTTTCTTTTCTTTCTTCAGACATCGATTATGGATTTGACTACACCACCGATGCCCCTGACATTTTCGTAGAAGTCACTGACTGGTTGTATGACCTTCTGGATGACACCAGTGAGTTGTCTGAATCCACCCTCATCACTTCTCATTTTAACTCATGACTAAGAAGGACCCGTTACCAACCACTGCGACTCCTTCTTGCCATTTCCAGGTGTTTGTGACTCAAACCCTTGCCTGAACGGCGGCTCGTGCCAAACTAAATCAGATACAGAATTCACATGCTTGTGTGCGGAGCCGTACACAGGCAGGAGGTGTCAAAGGGGTAGGAACTCCCACCTTCATGATAAATCACTTTGATAAACAGTTGGACAGCAGATAAATGTTTGATATTTCTATTCCTGATGTCACTTGGAATGAGTTAAATAGTTGTTATAACTTTATTATTGCATTTATACTTTCACTCACATGTTTTCATTGATATATTTATACAGTAGATCTGTGGTTTGAGTGAACTTTTAACGACTAATTGTCATTTTTTGGTCGATTGTTCTGATTTTATAGTGAAAAACCTTTGTAAAGATGTCAGATGTGGTCATGGTGACTGTGTTGTCAACCTGAATAAAGCTCCATTTTATGAGTGCAAGTGCAGACCTCCATACCAGGGCCCTGACTGCAGGTCATGTGAGTATATGCGCAACCTTAACCATTTGGGCATCATTTGACTGTCACGGCTTATTGATCATAGTATAACCAAGACCTCAAACATTCATTCTTGGCTTTGACTAATTAAAGGCATTAGTGAGCTTTTCCCTGTGCACACTACTATGCATCATTGGCAGGATGTAATGTTGTTTTAACCCTTTAAACCAGTGTTTTTCAATCCTTGGGGTTGGGACCCCATGTGGGGTCGCCTGGAATTCAAATGGGGTCGCCTGAAATTTCTAGTAATGATAAAAATAAAAATAAAAACTTACAAATATTTAATATACGGAGAGTTAAGAGAGATAATTCCAATCCATAAAAGCCATGACAAACTGTGAAGCTGAAACTGAAGCACTGTGGTACTGTTTATCTGTCAAATGTTCAAACTGAAGCACTGTGG
>JAPQRP010000013.1:13678068-13694692 GCA_037367295.1 Apogon hyalosoma
AAACATGGAATGAATAAAAGCACTGTTTTTGTCAGTACAATGCCATAGATATTGATGCAAGAACTGAAGTGATTTTGTTTTTTATCAAGAAAACATGGAAAATGGATAGATATCAGCTCTGAAATTAAACTATTATGAGATATTTTTGTAGTTATCATTATATTTGTCCAAACAAATGTACTTTTAATTGTACCAGGCATTAAAATGAACAAAAAATTGAAGAAAACAAGGGGTGGTCAAATCATTTTTTCCGTGACTGTAAATGGGAGCTCTTTAGATGGATCACATAGACATTAAAATCCTAAAAACCTCAAAGGCACTGTCTTATAGCGTTAATCCCAATAAACAAATTCAGATGAGTTTCAACAGAGAGTTTTCTTGGATTTTTGTATTAGAGTACTATATTTCCCCTCACCTCACTCTGCAGGTCATAAGCCTTCTTGGCCCACTTGACCTTCATGTCATCAGGAAGCACCGTGTACTCGTGCAGCTTCTTCCTGTAGTCCTGGTCGCTGGCGAGCGCCTGAGCATTCTTAGCTGTGACTAGATTGATCATATCTGGGGTAAGGTGGTACTGTCCACTGGCTGTCAGCGCTTCCTTTCGGTATTCCTGGTCGCTGGCCAGTCGACCTGCGTGCAGGCAGTGCAGGAGGTGTGGGTCCTCCGTGATGCTTTTGACACCAATGTGCTTTCCCTTTTCCAACAGGTGGTTATGCTTGTATTGGTACTACACAGAGGGAAAGGTCGACATGGTTAACAAAGCTAAAAGAGACAAAACGTATTTGTTATCTGTAATAAAAACAATCAAAACCATGAAGGCTAGATAAAAAAACACCTGTAAAATATAATAATAATAGAGTTAATGGTAACACATTTTCTTTTCCACTTGATTTGCTCAGTGTTGCTAAATTTCCAACCTTTAAAAACAACTATTTGGTAATTATTTTTGATGTTAGGTATTCTTTTATTCTCTTGATTTCTATTTTCATAAACCATACATTTATAGTAACAACTGTTTATTATTATGCTTTTTATGCGTTATATTCTCTTTATTTAATAGTGCAAATACCATCTGAAACATATTGTTCTATTTTAGCCTGAACACCTGTGAATATCATTTCCTATGGTCAAAGTTCTGTGTTGTTTGTTTGGTTGCGTAGTACATTCTTACATCACTGGCGATGCCTGTGGAGCTCTTTGCAGCCTGGAAGGGGATGTCCTGCATGGTGAGCTTGTAGCCCTGAGCCCTCAGAGTGTGCCAGGACTCTTTGTACCTGATCTGTAACACAAAGGCAAATGCACTGTATAAGGCAGAAAAAAGATGTGCAGAAAATTCCATGCTTTATGGTGCATAGGTTACAGGAATCTTTCTTACTTCACTGAGGTTGGCTGCATTGATCTTTGCTTGAGTAATCTCTGGTCTCTCTGTTGTGATTGTGTAGTTGTGTTGGTCATTCACCCCCTTCTCTTTGTACAAACGCTGGAACAGACAAATAAATGTCACGGTCAAGAGGGGTAAGAAGAAAAAAGATTAAACCGAGCTCAAATGATCAAACTCACTTCATTTGTAATTTGTCCACTCAGTTTGGCGTGGACGATGTCTGGGGAGTCGGCCACAGACGTATGTTTGAAGTTGTACGGCTGCTGACGGTATTTTTTCTGTTGCAGACGAACCATCAGAGTTAACGTGGGGAGTTTAGGGAGATTTTAGTGTAAACAAATGGAACATTCATTTTTTTCAAAGGGAAATGCATCATTCCAAATCTAGCAAAATGAGAATGAAGATGATAACCCAACATATCTTATCTAAATATGTATATAGCCTATTGAGTTTTATTACTTAACACTATTTTTTCATTATTTTTTTCTTTTCTTGCACTTCAATCTGTTGCTGTCTTGACCAGTGAATTTCCCAGTTGTGGGTTTCTAATGTAATCCAATGTAATCTATTTCTCCCTACATCATTTTATATCCTTTCATTATCAGACGGCAGGTGGAAGCTGTTCGTCTTTATTAACCACAGCAGTGTTTAGGTATAAAAATACTATTACACAATAATTCTGAATGCACTGGAACTACATGAATTACTGAGAGTAGAAAAATACATGACAAAACACAAATAAATCTACATCTTACATCACTAATGAGGTCTGTGGCCCTCTTGGATCCTTCGATCTGTAGAGCTCCAGTGGCGATCCAGGCTGCACCACGCAGATAGTTCAGGTCAGACCGATATACTTTCTGTGGAGGAAACAAACACACACACACAAACACACACATACACAGAGGGAGAAGGGTCACTTAATTCATAAAGACCCAAAAATCCACTAAACTGTTTAATACCTGTCGATCCACTAATCCTATCAATACATGTAAATAATTGGTGTAAAATACAGGTTTTCATCTTTTCATGGTCATCAGATATGACTCATTTGGACATTCAGAGGCTCCGTATTTACCGTGGAAACACTGTCATCTTCTGCAACATTGATTCACCAGTAAAACCCATGGAGGTGGATCAGTGACAGTGGATGGAGATGATATATTTGCTGAAAAAGTTGCATTTTCTTCAGTGTTCTGTGATTCTACTTTAATCTGAGCTTTTATGAACATCTACACGATCAGTGATTTAAATATCGGGAAATACATGATTTTTACTGAAAAAATGCAAAACACAGGGGGTAATGTTACAATAAATGGTGTTAAATCACTTCTGAAAGGTTAAATTTAGAGGAAAAATCATATGGGAACTGCCACAAAAGTAGCACTGGGTCTTTATGGATGAAATATGAGTTAATCCAGCATTAGCACAAACCCTAGCATTAACCCTTCGCCGTCCCTCTCACCTCGCTCTGCAGAGCATAGGCTTTCTTGGCGGCCTGGACCTTCATGTCATCAGGCAGCGACGTGTACTGATGCAGGGTCAGTCGATAGTCCTGATCACTGACCAGGGACTGGGCTTTTTTAGCATGGGAGACTTCCAGCATGTCCATAGGCAGGTGGAACTTTGACAGCTCCTTCGCCGAGTCCTTCTTGTATTTAATCTGCAGATGGATTGGGTATAAAAGACGGGAATGTAAAGATGCGTTTGCTGTTTTTTCCAGCTGAGTTAAAGGAAACAAGTACTCACATCGCTCTGTAGTTTGGTGGCGTGAACTGAATGAGCGATGTTCAAGTCATCCTGCAGTCCCTTCAGCCCGATCATCTTTCCTTTGGTCCTCTCAAACTCCCCTTTGTACTTTTGCTAAAATGATCATATAAAAGTGGTTTGTTATTAATACATCATCAGGTTTAGGTTCAAGTTCAGGTTACTTTATTTATTTAGGTACATTTCTTTTGCAGTTAGGCGATGACATCCTTTTGACATTTCTCAAAACATAACGACATGTAACACGAAACCAAGACATGAGTTGACTGTAGACATGATACAGTACAATAAAATAAAATAAAATAAAATACTTCCATGTTCCACCAATCAGGACATAAAAGATAAGAGAGAGATGGGTCAATAAATAATGACTGCAATAAAAGTTAAAGAATAAACTTTTGCACTAAGACCAAGGTTAAAAGAAGCTTGAAGAGGTTAAAACCCAATAAAAAGAAGTTTAAAATCCATCCAATCATAATATTGTTAAATTTGCATTTTAATTTTCTTTTTTTTCATTCATGCTACATTTTATACATAAACTTTTTTTTTTAACTAAAAAGAATACATTAGGATGTAAGCCCTTAGTAACCACTTGCATTAAAAACTAAATATTTTTTCACTAATTACACTTGGGTTTCTTTTGTAATTTAATTCCATAATGCCATTACATGTAATCATGGCTCCTAGTTATAGAGAAGCTGTTCTTGTAAAGTGACTTTGAATGCCACAGTCTGCATAACAAAAGGCTGAAAGTGTGATTGCGAGCTTACATCACTGAGGATTTCTGCAGATGCCTTGGCGGACTGGAAAGGAATGGCATCCAAACGCAGCTTGTAACCACCATCACGTATCTTAGTCCAGGATTTCTTGTAGGTGCTCTGAAAACAGGAGCAGATGGCAGATGCACAGACTCAGGTCCTCGGGTTAACTTTAGACAAAGGCTGCTGACTGGATGGACTGGGAGACATTCGATAGATTCTATGTGTGTGGTCTTCAGAGTGTGGTTTTACCTCGCTGAGGTTCATAGCGTTGAGTTTGGCCTGAATGTGCTCAGGAAGCTCTCCGCTGAGGGTGTAGTTATGCTTCATGTTTTCACCCTTCTCCTTGTATAACCTCTGTAAAGAATAACACACGGGATTATGTCTCATCAATTTTAAACCCTGATCATTTTACAGTATATTAACCCATAAAGACCCAAACACCCACTGGTGACCAAAACAATTTACTGATATAAAAAGTTAAATAACTGTTGATCCACTAATCCTATTAATGCATGTAAATAATTGGTGTAAAATACAGTTCTTCATCTTTTCATGGTCATCAGATATGACTCATTTGGATGTTCAGAGGCTCCGTAGTTACCATGGAAACGCCATCATCTTCTACAACACTGATTCACCAGTAAAACCCATGGAGTTTGATAAATGACAGTGGACGGAGACACTGAGCCTATGTTCTGTTCTGTACTGAAAAGGTAATTTTTTTCCTCCGATTTCTCTGTTTTTGATATAATAACCCTCAACTTAAATTCGAGCTTTTCTGGAGATCAATCATGATCAGTAAATTAAATGTAGAAAAATAATGGATTTTCGCTTAAGAATGCAAAATACTGACCACATTATTAGAATAAATGGTGATAAATCACTTAAGAAAAGTTAAAAATAGAGAAATAATCCTTTGGGAACTGCCACAAAAATAGTTCTGGGGCTTTATGGGTTAATATTGTCTGCTAGCATTGTGTATATTTACAGTATTTATCAGAGGAGTAAGTGCTGTAGTCTGTGACACTGTACAAACCCCATACTACAGTAAATATATATATTTTTTAATATTAAATTATCGCAGCTGGACTTACATCAAGTGCCAGTTTGTTGCTGAGTTTGGCCTGGACCATCTCTGGACTGTCCTCCACACTGGTAAACTTCAGAGCACTTACATCCTGGCGGTACTTTTTCTAAAATGGCCAAAAAACATGCAAATAATTGTAAATATACAGCAATCATGCAGGTGCACGTGCATTTACTAGACACTAGAGGGCAGAATAATATCACAAACAATACCTGGATGGTGTTCTGAAATTTCAGATACTATTATTGGCAACTCTGACTGGAATGACACTTAAAATACGTGGCTGCTGATGAGAGGGTTATTAATAGAGGGGCTTGTTTCAGTCTGTACATTCTGCTATAATTACTGTATGTGTAAGAGGCCAAATATCTGAGAACTGCTGATTGGGAGAAAGGCTCCTGTCCTGAGAACAATTTTGACATGATGGAGCTCATTCAATGCTATATTTGACATTTTTGTATGCTCTAAATACTGTGTTTTGGTGGTGGGCCAAAACACAGCCCACCAAAGGGTCTAGTACGGCCCACGGGTTGAGATTTTAAAATGCAAACATTACACAGAAGATACTGATGGTCAAAGTTATTTTGATCATAAAGTTAATGTTATAATTTTTTTTCCATCTTTTTAGATGGCTGTTGCTAAATATTTTGGGACCTGTAAGTTGTAATGCACAAGCTGAGGCATAATATTGTTAAACTGCACTTATTTTCCTTAGAAATTTCTGGTTGTTCAGGTTATTCATACTATTTGTGAAAGGACAGTTTGTAAATGCAAACATTTTTATAAACTAATTTTCCTTTTTTGCACTAAAACCAAAAAACAAATTTGGAATTCTCATTATTTCTAGGTCATTATGTTATTATTTTGCTGGTCCAGCCTACTTGAGATCAAACTGGACTATATTTGGCCCCTGAATTAAAAAGACTCAGACACCCCTGTCCTGAATGAATGTCCGTAAACTAATATTTTTAGGAAACAGAGCCTGAATTATGCTACCAAAGTGTGCACGCATTAAATCTAATCCATCTATAATCGAGATATTTCACATCTTTCCATCTGCGACAAATTACCTACATTCATCCGTGTACTTTATTTTCAAGAATGTAATATAGCATTTTAATAAAGTAAACACGTTGAAATAATGTGACCCCCAAACCATGAGGTAACAGGACAGAAACATGGAAAGAAACACATGAAATAAGACCCAATCAGGGAAGTGGAATATTGGGGATATGTGCAGGCTTGGGTTACTCTAATCAGTCTGGTGCTTGTTATAGCTGGGTGTAGTCTACATGCTTAACCTAGATTCTGAAGAACACGAATGAGCCTCGACTCTTTAAATACATTCTGACCTATGCTGTAAACCTACATATGTGTCTTACAGTCACGCCGTTACACAATTATACTTATCACTTTCTCATGCCCTCTATTCTAATTTCTCTATATAGTCCTCTCTGTATTAATAGCATTAGCTTGGTTAATCATTCCCTGCATGATAATTGGTTTAAATTACATTTGACTCCCAGTATAATTACCTTCAATGAGGGAAATGTTAATGACAGTCAAAGACTGGAACATTTTCCTTTCAGTAAGTGTTTCAACATATAATGACTTATTATGCCTTCTTTACTGCTTTATCCATGATCCTGATCCGTGTGGGTCTGGGTCACAGTGTCAGACAGTACCTCGCTGATGAGTTCTCCAGCTTTCTTCGCCTGCTGGACGTCCAGGGATTTCGCGGCCTCCCAACCCACGCCCTTCATCCAGTTCAAGTCTGACCTGTACTGTTTCTAAAGACATACAAGAACATACCGTGTTTAAAATGTTAAAAGTGACACCGTTTATGAGCCCGTTTTACGCAGCATTTTAAAATGACACTTACGTCACTCTGCAGCCCGTAGGCCTTCTTTGCCCAGGCCACATTCATGTCACTCGGCAGTGTTGTGTACTCATGGAGGAAAGTCCTGTATTTGGTTTCAGTCGCCAGGTCTTGGGCCTTCTGTGCATGGCTGATGTTCATCATATCCAAAGAGACACTGGGGACAAGATCAATCAGAATCAGAGCTCTTCAGTCTGGTTCGTTTATAGAGAGACAGAGCAATAGTGTATTATAGTTTAGTATTATTCTCTATATTTTGCATTTTTCACTGTAAAACATGTATTTTGCTATATTTAATTTCCTTCATTTAATTTAGACGTTCATGAAATTCAAATTCAAAAGTTAATGTATCAAAACAGAGAAAAGTTTGACAGAATAATTTTAATACGTTTACATAACTTCTTTTTTTTATTTTAAATCCCACTCTTTTATTTTCATCCCACCCAGACATGCTCATGAAGGGCTGTGATCATTCGTTTTCCCCAGACTGCATTTCAGTTTATAATATAACACAATGAGACATTAACGCATAAAGACCCAGTGCTACTTTTCTGGCATTCCCAAATTAATTTTTCTCTCTATTTAACCTTTTTAAAGTGACTTATCACCATGTATTATATCATTATCCTCTGTATTTTACATTTTTCAGCGTAAATCATGTATTTTCCCCTTTATTTAATTCACTGATCATGTAGATGTTCATGAAAACTCAGAATAAACTTAAAGGTTACTATGTCAAAACAAAGAAAAGTGAAGAAAACATGACTTTTCAGAAAATATATGATTAACTGAACATAAAACAAGTGTCTCCATCCACTGTCATTTATCAAATGCAATGAGTTTTGTTGGTGAATCAATGTTGTAGAAGGTGACAGTGTTTCCACGTTTCCCTACGGAGCCTCTGAACGTCCAAATGGGTCATATCTGATGACCGTGAAAAGATGACAAACTGTATTTTACGCCAATTATTTATATGGATTGATAGGATTAATGCATTAATAGATTTTAAACATTTTAGATCAGTAGATGGTTTTGGTCGCTGGTGGATGTTTGGGACTTTAAGGGTTAATCCTGAAAAACGATGCCTAAAATAATGCTCATAAATTCATTGATTTACAGTAAACGCCCAAGACCAGGTGTTAAAATCCTGGTCAGGAACTTCACCTGTAGTTGGTCTTGGTGTCCTCATAATCCTTCTTGTAGTGGCGACCACTCTGTAGTTTGGTGGCCAGAGCAGAGTGAGCCATCTGAGAGTCATCACTGACCGACTTTATGCCAATGACCTTCCCTTTGTTTTTCTCGTACTGCTCCTTGTATTTGATCTGGAAAGAGGTACGACATTCATGGTGTTATGCAAAAAGAAATCTACCCAAATACACCCACACTTTACATGCTTGTTTTCTGAATTGATCTCATTCAGTTTCCTTGAGGTATGAATAAATATTCCAATTAAAAAGTGACACATAAATAACTTCAAAAATAACACTGTACTCACATCACTGGCCAGGTCTCTTTTGGCTTTAGCAGTGAGAATAGACAGTGAGTCCAGACTCAGCTCAAAGCCCTTTTCCATCTGCTTCTCCCATTTACCCTTGTACACTTTCTGGAAAATAAAATACATGTTTGTATCAACTTATATTCACACAGACAGAGAGGTCAGAACAAGATGTAAAAATAGCAAAAATATAAACATGATACCGTAATACAACATACTACATTTTTTTAATTGTATTTAACCCATAAAGACCCAAACAACTACTGACAACCAAAATCATCTACTGATCTAAAATGTTTAAAACATGTCGATCCCCTAATTCTATTAATACATGTAAATAATTGGTGTAAAATGCACTTTGTCATCTTTTCATGGTCATCAGATATGACCCATTTGGACGTTCAGAGCCTCTGTAGTTACCATGGAAACGCCGTCATCTTCTACAACATTGATTCACCAGTAAAATCTGTGGAGTTGGATCGATGACATACTTGGACACACTTGTTCTTATGTTCAGTTATTGATATCTTTGCTGAAAATGTGACTTTGTCTTCAGTTTCCTCTGTTTTGAAATAATAACCTTTGCATTTACTCTGAGTTTTCAGAAAGAGCTACATTAAATGTAATAAATTAAATATAGGAAAATATATGATTTACAGTACAAAATGCAAAATACAGAGGACAATAGTATAATAAATGGTGGTAAATCACTTAAGAAAGGTTAAATAGAGAGAAAAAAAATCATGTGAGAACTGCCATAAAAGTAGCACTGGGTCTGCATGGGTTAACAAGTAAATCTGCATGTGTTTGACATCAGTAGTGGACAGATTCCTCTGTACAAATTAATAATGGAAAAATAATTAAAACACAGCTGGATTAGATGATATGAACTTACTACACAATAACAGTTCTATTTGTCCTCTGAAAAGTTTTCTGTTTGATGGATTTTTGTTAAAGCATAAGAATTTATGGAGTGGCTTTTGGCTGCAAGTAATTCCTCTGCATGTGTGCTCTTTGTACAGTGAATTAGCTATTCTTTATTATGTTGTGTTGAACTTTTTGTCTATCTAATGCTTCTACTACAGTCTAATTTTTTTGTGCTCTGGTTAATAGACAGAGTCTTGGTCTACTTCAGCTGATTAGTTGTCAGTAGGAACACAATATGTTACTGTGCAATGATCTTAACATTAAGATAATGCAATTATAGGTTTTAGAAAATGACTTAAATTAATTATTCACCCAGAATCATCAGCACCGAGCTTTATCTGTTAACATATAGTAATTAAAATGGAGAGGCATGACTCTAATAAACAGGACCTCTACTGCACAGCGCATCAGGAAACTACAAATTTGCAGAAAATAAGTGGAAAATTAACCCAATGATAAGAATATTAACTAACCTATTATTCTTACTCCGTTTTCTGTATGAACTCACCCCACTCAGAAGGTCTGCATTAGCCTTTGC
Organism: Apogon hyalosoma; assembly: GCA_037367295.1. Classification (NCBI taxonomy): domain Eukaryota; kingdom Metazoa; phylum Chordata; class Actinopteri; order Kurtiformes; family Apogonidae; genus Apogon; species Apogon hyalosoma. Next base: position 13,687,904 of record JAPQRP010000013.1, read on the forward strand.
TTGTCTGAATTGGGGCTCATCCTTTGTCATGGTGTACTGGTGCATTATCTGCTCTGTGTCTGCTTTGTACGCCAGCTGAAAAACACAATCAGGCGTCGGTTACGTGACATGAGAGCGAACAGCGATGAAAATGTTAAAGCGGAGACCTTACATCGCTCTGGAGTTCCTGGCTCTTTTTGGCGTGTTTGATGGAAAGATCGTCTGCAACCTGGGTGAACTTGATGCTGTCGGCCTTCTGGCGGTATTTTATCTGTTAGGAAAAAGACCATGGATACAAAGGGTGACTAAAGTGACAAAACACTCAATAAAACATGTATATGAAGGCACATAACTGAACTAACTGCACCTTGGTCACTTTCACACCTGTATGTATATAATGTATAATTACTTCCATTTCCTGTAGATTTGTACATATGCAAATCTTATATATTTTTTCAGCTTCATTAATGCATTCAGTTTATATTATTCATTACTTTTATCTCTTCACACTTATTTTCCTTTTATTTTTGCTTTTTTGCTAGTGTTTTTTCAAGAGTGTTTTTGTATGCAACTGAGCTATTGTGACCAAATAATTTCCCTCGTAGATCATTAAAGTTTGTCTGAGGCTAACATCACTCAGCAGCTCTCCGGCTTTCTTGGCCTGGGTGATGTTCAGACATCCTTCTGTCTCCCAGCCAACTCCTTTCATCCAGTTCAGGTCTGAGCGGTACTGGTTCTGTCATGGATGAGAAAAACCCTTCAGTCTTATATTTCCATTGAATATAAAAGTGTCCAGCAAACATCTTCTTCAACTTCTTCTTCATTCTACCTCGCTTTGCAGGGAATACGCCTTCTTGGCCTGCTGGACCTTGATGTCATCTGGCATGACTGTGTACTCGTGGAGCTTTGTGCGGTATTCCAGGTCGCTGGCGAGGGCCTGGGCCTTTTTGGCGTGGTTCAGGTTAATGGTATCCTTAGTGATGGTGTACTGGGCCTGGTTTTCCTTAGAGCCCTTTTTGTACTCAATCTGACGAAAACACAATAACAAAAAGGCATCAGTTTTGTTTGCATATTTGTCTCGTAGTGTTACATCATACATCCATACACATTACATACTTACATCACTGTTCATCTTGGCCACTTGAAGCGAGTGCAGAGTCTTTGAGTCGCTCACATTGACCCCCACTGTGTTTTCCATGTTTTTCTTATAACCTTCCTTATATTTAATCTGAAACACATGACTTGATTCAATTTGTCTGCTATTACAACTGATTAAAGCCACTTAGGTTGTTTGTCAGTTATTAGTTTAGTCTTTTATCTGCCTGCAGAGCTGCAAAGTGTGTGTACTTACATCACTGGCGAGGTCTCGGGATGCTTTCGCTGCTCTAACAGACAGGTCGTCGATACCAATGTCACAGGCTTTAGATTTGGTCTTCTCCCACTCCTCTTTATATTTAATCTGGAGCGATAAAGGAGGACACGTTAGATTATGAGACGTCATTTCTAAGATAAGTAAAGTATATGACAGTGTAAATTAGCTTGGTTGTGTACATGCATTATTACTGGAAGTGGGTTATGTGATGAAATTGTTGACTTACATCACTGCACAAGGCAGCATTAGCTTTAGCCTTTTTGATTTGGGGCAGGTCCTGGGACAGTGTGTACTGATGTTTGGTCTTTTCATAGTCTGCTTTGTAATTTTGCTACAAGACACATTCAACAGTGAAGTCAGTGCAGTGCTCATTAGTATAACATGCAGCTGAAAAGTGCTTTTGATGGATGCTGTATGTAGCTTGTTTACTTACATTACTTTTTTTTTTAACACCCTATTTTTCACAATTTTTTTCAAAACATAATACACAAAACAGCTCTTTTTTTTTACAAGTAAATACACCAGATTAAACAGATCAGAGAACAAACAGGCAAAAAGAGAGACGAGTAAAAAAAAAAACAAAAAAAAAACAAGTAAAATATATTTTTTTAAAACTTACTTTGCTAACGAGCTGAGCATTCTTCTTTGCTAAAATAATCTCAGGAGTGTCGATCACTGGACTGTACTTGACCTGGTCAATGTGTTGTCTGTAGTTTTTCTGCAGCCATGAACATAGTTATTGAAAAAGACATTAGTTACAAAAGTCACAAGAAATTCCACAGGGAAATTCAGATTGGATTTTACAGGACTAACGTCTTTTAATGGGTCCAGTTTCCTTTGGCTTTTGTATCCTGGTGTGAGTGTGGCTGGATAGTTGTATTCACCCTGCTCCTGTTCACAGCCTTGTTTATAAGAAATCTGGAATGGACAAGAAGATCAGTGACAACACTCCCACAGCAGCACGTGGATTATTAAAATGTAAAATGGTAAAACTGTATTCTCTAAAAACCACTTTTGAGGCCCTACATCTTAGAAGAGGTAAAATAAATAGACCGCTTACGTCACTCGCCAGCTTCCTGGCTTTCATGGCATGCATGGTCTTCTTATCAATTCCCGAGTCCTCATAGTGGCCCTTCATGTCAGTGGTGTACTTTTCTTTGTATTTGTTCTATTAAACATAAACCAATACCATGCTCAGCTATTACAGAGTCACAGACATCTGTAAATTTACATTCTGCTCTGATGTAAATCCCTATAAATGGTGTGTGGTACATACATCACTGATGAACTTGGCGGTCTTGGCAGCGTTCTGAAACTGTGGCGTCTCACAGAAATTGATGCTGTGGCCTTTAGTGTTCTCCAAGTCCTTTTTATACTCCACCTGGAAATGAATATGGAAGACAAACATTTTTTATTGCAGCCCATTTGTATTTCAGACAGCTGCAGCTGATCCATCCTTCCCTGCTAAATATAAAGTGTTTCTATCTTTATCCAAAAGTCAGAGACAAACATCCAAATATTTTATTGATGTTATCTGCAAAATATTTTACCAATCTTTTTATTAATCCCATATGCCACTCAGTTGTACTTGTACCATTAAAAGGCCAAATGGTAAAATGAGTCAATTTATTATATTCAAGCAAAGAGATTAGACTAAGCAGAGTAATGCCTCACTATGACTCTTGTGCATAAAAGGGCTCAGAATGGATGCTACAAGCTAATGTTTCAGTACTATTGCACTGGTGTTGAAAATAGATGCGTAAGTGAAACACTCTATAACGTCAGTGTGACAGGATGTGCCACGGCCTTGGAGGTAAGCTACAATAACACTGTGGAAGAATCTCAGAGATGGCAAAAATGCAATACTGGACACTGACAAAGTATGCGCAATTCTTTTAACTCTTATGCACACATTCAGTCACACTGTGTAGCAACAGCTCATTTATCTGGAAACACTGTCATTTCCAAGGATATGCGAACAATTGTAAGGATCTACAGTATGCTTCTAAGATGTCGCTGCTCTACAATGTCTTAGAAAATATCTGCTTCAGACTTTAAATGTGCTAAATCTTACATACTGTAATAACATGTTTCAGAAAATAAATTACAAAAGTGCTGGTTAGCTCATGTTTTCAGTATATATGATGTTGTGTTATTACACATATTTGTTGGTTTATGTACATTTATACAATGCATTTATAAATGTTCCACTAGAAAGAACCTGAAAAGTGAATGTATTGTAGAAACTATAACCAACTAGCACTTTTGACTTATTTTTTCTTTATTAGTGACTCAAATTTAGTTAAGTTTAACTACTTTTATTCTGGACGCATTCTACTTGTAGATCAGTGTTAGATTAGATTAGATTAGATTAGATAGAATTTCACTGAGTCTTTAGCAAGAGCCCTCCGGAAACTGAGGTTCCAAAAGCAGCACAACACCAAATATACACACAAGAAAATAGCAAAACAATAACTATAAAAAAAAAAAAAAAAAAAACAGTAGTGAAAAATTACAATTGCACATTAGAAAGTACTAGTCAAAACAAATGGAAAAGTAGTAGTAATAAGAATAAGAATAATAAGAAGTAGCTTATCATGTTATAATACAAAAATATTACATATATATCTATCTCTATATATATAGCTTCATAATCACAGAATAAAAGTTATAATAAAGTGATAATAGTAATCATAACAACAATATACAAGTAAAATAAGTATGCACGTATTAATAATAATAATAATAATAATAATAATAATAATAATAATAATAATAATAATAATAATAATGATGCCTGCTGTTATTTTCATCTTATTTGATCATTATCAGATATCATGGATAAAACTAAATAAAAGTAAAAAATAAACAAAAAAAAAAACAAAAAAACAAAAAAAACCCACAAAAGCACACATCAGGATTCTGTCTTTGCCTTTACAGTCTTCATCCCTGTCACAGATTACATTAGTTCAAGCTAAGCCTCCAACTGTGATGACAAGCCTCACCTCGCTGACCATCTTGTTGATTTTTCGGGCATTCTTCAGCGCAAGATTGTCCTCACTGGTCAGACTGTGAAAGTGCGACATGCCCTTCAACTTGTTCTTGTCTTTTCTATATTTCAGCTGCAAAGGGATGAGAGATGATTCATGCATAAAGATTACAACATGTTGTGCTTCAGTAGGGTCAGGAGATTAGAAGAACACGTGCATGTAGACATACACAGAATCTAATTTAGTCAGGAGGCCTCCTCATTGTTCATTCACTCTGCAGAGCGATGACACATCCAGCAGATATATATGAGTTGAGGCTTTTCTACTCTACACTTTGTAATGTTTTGACAGCATTCACAACCAGCTCACGTGTTACACAACTGATCCCGGATCCCTTCTTTTAACAGAACACTTTTCTCGAGTTCAGACAGACCAGTGTAGCTAACTGTTTTAGAGGACAAACTATGTGTTTTTCTTCAAGTTGGCATGGAAACAGTGACTCAGATCGATACTCACATCACTTGCATTTTCCTGAGCCTTTTTCGCAAGATAATATCCAGGAGTGATCATGGCGGGGAAACTTCCTTTGCCTCGCTGCTGCTCATACTCCTCAGTATATGCAATCTGCAAAAACACAAACACTTACTAAGTAATAAGTAAATAAGCCATAAGACCGAAGCTTTGAATATAATGAATCCGTTTTCTATAAAGGCGATATTAATACCAAAGAGCATCTTTTTCATTAAGTTGTACATCCACAGCAATGGCAGCTGAGGATTACAACAGTATTACTTTTTGAGTATTATTAGAAGAAAATTTGACCTAATTGTAAATGTTTTACCTTAATTCTAAATTTATAGCAACCCATCCATTTTCAACTGTTCTAAATTAATTGTGATTTTAATGAAATCCAAAGATCTCTATGAATCACTAGAAATAAATCTCACCAATGAAATGTTGTAAAAACGGAGTTAATTATGTAATCAATCCGTCTTTTTTTTCTTGTTTGATTGTGTTTCACAATTCTTAATTTATTATCTCTTTGAAAACGTAAATTAAATTATACTATTATAATGACAGCGTGTAAGTTTGGATCTTCTTATCTGAAATACATTGTGATCTATGTGTATGCTTTTTCTGGTTCTTGAAATTAAACCATTTAGACTAAGGTGTCAGCTGTGAAAATCCTTTGTTTGCTTGTTGTGCTCTCTACAGCAGTAACAGTACCTGGCTGAAGTTCTCTGCATTTTCTCTGGCATGAGCTGCTTCAGCCGCTGCAGCCTCAGTACTGGCTTTACCCTTTATCTCCTGTTCATATGTCTGACGGTACTTTATCTGGTAGAATATAAAATCACCATCATCAACCAAAACCAGTGGCATGGTAATAGTACTTACACACATGCTGTTATGTGCAGATTTGATGATGCTACTTACATCACTGGCCTGCTCAGTGGCTTTCTTTGACATCATGTATCCAGGTGTGAGATGTGCTGGGAAACTGCCTTTACCCCTCTGCTGCTCGTATTCTTCTGTGTAGGCAAACTGGAGGGAGGAAAGTGTCATTCAGTTCAGTCCCATGGCTTCACATGCCCTCTGAGTGACACAAGTGATGAAATAGATAGCTGGATTTTTAATTAAAAAAAAAAAGCTTACATCGCTGATCATTTGTCCTTGTTTCTTAGCCAGAAGCACCTCCGGGGGGTCAACAAACGTGGTGTACTTTGACACTCTCTCCTCGTGTCCTTTCTTATATTCTAGCTGCAATAAAACAAAATATGACTTTATGATTTCATAGCCACTAGCACAGACAGAAATTATCCTGAAATGGCTTAGACCACAGGTGTCAAACATACGGCCCGCCAAAAGGATCCAATCTGGCCCATGGGATGAATTTGAGAAATGCAAAAAATACACTGAAGATATTCACAATCAAGGAAGTTAAAATCATTTTAGTTCAGGTTCCACATACAGACCAATTTGATCTAAAGTGGATCAGACCAGTAAAATACTATCATAACTACTTATAAATAATGACAACTTCAAATTGTTCTCTTTGTTTTAGGATAAAAAAAATAAAATTATATGAAAAGTTTGCATTTAGGAACTATTCTTTCACAAAAAATGTGAATAATCTGAACAAATATGAACAACATGAAATATCTAAAGAGAAGACAGTGCAATTTTACCAATGTTCTGCCTGTTACTAAATGTCTTGTGTATTTGTAGATCCACTGTGATCTGTAAGTTGTGATTTACATGTGTAAATGATAATGTGAGGCATAATACTGATAAAATGGCACTTATTTTTCTTTTTTTTCCCCAGATATCTTTATTATTTTTTTTTTAATTTAGAACATTAAGAAACACAGACAGAGGAAAAGAAAGAAAAGAAAAAGAGGAAAACAAAAAAAAAACATCCCCCCGCCCAAAAAAAAAAAAAAAAAAAAA
>JAPQRP010000013.1:13700817-13711895 GCA_037367295.1 Apogon hyalosoma
GTACATATCCTGACCAAGGAAAATCAAATTCTCACTTTGTGCAGTAATCTACACCTGGCTTTTCTGCCTCCGTCCATGATAATATACATTATGTAGCTTAAGTGTTGTCTAAAATTAACATTTATTTGCCACATAGTATAGCAAATTATTACATGATCAAAAACAAATTAATTTTAGCAAAAAAAAGTCTCCATTTTTAATTTCTGGGGTTGCCAGAAATTTGAGATGTTAAAATGGGGTCACGAGAAAAAAATGTTGGGAACCATTGTCTTACAGTGTTCTCCAAGTTTCACTTTCATTATTAGTCCCTCACCTAAAGCCACATACTGTATAAGTGGATGAGTTTCATTATCCGTTGCAGCAATCATGTGGTCATTCTGTGGTCTAATAAGTCTGAGATCTGTTCATTTCATTTATGTAAACAGTCTGTTTACTGGTATGGCATTGAGACAGACCTGCATATACAGTATGCATGACTTAACAGCTACTTGCAGATGTAATTCTCTCCCTCTTTCAGCAGAGCATCATTCAGGGCTTTCATTGTCATTGCTATTTTCACACCCAATATTATTTAAAATTATATAATGATGACAGAGTAACATACACTTTTAAATTATTAACTAGAATGAATACTAACACTAATCCTTAAAAATGTTTCAAGTAAATTGAAACAATAGTGACTGACAAAATATGCAGTCAGAATCTGTTATTGCAGCTTTATTTCTAATCTGTATATACTGTTTACAGTATCCTAACTGTATTTATCTAACTATCAGTCAGATTGTATGCAGAATCAAATTACTTGTAGATAATTCACTTGCAGGAAAGTCAAGAATAGTGGCAGTATAACCTTTTGGTATTAAGAACAACTTCACGTTTTTTCAGCAACAGCTGTTTACTTAAATACATTCAGCAAATGGGAGTTTTTTGGATGTTCAGTATGAAGGTAAACCCAGTCCAATAAAACAATAAGCAAATGGTGAAGATTCCAATACATAATACCACATGTGAAATTTAGCTCTGAGGGCCTCTTAATACAATAACAGTGTTACTAATGTTGTAATAACCCATTTTTGTTTCATTATATTTGCATTCACAGTGTTCCGACAGCACTTTAATTTAATTCAGATGAAGTGCTTATATAAGTGTTTACTCATTTTTATTGTTTTAAAGTGTATGGAGGTGATGAGGAAATAAAAATGAGTTATTTTATGCTATAGAATAGTTGAATCATAGGTTTTAATCCCAGTATATTATTCAGTTAAGACAACAGAGCAGTTTTAGATTAACTAGCAGGATGGATATTAAAACAGACTTAAACTTAATTTTATAATTAACATAAGTTCTCTAATGGCTGCTCAGATTTATTTATTTTTATAATCCTGAGTTTAATTATGGAGTTCAGTACAGGTAGTTTATCATTTAAACCCACTGTTATATAATAGATAATATTAAAGAATGAAATCTGTCTTGAATAATCATGTGGCCCCTTTAAATTGTCTTGGTTGTCTCAGTTGTCCTTTGTAAACATGTGAACTGTGAATCACCTCTTTTATATTGTTCAACAGGGAGTGGCATGTTCTTATTCTAGTTCTTATTCCAGTCTGACACACAAGGTGGCACTGTGACCATTTGTAGTGGAGGAGCATAAGATACCTCTGCCAGGCACTGGTACTCACACAAAAAACCCTGTGTGCTTTCTTTGACCTTAACATTTCAGAACTGCCAGACAAAAAAATAATGACTTAAAGAAGAAGTTCTTTCTGAAAACAGAGTGAAGTTTTGTTTATAATTGACTTCACACATGAAAGGCTGAAAACGTATCCTGATGTGGGATATTTGGCATGCATAGCTTTTAGTTAAAGCTACTTGATAGTGAACACTGTATTTGAAGGTATTGTGTATGTAAGTGCACAGTGGAAATGACGGTAAAAAAAATCCTTGATCCTCCTTGATCCTTGATACATAAACTGATAATACATTAGCTATAACATGTTTGGATGAACGATGTCTGACCAATCAACTCATAAATCTGGATGGCTCTCATCTCATGTCTTTTTATAAAGGGAGGGTAATTGTAATTACTTGCTTTGCTTAAACTATTTGGATTTTGAGCTGGATTTTTTTTAACCCTAGAGCAAATTTCCAAAGATTTCTCTTCCTGTTTTGCTCACATTAAGTGTTAGAGCTCTTTCAGGACTGAATTTTCTTTGTGTTGCTCACCACCTTGTCCATCCAGAATACAGGTTGACATAGTTATGCACATAGTATGTATGTTGGTACAGGTGGATTCTGTGCCTGTCAGCAGTGGAGCAACTTGTTGCCCTGTCTGACCTCAGCAGGGAGCGAGGTGTAGGGGCCATGTGTGAATAGGCCTTTAGAAAGCACTGGTGTGGTGGCAAGGCTGCTGACTCAGGGGGCTCACAGTGCGCCGCCCCTGTCCACAGCATCCAGTGGCCCAGTCCAGTCTCCATCCAGTACAGAGAGCATGTCAGTATCCTAGCACACAGCCAAAAATTAAGCTGCCAGGTCTGGAGAAACTTACTCTATCGGGGGAGGAAAAAAGAAACGAGACAAAAACAACGCATTTCAGATGCAGAGTGGCGTAGCGCTTAATGACGAACCCAGGTAAGGAAGAAACAATCAGCTCCTACTCCTGTTCACCCTCCTCCAACCTGCTGCTCTTTCTGTCATGCCCAGCCCACAGCAGAACAGAGTTGCTGCTCTTTGCCCACCGTCACACAGTCGTATGGAGGAGGGGGAGGGGGCGAAGGGGGGGTCAAAAAAGTTCTGGATCACATGCTTATCATAATATCGCTGGGCTGCCTGCGAGTGTGTGTGCATGAAATTGTTGGTGCACGTTGTTGTGTATTGTTCAATGCTTGAGTAACCTGATGACTAGGCTCTTCTGGAACAAGCCTGGATTTTGTGAGCCACCAATGGGCCACTGTTGGCTTGGCTATCTGGATGGATCTTTTAAAGAATGGAAATATGACAGGTCTGTGAGAATTGCCACTTGTGTACATTTCCTCTCGCACAATCTCCGTTGTTTTGCCTCTAATTTTTTTAATCTGTGCTAAAGAACAATGTTCTAGCTTCAACTTTACCCAGACGGTGGATTACTGCGACCAAATTTGGCCGTGACCTTAATGCCTTATTTGAAAACGTATGTAGATTACGTACATGTACTTACTGTAGTTTCTGATGTTGAGTGTTCTGAGGTTTATGTGAGTCTCCTTGTCTTGATGTGGGAAGTCTTGAAGTAACTGATTTCTGTGTACTTTAAGAAACATGTTTAACTACAAATAGAAGTATTTTAACTTGGATTATTATTCATATTTGTTTGTTTCTGTCTTTATGGAGCTTTTTCTGAGAATTTAAGTGTAGATCGGTCTCTGTTATTGGCGTTAAAAAAAGTGATGATGTGTGTTTTATGATATTGCCTTGTATTTGAAGTGATACTCTCCTCAATGTTTTTTTTTTCCTTCTGACTTTGTTAGTAAGAAGAATAAGGATGGCCAGACGCGGGAGCAGGACTACTATTCTGAAAGCCATTACAGAATTGTTTCACCAACATTCCAGTATAAGATGAGCCACCAGCGAGTGGGCAAGTGTATCATCATCAACAACAAAAACTTTGATGAAAAGACAGGTATCACACTCAAGTTTTTAATACATTTTACACACATATTTGGAAAGGCGTATTCTAAGCAGATTGTCTTTATAGGGATGAATGTACGAAACGGCACAGACCGCGACGCGGGAGAGCTGTGCAAATGCTTCAAGAGCCTGGGCTTCGACGTCTACATCTACAATGATCAGACCTGTGAGAAGATGGAGCGTCTTCTCAGAGAGGGTGAGTAATGAGCTCATTCTTCCCAAATGTTTTTTTTTTCATTCATTCTGAATAATCAGTAGAAATGCAGAAAAGCTAAACATTTTTTAGTCTACATTTATTATCTACCTCTATATCATTGCAAGTATTTAAGTTTTTTTTTTAAGGCTAAAGTAGGTAAGGTCAGCAGCTGCAGATATTTGCAGCCTTACACAGGAACATTTTTACATTTTCTCTTTTACCTTTATTGTGAGGTTTGCCTGTATGAGTTTTCCAAGTGAGACTCATCGAACCGTCTTAGCCCGTACAACCTTGTGTTGAAGTTTAATATGAGTTCTGTGGGCTTCAGTAGATGCTTATTCTTTGGCTTTGTTTATGTGCATACAGTACTTTTTGAATTCAGTCCAATCCAGGAACAGCAACTGATACACTGATATAATTCACTACTCAGATATCAGACATTCATTACTCGTCCTCCAATGATCCAGTTTTCATAATCTGATTGTCCATTACCATTCATTTAAAAAGTAATATTGCAATTTTAAACACATATTCAGTATTACTCATATTTTTTGGGTCTATATCTGTAGGTATTTATCTACAGAGAGACATTTTTCACATACTTCTGCCGAATTGACATTGTACTCTTTGAAATTCTCGTTTGACTCTTGAACTCATGGGCAGAAATCTACTTACTGATAATTGTTAAAGCATTTCTATGCACTTGATTTTCTCAAGTTTCTCAAAACATTAAATGAGATCCTGTAGATATCCACACGCCTACACCCTTTTCTATGTAAAGCCCACTTAACCCACAGTTCAAATGAATTATTTTGGAATACATTTACATGGTTTTTGTACAATGCTTTTAGTGAGAAGTGCTATGTGGTTCAGTGCAGCCTCTTATAAACCTGTAAACACATTATGCCAACAAAAACAACCATATCAATAATAATATTGAAGGCAAAAGAGATCTGGTGTCTGTATGGGTATCAGCAGATATTTACATTCATGTATTGTCACTAATGACTTTTTAAAGCTGTGTGTAATGGTACGGTAGGGGAACAAGAGGCTCTGAAAATTATAACTGCATTGCATTACAGCTGTTAAGTGTGTCTTCAGTGCTGCACAGTAACAGAAATGATGAAAGGATGGTTAGATATGAAGAACATTGCTTTAGTCAGTCAGCGGGATGAGCATAGAAGTACATTCCTCTACAGTTGATGAGGGTCTGACACTTTGGAAGGTTGTATCACAGACTTGTCAACAGATCCGAATAATTAAAAACGATTACCTACTAAATTACAGTATTATCTATACCTAAAAATGTAAGGGTTTTCCAAACATCTTTTATTACTTTTACAATAGCTCCATCTGCTGTCTGACCCGGTGGTGAAGGGGTCTGTCAGTTCAGGCAATTTATGGTTTCAAATCTCATTTCATGGTGCCTCTCCATTCAAATCTCACCAGAATTATTCCCTATAATTACAAAAGCAGTTTCTAAATAAATTCCAGTCCAGGCGATTCAGTTGCTGGTAGAACAAATGAAGTAAGGGGAGTTCCATGAGGCCTTAGCCGAGCTAAGAGTTGAGTGTTTGTTTGTGTGTGTATGGGTCAGCCTCGGAAGAAGACCATAGTGACAGCTCGTGTTTCGCCTGTATCCTGCTAAGCCACGGCGAAGAGGGCATGATCTACGGCACAGACGGAGCCATGCCTATCAAGACCATGACCTCGCTGTTCAGGGGGGACATGTGCAAAAGCTTAGTCGGGAAACCAAAGCTCTTCTTCATCCAGGTAAGGAGATGTGACCAGTCTCTTCACCGTATATGAAATTTGTCAATAGAACAACATGTTAAAGCTGCAGAGTTGTGTAGATTTGTGTCAAAGTCAGAACTAGTGTTGAGTTTAATCATAAAAAAAACATAACTGACAACACAAAGTACATAATAATACATAGACATATAGTAATAATTGTTTATAATGTTTCCCAGCCCAGCTTTTAAAAACAGTTAATTTTTAATTGCTTCACCAGGTCATCGTTGAGAATGCTACTCAGGATCACAATGAAATGTCATTTCATTTACTTCACCAGGCTTGTCGGGGTTCCGAATTTGATGATGGTATACAGACAGATTCGGGTCCGCCAAATGATACCCTGGAGACAGATGCTAATCCAAGACATAAGATCCCTGTAGAGGCAGATTTCCTCTTTGCCTACTCCACTGTGCCAGGTAAATCCCAGTTCTGAACTCAGGTGTCATTTCAATGTATGAAGCAGGGTTCGTACGGGTGCTTGAAATCCTTGAAAATACTTGAATTTCAATGTTGTGTTTTCAAGGTCTGAAAAGTGCTTGAATTTTAGTTTAAGTGCTTGAAAGTGCATGCAATTATAACTGTGATGTGATTTATCTACTTATAATAATTTAACTCTGCTAGGTTAGATACCAAGCCAAAGCTACTTACAAGAGAGGTGATACATACAGAAAAATAAAAATTTATGTCAAAAAATAAAATTAGCGGGTGCTCGACTCCAGGTATATTTTATCTTAATCTTTGGCTTGGTGCAAGCGTGTCTGAAGAACGCCAAGTGGCTTCCCTTTTTTTGGATAAAACTTTAATTTCTACACTTTTTGCTATTATGAAACATAATTTTAGATGTTTATAGCATGATACAACGTACATATTTTTGATAAAATTAAAAAAAATAATAATCCTGATTATATGTATTCCTGTAGGTATGTATTTTACCACAGCGATAAGGTGCTGTGCTGGAAAAATTTGAAAATGACCCTTAAATGTGCTTGAAAAGTGCTTGAATATGACCTTGAAAAATGTGTGCAAACCCTGATGAAGTTATTTTCTCTGTACTTTTACACTTTACAAAATGAAACTACCCTTACAGAAGATTTATGATGAATTTAAAGTTAATAAATGTCATAAATAACTATTTTAAAGATATTAGATCATTTTTGTTCTGAATATGAGCTCTTACTTGAGCTTGTTTGTTTCTCAGTTTCATTAACGACTTATTGTCTATTATATCTTACAAAAAATCTGAAATTTGAGGATGAGTAGTAAAAATAAATGTCTACTCACTATTTGGCAAGCAGCACTGATGTGTTATAGTGCCTTATAAATAATTTCTAAAGTGTTTACCATCTAATTAAGTCCTTCATAAGGGGAGTTTTATTGTCAAGTGTTACCAGCGATGCTTAAAGTAATAGTATGATCTGTTTAGTACTGAATCAGTGAGGTGATGCTTCTAGATTCAGTTGCTGACTCGTGATCATTTTCTAGGTTATTACTCATGGAGGAACCCAGGACGCGGCTCCTGGTTCGTCCAGGCCCTCTGCAACGTCCTCAATGAGTTTGGGAAGCAGCTGGAGATAATGCAGATCCTGACACGGGTCAACTACATGGTGGCCACCAGCTTTGAGTCTTGGTCTGAAGACCCTCGCTTCAGTGAGAAGAAGCAGATTCCTTGTGTGGTCTCTATGCTGACGAAAGAACTGTATTTTAACTGACCACCAGTCTCTGACTGTACGACGCCACGGACTGACCGACGAAGACTGACCGGACCGACTGTTTCAGGGACTGACTAAAGCGGTCAAAGCATTCAGGGATGATTCAGGCCCAGCAGGACATTGCACATTTGGAGCACGAATGACAATTTGCATGTGTAGTTGGGCCCGAAAAACGAGCACTCCGTGAGAAAAGAAAAATCTTTACAGTGGCACTCAGCGTTCATGTGTTGATGGTGATATTTACCTCTTCTTCAGGTTATTCTTCAGAAAAATGGCGTCACATTTGATCTGATCTTTGTCGACAGGCATTGTGAAATATCCATGTTTTTCTGCCAACCCAGAAAATTTGCTGCCAGTTTTTGTGGGTTCGGGGAATCATATCTGAACGTGCATCTCTCTATTTTCCAGTGTTTGAAGTGGATGTTAAAAGGGCCTGTAAAAAAATAATAAGCTCCATTTACACACAATACATAGGGTACAGTAAAAGCTGTCAGACCATTTTAAAAGACTTTATGATTGAATCCTATCTCTTTGATTTTATAATTCTATTTATAACATTGTATGGCCTAAAAAAACAGCCAATATTAAAGGCTCTTTTTCAGATCTCCATTTGATTTTCCAATTGATTTTATCCAGGGAAGTAATTATTATTAGAGATAGACCTGGAAAATGGATCAGTTCATTTTCAGCTCTTTGTGTTTTATTGTTTTCAGCTGTCACGTGTCGACAAACAGACAAAATAAAACCACCTCTGAGCCGAAATATGTCACAATGCTTTTACCAAAAGAGTCTCCATGTTGCTAGCACGTTTCAGTTGGTAGCATCATGTCGGCATCCTCAGGTTCTTTCATGTCCCATGAAGTGGGTTAATGTCATGTTAAAGGATACCTATACGAATGGCGAAGACCCTGTGCTCTTGTGCTGTGTTATGATGAGTTCCAAAAGATTTTGGGTCAAGTGCATAACATACAGTCCACTCCCACAGTAACAAGGACGCAGTCTGCCATGTTCATCAGCCCACGCATTATTCCATGATGTCAAAAACTTCACTCGCTTGTTCAAGCAGGATACAGTGAAGTTCATGTATTTACATATGAGCAAAACTGTGCACTTGTTATTAGTCAGAGCTCATTAAGTCGGTCTCATCAATTTCCCTTTTTTTATCCTTAAATTTAGACATTCCTCTTTGCTCTTCCTTTGACAAAGAATAGGTTATATTCTGTAAGAGTTTTGATAAAGAATTAAGAATGTCTAAAGTGGGAAATGCCAGCCTAAAGCTGTAAAGAGGCCTAAAGCACAAATGCCACATCATTTTACTGTATATTAGTGTTGTACATTGTCATACCATAAACTACACTGTAGTAGGAGATACCAAGCAATGTCTGCTCACCGAGTTAAAAAAAAAAAAAGCTTAAAGGAAGAAAAGAGTATAATCCTGAAAACATTTAAGCATTTTGATGTTATTTTTAAGCAGAATGCAAAGTATTTAACACTTTGTTGAAAGTATTGAAACAGTTATTTTCACTGAGGCGTTAAATCCTTCCCATAAATTATATATTACTAAAATAATAGACATTTGCTGATGAAAGTTAGTTCATACCTGCAATGTTTGTTAGTGTCTCGTCTGTCAGTTACAGAGGCAGCTATTATTGGTGGTGACAAGTCTAACCATACACATCCACATGTCTGCAATACACACACTCGTTGATGCAATGTTTTTACATAATTCACGATTGCATGTCAGTAACTTTAGGGAAAGTTCAGCAATCGCTTTAATCTGTTATTAAATTTTACCCTTTTCACTCCTTGTATTTATTTTTTATTATATTTTTTTAATTTAATGATAGTACTACATGGAGTTTAGAAATTTCACATTTTATACCCAGTGCACTTGTCCCAATACAGACACAACTCTTGAATCCTCTCGACACATGGATCTCTGATCAGTGATGTGGTGCCCAACCTGTGCTGAAAAAAAAAAAAGTGTTTGCTCCACTTGTTTTGGAATGGAATTGAAAGAGGGAAATTTGATTTTTGAGGGGTAAAACTTTAAATGCTTTCCGGTGTTAGATGCTGTTGTCCTCAGGAATATATTTAAAAGACTTGGAAAAATGGATGAATGAATTAAAGCATAATTTGGCCCAATTTTTATTTAATTTATTTTTTTTACTTGGGGCAATACCTTGTTTAAATACTTGCATAAATCAGATGAATGCTTATGTAAACACTTTGTTGTATTAAACATGAGGAAATTATTGTGTAATGACTTGAGTGTTTTTTTTTCTCACGTATCTGACACCATATCTGAAGGCTACACAAAAAAAAAAATCATACGAAATAATGAAATAGAAAATGTAATAAAAACTGTTTTGTAAAGATGTCTCATGTCTTGTGACTGTAACAGATAAAGCAAGTAAACAGACTAGAGTGAATTAATATTTAGGAAAATAAAAGCAACATTTACTTTATAACACAGTGTAATGGGGTACTTTACATGTGATTAAAATTCAGAACATCTTTACTAATGAAAACAAATTATTCATTAACAAGTATTTATAAGAAACTAAAATTATACAAAAAATGTTAGAAATTTCAGGAAAAAAAAATAAGTTTGACAAATTTTTATTTATTTATTTTTTTACTTGGGGCAATACCTTGTTTAAATACTTGCAAAAACAGATGAATGCTTATGTAAACACTTTGTTGTATTAAACATGAGGAAGTTATTGTATAATGACTTGAGTGTTTTTTTTTCTCACGTATCTGGCACCATATCTGTAGGCTACACACAAAAAAATCATCCGAAATAATTAAATAAAAAATGAATTAAAACTGTTTTGTAAAGATGTCTCATGTCTTGTGACTGTAACAGATAAAGCAAGTAAACAGACTAGAGTGAATTAATATTTTGGAAATAAAAGCAACATTTACTTTATAAAACAGTGTAATAGAGTACCTTATATGTGATTAAAATTCAAATGATTACACCAGAAAACATGTTCACAAAAAAATTATTCATTAACAAGTATTTATAAGAAAGTAATTAAGTTATACCAAAAATGTTAGAAATTTTGGGAAAAAAATGTAAGTATTTGAGGCAAATTTTAATTGTTGTAGAACTATAAACAGATTTAATAATACTAGCTTTGGGCTCATTTTTGTAAGTGACCAATGATGGTGTTTAATGCACAGATTGTCTCTACAGTTGATAATTATATTAACTGTACAACAGTGAAAATTGAACTGATGAACTGTGTCATTAAAAATGGAAATAACTTTAGCTGTCTGTTAAATTCAAAGTACAATTAAGTAAGATTTCTGAAATATTTATTGACAAGACTCCAGAGTTGCACTAAAATTAATATTATAAAAATGGTATTAAATTATAGCTTTCTTTGTTTGATTTGAGACGACGGCTTCACACAACGCAGATGTTGATACAATGGCAATCTACATCAATTTATTTGTATAAATTAACTATGTTTACCTAAATTTTCTCATCCGGCTCTCATCAAATCATAATTGAATACTGCTGGTCTGAAGGAACATGAATAATCCTCGACACTTGTCTTGAGTTTATGATTAATTGTTCTTTAGTGCTCATGATTTCTATAAAAAATACAAAAATATGGAGAATCGAAGCCAGGGGTGGGCAACCTGTGGCTCCTGGGCCACATTTGGCTCGGTTTGAAGTGGCTCCATGTGGCTTTGTAAAAAAA
>JAPQRP010000013.1:13756308-13773837 GCA_037367295.1 Apogon hyalosoma
GCCCAAACTTCTATTTTCTCTCAGAGTTTGTAGAAAAATGAAGCCTTTTATTCCTGAGTGACAAAAAATCATATATATATATATATATATATATACATACACACACACATACACACACACACACATAAATAGCCCGAGGCTGTGTGGATGTGAAATTGGCTTTAGACATTCAACTGACATTCATAATGCCTCAGCAAAATTTAAGATGTTAAACCTTAATGAGAATTTTATGCTAATGATGATGACTGCAGTATCCCTCTACTGTACATAAACCAACACTTTTTATGGTCCGGCTATAAGTGGATCTGTGCCAAGTCGCTCCTTTGAATGTTATTCAAGGCCCTCACACATCTGATATTAACTATTATATATAATTATTGATGGATGACTTACTGGTTAGCGTCCAGAAGGATGACCTTGACTCCTTCCACAGTGACTTGCGTGTTCATAGGTAGGATGTGGACATACTGCTCTGCCACCTTCAGTTTGCTTTTCACCAGGTTCCCTGTTATCTAACCAGGAGAACTTTATGTTAATTCATATTTCACTGATTTAACAGCATCTATTCAGGCAAAAGATTTCAGTTTTGACTTATAATCAATATATTAATCCCCCTTTAACAGAGAAACATATATACAAAAAAGAAAATAATTTTAAAAATGCTAGACAAATAAACTTAGTTCCTTTTCAATATCTACATGGAAAAATACTCATTGATTCTGATCAAACTTTTCTGGGCTGTGACCCACCTAGCACCAAAGTTGATTTTCTGTGACCTACCAAATAAAGACAATCCCTGTGGAGTCCCAGTGAGTCTCTTTTTAGTTTGTATCTGAAGTGAACACACATTCCACTGTGATATATGATGACCCATTTGACAGCAGGACTTGCACCAAATCTAGTCTGTGACCACTTTTACTCCGTTTGGGATAATTAAGGAAGTACACTGTGTACCCTTCGATATGATAATTACAGGTTTCATTTGACCCAACCTGAAGACAACCATATTAACAGCTTTCTACATTTTAATTATTTATGTGTTTTACTATTTATACGGGCACGGCTAGAGTTGAATATGTCTGTCTCATAAAATTGCAGAAAACAACTAAAAAGTCCTCAAATTTAAAAAAAAAAAACAAAACAAAAAAAAACCACCCCACAGAACTCCAATAAGGAAAGACGAACCAGCAAATTGGTATTCACAGCTGCTAACTGCAACCATATTTTCATTACCCCAAGCTAATGCAGTGTAGTGAGATAAATGAATGAAGCTGCCCTTCTATGCATTTAGAGGAAGAAAGCAGTTGGAAGCTGGATGGCATTTCTTTCGAGAAAAAAAATGTTTCGTTGTACAATCAAAGTAGTCAATTTTTTCTGCAGTATTCAAGAACTAATGGGCCTTTGGGTGGAAACTCCTATTTCATTACCATGAAAAGTGCAGACATATTGTAAGTGACACTTTTTCTTTCCTCTCCTTTGTAAAAAAAAAAAGAAGATTTAAGGTTCCTCTAAACCAAAGACTTCTCTGAAATACCATAAAGAATACAAGGTCATGGTCTTGTGTACGTAGATCAAATCTTAACTTACTCTGTTACAGTAGATTGGGAATGTGGAGTTCTTCCTCAACCCTCCATAATGGTCAGAGTGGAAATGGGTTAAGAAGTACGCAGTAATGCCATCAATCTCTCCATAACGGAAGGCATCTATGGCAAACTTCGTACCTAGGGAAAATTTTACAAAACACCTTCATCACAAAAGATGAACATAATTAACCTTTAAACTGATGCGGCAGTTTGACATTCTCTCTCTGACCTGGAATCTTCTTGTAGAACGGACACCGTGGTAACTGTTCAACTTCCCCACCTGCTCCTCTGTTCCACCTTCTTCGTCTCCATCCTCTGGTCCCACCTCTCCCTGATTCTCCCTGAGCATCTCCTTCATTATTACCTCCAGTCACTGTGTCTTGTGAGGTTACTGTGGTGGTTTTACGTCTCCCTTGTCTTTCTCTCCTTTGTCTTCTCTGCCCTGAGTTCTCACCTGTGGTTTCACCAGAGGCACTGCTGGGTTCATGTGGTCCACTCTTGACCTCAGTCTCCTTCTCCTTGAGGGGTTTGAGTCCAAAAAACACTCCAATGTCCATCTGTTTGAGACCGGAAGCCTGACCTGCCTTGCTCTGGCTCTTCCGAGGTGTCATGGTTTGAGATTTCTCTGACTGAATACTGCTGTCGTCCAAGTTTTTAAAAGGCAGGCTATCGGAGTTTAAAATAGTTTCTCGCAAGTGCTCTAAAACAATACTCTGAGGAGACTGAATGCTGTTTGCAAAGGCACTGCCAACACTTGTTGAATTTTCAAGCTCTTCTTTTTCCCTTGTGGGAGCAGATGTATTTGCAGCAACTGCAGAGGTAGCCTGTTGATGACTCTGTGTTGATGAGACAAACGGATTCAGCTGGGTATTTGACAGAACAGGTTCCTTCATTGGTACATCACTGGTTTCAAAATTATCAAGAAATTCAGCAAAGACCTCATCTTCACTTGAGATATTGTCACTGTACAGCATTAATGAGTCATCATCCTCAGTTTTCAATGTGTCACTATTAAAAAGGGCTTTCCTTGGTTCACCCTTGCTCACTTCAGTCTCTACAGGAAGCTCAGAGAGAGGAGAGTAGGATATTGCCTCATTATTGTAAGGAGAAAGTTCACCTTTGAGAAGACCATCACAAGGCTGACCTCCATTTTCTGTTTTGGCTGGAGTAGATGAAAGGTTTGATTTACTTTCTTGGGAGGAACTGATAGACTTCTGGCCTTTTGGGGATGACCAGCCTTTCTTTTTCTTAAAATCTTCTGGTCCGGGTGAGCGCAGTAACAGAAGGCCATTAGTAATTTTAGTAGGTGGTGTTCCATTGTGATTATTTAAAGAGGAGGCACTGTTGTTAGACAGCACTGAAACACTGAGGGCACTGTCCCGTGATGACTCTAAGGTAGAGTCCTCCACATCAGCTTTCCTAAGTCCTTGGAGACAACCTAGGCCAGAGTCCCCACTAGTTGTTGCCTGCTGGGACAGACTGAGGAGCTGTGCATCTCCAGTTGCTCGACTGTGGGCAAGGAATGTGTGGTTATATTTCTTGTAATGGTTTGGAATGGTTGAGGAGCACAGGAGGCCATCTGGACATTCTGTATGAGCAGATAAAACATAACATTAGTCTGTTCCATGCATACTAATTTAAATCTTCATTAGCTGCATACTACTTAAATTAGTAAACAATTTCAGGATTTTTGTAGATTTCAGTTAATTGAATTTGAGACCATTATGGATGCAATTTAAAACCCAATTGTTTTGCTGTTAATTTTTTATTTTTTTTTTTACTGGGATCTAAATACTGCAACAAAGAAAATATTGAAAATAAAATAAGGGCATAGAAATTAGCAACAACGGTAGTGTCAAATTAACTAAAATATTAAAGTGCATTACATAAAGTATACAGCCTAGCCCCCCCAAAAAAAAAACTCTCACACTGTTACGTTGGACCGCCTTTACCTTTACACACAGCAAACATTCACTGTGGCATTGCTTCAATAAACTCATTCAGTGTTTCCACATTTATTACATTAATCTTTTAGACACATAACATTGCTGAACCTAGATCTGACCACCTTAAGCAACCCCAGATCATAACATTGCCCACACAGGCTTGTACTGTAGGGACCAGGCATGATGGGTAATCACTTCATCTGCCTCTTTTCTCACCCTCATGCACCCATCACTGGAACAGGGCCAATCTGGACTCATCAGACCACATCACCTTCCACTGAAACACTGTCAGATCTTTATTCTCTATCAAACTGATGGTTGTTGATGAAACGAGAAGCTGCTCACTGCATCATTTAGAGATAAAAAAACTAACTGCTGCTGAAACATAATCACTCAGTAAATTTAACAACTTTTTTTTTTTTTGGGGGGGGGCTAGGCTTTGTATCATGCCACGATGAAACCTTTTTTCCTCCTCTTTATTTAAAGGCTCTGCAGCTTTTTGACAATTATAAGATCTACTTCATGTGTTTCTGGAAAATCATGATTTATATACACTATGGCTACTGTGTATAAATGAGTAAGAAAATAATGCAACTGATTTTTCCTGATGTAAAAAATGAGAATCTGCATCATTCCATTCATTAAAACAGATACCATGCAAACACATTAAACACACTGATAACAAATAGCAGGTGTGTTGTAGAAGACTTGTTCAATAAATTCATACTTTTGCATGTTTGCTGAGGTGTTTGCTATTTGTAAAAATATGTTCTGCATAAATCAGTTTTCTAACTAAGCTTTCAAATACCTTTACATGTGTCCCTGGGGAAGTCAAGACATTCAACAACGTGCCATCTCTGAGACTGAACCACCAAAAGGGAGAAAGGCATTTGACAAATAGGGCAAAAGTCTCCAGACGTTGGTCCCTCTCCATTATAGTCAGTTTGGACTGTTGTTTTCGAGGGTGTGCTCAGTGTTTCTAAGCAGGTATGGTCGTCTTTAATGACAGAAGGTTTAACATCTTCATTTCCAGTTGCGTTCACGGTCAAACATCTTTTATCCAGCGGAGTTTTGACAGTTGAGGAGGTGTTTTTTCTGGACGTGCACCTTTTCTTGGCCACAGTTCCGCTGACAGATGCTGATTCTTGTTTCCTCTTTTTCTTCCCAAGAGGTTTGTACTCCCAAATGTCACTTTCAGAGTCGTCCTTCTGTGACATTTGGAACAAAAAAGAGTGAACTGTCTCTCGTGTTACCAAACGACCTCCTCAGTACCCTAGTTATTACAAAACACTTGACGTTTAATAACATCCCGCAAAAGGTCCTTAGCAATAATTACAGCCGATGTGAGAGTACTGTTAAATTCCGTTGTACTTTAAGGATAACGTCTCGGCAAATATTATTTACAGTATTCAGCTATTTAATCACCGACTACAGCATGTTAGCACCACTATGTATTAGCATTTACCGCCAGCGCTAAAATGAATTTAGTAAAGACAAGTTTAGAAACAGAGCAGCACTTTCGATATATCCCGTAAATCATAATTGTTCGAGTTGTCGCCTGGGGAGTTTTCTGTAATATATAATTTAATGTATTGAAGATAATATTGATTCCATAAGATATTTTTGATACGTAATATATTATTGATAGTTTCTATATTTTTTTAATGTCGTCGAAATCACGGCTGCGAATCTTCTTGTATTTACCTAACAGCCCGGTTGTTGTCGGAAACATGGCGTCGCAGAGCAGCCTCTCTACCTTATTTCCCATCCAAAGTCAGCTGGATTACGCCCTAGATGACGCTGCGACACAGCAAGAGAAAGAAAATCTTGTCTACGAGTATTTGAAAAAACTAGATGAGACAGAAGATCTGAAGATACCCGATTTCCAGACAGGTTAGACCATTTTACAACTCTGGCCCTCTCAGCTGTCAGCCCACAGTTTGCTAACAGTACATGCCTGAACAGGCTTCAACATAGTTTTTAGTGTGAGCACTGAGCTTCAAGGGTTAAAAAAAAACACACCTATAGCCGATCCTTGTTTTGTTATACATTGTAAATGACAACTTGGCAATATCTCGAGCCTATTCATCTAGTTTTGATCAATTTTGGTCCGTTCATTTTTATTTTTTTTTTAAACTCAGCTATCTTCATTTTTCATAACACATGTGCCTTTTAGTGATCATTCAGCAGTTAAAAGAGGCAAAAAAAGACTGTTTTCATTACATATAAGCAAAAGCTTTTAATTTCTGATAATGCACAGTGCTTCCAACTGTTTGCTGTGACATTAAATAACTTTCTAGAAGGTGCCAGTCAATATTTGTGGCAATACTTTGTTGACTTTCTTTTCTTTTCTTTATTTTTCTTTTCTTTTCTTTTCTGGCATATCAATAAATAGCAGCAAAACTAGTATACAAGTAACAATGTAACTGGTGTCTTTTATGTCTGCCTCAACTACAACTGTGCCATATGACAGAAACAGGAGTACATACTATGATGTAACGAGTAGTGTCAGGTCATGATTTAAGGGAGAGAAATGTGGTGCCAATGCAGGTCCTAATTATAGTAAGCATAGGAAATCGCAAGCTTGTGTCCATTAGAAATTATGTTTATGGAGTGATGTTCCGTTTACAGGCTGAGATGACGCTGTTTTACATTTCTGCCTTAAAGGAGCATGTTAATTTATGCAGCATGTTGGCAGTATGTCATCACACCAGCAGATGGAGATCTGCAGCAGAACGTCAAACACACTTTTCATTAATTTTATCACCACGCATGAGCCACTGACTTCATAACTCCTGGTCAAAAGG
This sequence comes from Apogon hyalosoma, assembly GCA_037367295.1. NCBI lineage: Eukaryota > Metazoa > Chordata > Actinopteri > Kurtiformes > Apogonidae > Apogon > Apogon hyalosoma. Next base: position 13,762,645 of record JAPQRP010000013.1, read on the forward strand.
TATTTATAGTATGAAGTGTGCATGTGGGAAAAATCATCAGGCATGATCTAGAACTACAGAGTAATTCAGCTATTAGATAATGTACACCTCTGACAATATGAACACTTCAAGCCATTTAATCCTGTAAGCTGTCCAATGTTTCACTATGTAAAACCAATTTTGTGCAGGAGAGAAAAATATTCTCACAAGGTATTATGTGACTATTACTTTCATCCTCGTAGGATAGTGATTTCCCGTACTGTGACTAAATGTAATTAATAAGATGACAACATCATTTTCCACTCTGTACTTTGCTCCAGGCTTGGATTGGCTGAACACGGAAGGGCCTCTGTCTGTGAACAAGGAGCTTGCTGGTAAAGTGGTGCTGCTGGATTTCTTTACATACTGCTGCATCAACTGCATGCACATTTTGCCAGACCTGCACCAGCTGGAGAAGAAGCACTCTATCAAAGGTATGAGTAGTTTAGCTTATATTCTGTGTAGGTCTTTTTTTTTTATCCTAAACAGGTTCTGCATAAGGTGGCACTATTTGTTAAGTTCTAGACCGATACCGATTTTATTGTTCATTAACTGATTTTGTTCTTGGTGATATTTACTCTCCTGTTCATACCAGGAAAAAAATCATTATAAAAATACAAAGTAGCTATTGCCACAGTACTGTGGGACTAACTTTGTCATTTGTCTATTACCACAGAGCAAACCAGCTTCCTCATTACATCATGTGTAGACTGGTAACCTGTCACCTTGCTGCCAAAGTACTGTGGCAATAAGCATCACACATGTCAGTTACAGGCTAGGGTACCAGTTACCGGAGGCTACATCCAGATGACAACGCTCGTGGTATTTTTCTTTTGCGGATTTTAAACATTCTGTGTTCATAAACATATCGTTTCAAGAAATATCTGTGTCTAGGTGGAAATGGGAAAACTGGGTTAAAACAGTGTATGCCACACCTACATGTGGCACTGTACACAAACATAGACGGAGCTGCAGGATACACTAAAATCACAGAAGAATGCAGTGAGCATGCACATGAGATTACATCCAGGGTTTTCTTCTGATCATGTGGTACTAGGGCATCATCATTTCCAAAAAATGGTGTTTTTTGCCTATCCATACAGCAATACGAGGGCAGCCTTGTGAGATTTTTTCGATCTGGGACCCATTCGCCAAAAATACCATTTCAGGGCACTGACAATGCTAGTGTCATGTGAATGAAAGGCCAAAACAATATTAAACTTTTGCAGATTGACATAATTTTATTGTCGGGTGGATGGGGCGTATATGCCATAAATTACCATAGTACTGTGGCAACAAGAGGCTAATGAGTTCATGTAACAGTATCCATGTTTGGCTCTATGGCAACAAAATGTCTTTACTGCTTATTGTCACAGTACAAATGCTCACATTTGATTGGCTCTGTGGCAATAGAAAAACCGATATTTCGTGCCACATTACCGTGACAGTAGCCATTGCCTTATAAATAATAATCATTATAATTTTAGCCCATCATTACACTATCTTTGAATGAACACATATTAAAGAAATCAACAAAGCATTGACATTTAAGTGTACCTGTACTGATCATGTTTACAACATTAATTGTGTTTTGTGTATTACTTATAAGCAAAAGAGGCGCAAATTCAGAAAAAAAAATCTCCATAAATACACCAAATCGGACCTTTTTAGTACGTGAATTGTGGCAGAACCTATGGGGGAGCTATAATGTAGTTACTGGTTGGAACCGCTAGTATTATACGTGATCTTTTGAGATAGCTAGCGATGACAATTCACTTCAGGTACCCTTTAAGTCATTAAAGGTCTATATGTAATATTATGTGAGGTCTAGCAGTGCAACCAACCCAGTACCCACCTCACCCTTCATGCTGGCAACAAGAAATGCAAAAGGCCCTCAACTAAAAGGTTTTTATGTTTATGGGATAAAAACTCTGGCACACACTCAAACATGCATTTATAGCACATACCACACACTCCCCCTGCAGAAATAAATATCTCCCTTTGAGGTAACGAAAATACAACAATTCATATTGTCAACATTATTCTGAATATTGTATTACATTTATTTCTCCTTCTCCCTGAAAAGGACATGCTGGACCTTTATGATAACACAACAGATTTGCACTGCTATTGTAAATATTTGCCATTACCTGGCGATGGCCCACATCAGTAAGATTGATATTTCAGAACATCCTTAGTTATATCATGTACAGTATAATGTTGCTTTGCCATGGCTCACAATTTCTTCTGTGTTTTTTCATTTACGTGGGGAAATGTTGGATTTGTTTAACAATATATATTCTACTATAACAATTAGAGGAAGGAGGATTTGGTTGACGTGCTACTGAGGTATCACAAACATATAATGTGTCTTATTGCGTCACAGAAACGTGTAAGTTCACTGGGGCAATGACGCTGCAGCACATCTTATCTCAGCTGTGAAGAGATAGTAACTAAAAATAAGTCTAAGCTGCAGTGTCAGTGATGATGGGGCTCGTAATTGTTTACTGTATGGCTCTCCATACAGCCATAGCATAATCACGTTCAACTGACTCTGGCATCCTTGGAATTCACTCAAGGGATCATCTGAGGAAGCCACAACTTAAAATTCAACAGCGTGTCAAACAGGGCACTCGGCACCCCACGCCCACAGAACGCACATGTTCATACACACACACGGTGCCCTCACACATTATCATACTTGTCTTATCTCTGGCACCGCCGAGGGTACATTCTGTTTGCTGCTCTGGTCAGTGAGGTGTGGGAGCCACTCTGTCCAGTCACTCCCACAGTCCATCCCCCACCCACCCATCGTCACTACAATCTGTGCTGGAACTTTACAGCCTGGCATAGGCAGTGGGTGATGAAATTCACTGCAGATTGTGTCGAGCTTGAATATAGAGCTCATTGATGTGTGCAGAGGAAATGTCCTGATAGGTTTATTTATGGACAGAGGGTTTATTTATATGCTTTGCCATCTGAAGTGGACTATGTCTTTTTATTCCACAAGGCATTATGAAATTCTGGACAAAACGAATAAGTACATCTAAATTATACAAATGCACTTGCAGCCATCATATTATTTCTGTTTTTTTTCAGTCTACTTTGAAGAGGTACATGTCAAACTATATATTATGATTTGTCTTTCAGTTTCCAGATCAGGTTGCTTGTGATTATTCAGATTTCTGAACAAAATGTCTCCTGTTCATTCATTCACTTTCTGATATGTTTAATTCTCAAGAACTTCGTGGTCCGAGTGTCACGGTATGGGTGAAGGTGGGGTACATCCTGGACGTGCCCCCAGTTCATCATAGGGCTGACATATACAGACAAAAAAAAACATTCACTCTCACATTCACATCTATGGGAGATTTAGGTTGACCATTTAACCTATGTGGGCAGATGTATGATATGAACAAAATGCCAAAAATCGAATATATTGTCTCCTAAAGAACAACAATGGTGTAGAACCCTTTATCAAGTGTAAAAGTTAAACATCTTTCTTTAAATTAGAGACTGGCAGGTTTAATGACACTCCAAAGGAGGACCTGCTTTGTTTGTTGCATGTGTTAGGTATAAAAAAAAAAGCTTTTAATGTTTTTTATACAGGAATGTGAGGGATAACACTTTGGTAAAATGTCCTGTGTTTATACTGATTTATTTTGGTTGAGTGAGAATGAAAATGAGTTTAGAGAGAGCCCTGGGTTTGATTCCAACACCAATTGGTGTTTGATTTTCTGTGTGGGTTCTCTCCAGGTACTCTGGCTATGCACACACATGCTCTTTAATAGGTTAATTGTTCATTCTAACTCACCCATAGGTGTGAATGTGAGAGTGAATGGTTATTCATCTGCATTTGTCAGCCCTGTGCCTTCACCTGTTTGTAGCTGGGATAGGCTCTGGCAACCCTGTGACCCTCACAAGGACTAAGCAGTTCAGAAAATGGATGGATGGAAGGTCGGGAGAGATGACAGAATGCACTGTCAACGTTATTTAGTAATAAAATGCAATGAAAACCACCACTGGTCACTGCAGGTGTGTCTGTGACATCTTGTAAATCCATGAAGGTTATGTGCCTTTTGTGCATGACAATAAAGAATTAACCAATGCATATACAGTCATAGACCACTTTATTAGGTAAATCTGTTCAAAGTAATGCAATAGGCCAATCACATGGCAGTAACTCGACATATTTAGGCATGTAAACATGGTCAAGATGAAAAGTTCAATCTCTATCAGAATGGGGAAGAAAGGTGATTTAAGTGACTTTGAATGTGGTGTGTTTGCTGGTGCCAGACAGACTGGTCTGAGTATCATAGAAACTGCTGATCCACTGGGATTTTCACACACAATCATCTCTTTACGGAAAATGGTCAGAAGAATAGGAAATATCCAGTGAGCAGCAGTTCTCTAGGCGAAATTGCCTTATTGATGTCAGGACGAGGGAGAATGAGTAGGCTGGTCTGAGTTGATAGAAAGGCCACAGTAGAAGAGCAACTCTGAACACACAACAGGTCAAATCCTGCTGCGGATGGACTACAGCAGCAGCGTATGCACTCACAGGCCGCTTTATTAGGTACACTTGTTACTAGGAAAGTGGACCTAATAATGTTATATAATGTGATTATGAGGTGAAACAGTAGGCTAATACATCATCCTTTTAATATATACATAAATGATAAATCAATATATCATCTTCTGCACTTCTTGTGGAAATGAAGCATTTTCTGAATGCTGAAGTTTATTTGATCTTTCTATCACACCACAGCAGCTTTGTTTATTCACTGTTTTTAAGTGTCTGACACTAGGAGTAACACAAGTGCAGAAGTGGCTGTTGATTCCCAAACTGAAAACACTGACTGGAAAACAGGAAGGAACTTATCAAGATATCTGGATTTCAGAACCACAGAAGAGTCTATCTGAAAGAGCGCAAGCATTCCAAAAATGTACTTTCCACAGCTCTAGGCCACTCAGTTGCACAACTTTTGATCTTAAACAAGTGAACAATAATAATCCTATAAATAATCTGTCTGGACAGTAAGAGTAGTGTTGGAAGTATGCATGTATTCTCTTTGATGATTTCTTAGAACTAAACAGTATTTAAACACAAGACCACTGTTTCATGGTTCTTCAGTCATTAACCCTGAAAAGCAAACCCTTTATGTATCATTAAAAGTCACAATCACTGTTTTCTCCTCTTGCTAACATAAATAACTATGGCATATCACTCTGTGTGTGTGTGTGTGTGTGTGTGCGTGTGTGTGTGTGTGTGTGTGAATAGGTATCTTTTTGTTTGCTTGTATTTGTTCATGGGAAAAGCAGGTGATCATGAGTTTGAGCCACATATACATCTTTGGCTGATTTTTAGATTATGAATTATGGCAAAAGTTGGAAAAATTAATGATTCGTCATCTTACAAACAGTTACTTCACCTTTTTTTTGTGAGAGAATGAAGCTGAAATAGATAAAACATTCAATCCAAAAAAAAAAAAGTAATGTCTTTATGTTCTGTTTTGTGTGTGTTTTAATCTCTCATTCAGATGGATTGGTTATTGTCGGTGTGCATTCGGCTAAATTCCCCAATGAAAAGGTAAGCATTTTTCATGTTTACCTTTGGACGTCACAGATTCATTTTCATCACAGCAAAATTAATAATACTTGTAGTAGTAATGACAACACTGTTTAGGTTCATCTTTTATCAGACTTCACTACTTTTCAAAGCTCAGACGTTAATCTGCAGTTTCACACCGGCATGTATAGCACATTTGGGTGGCTCAAACGATGTTTTGTATTCGAATCATTAGGTCTAAAATGATTTGTCTTATCAGTTTAAGACCAAAAATATTCTCAGATCATCAAAAACACCTCCTGATAGCATCAGGTTTTTCTTCTATATCACTCCTTATGAAGTTTTTTCACCAAAATGGGTTGTAAGTTAAATGACAGAAGAATATCTTGATCTGTCTTATTGCCGCCTTTAGAAAACGTGCTTCACAATAATTTCTGGCTTTTTCATAAAAATGGGAAAAAGAAACTTTAAGATACTAGATTGTTTTGAGTTTGGATATACATCTTGAAATGAGGATTTTATCTTAAAAATTTATCTCAAATCTTTGATGTTTTTTTTCTGTGACTCATTTTATTTTGGCTTGTTTGATGCCTTTGCTATTCATATAAAACAATATGATTAACCTTGGAATGTAAATATGAACAGTTATATTTAAGAAAAGTCATTTATTGGTCCATGTTTGTCAACCAAAGGTCCTGGACAACATCCGCAGTGCTGTGCTCCGCTACGACATCTGCCACCCAGTGGTGAACGACAGCGAGGCGTGTCTCTGGCATGAGCTGGAAGTGTCCTGCTGGCCCACGCTGGTCCTCCTTGGACCACGCGGGAACCTCCTCTTCTCCCTGGTGGGCGAGGGCCACAGAGACAGGCTGATGCTCTTCACCGAGTTGGCTCTGCATTACTATGGGGAGCAGGGTCTGCTGCAAACGCACACAGTGGGCACCAAGCTGCTCAAAAACTCCCTGCCACCCAGCATCCTGGCCTTCCCTGGGAAAGTGGCTGTGGACAACAGCAGCAAGAGGCTGGCTGTAGCAGACACTGGGCATCACCGAATCCTGGTGGTGTCCTCTACCGGGCAGCTGTTACACGCCATAGGAGGTAAATGAATTAAATATGCAGAGATACAAAGTACTGGTTTGTATATGTTAAGGATAATAGTTGTCTCTTAAGCCTAGTTTTCCCCAGTACCTGAGGCAGCCACCATTCTTTATTAATCCCAGGGGAAATTATTGTGTGTTACAGTTGGTCTGTGCAAGTATAATAAAAGTGCAGACAAGAAATTAGCAATACAAAAAAAAATATAGAGAGATCTAAATATATACCTTGTTTTCAATTTCACCTTGTATATATCTTATATTACCTGTACATGTCCAACCTATGTTGCACATATTTCTTCCATCTATTTCATAGAGTTGACTTTTTGTATATTTTTGAATTTCTTGTAGTTTTGTTTACTTTTGGTACAATTTGTGTGATATTTTATACAGTATTTTTTTTGCACTTTAAATGTTTGCTGCTAAAAACAAAAAGAGCTGCTAAACTGATTTTCATTGTTCCTGTAACAGTGACAGTGGATTCTATTCTATTCTATTCTATTCTATTCTATTCTATTCTATTCTATTCTATTCTATATAAACTAAATATGCATATTCAGTGTACTAGCAGGTCATATTACGTGACACTTGTAGCAGTATACACATTATATATCCACATGAGTAGAAGAACATCTGCTAAAAACATCATACTCAGACAACAGAACACAATCCAAACACTATGCACTTAAATGGGCAAATATCTAAAACAAGCAAACAGTCTGAGACCAGCGTATGCCATGAATAACTTTATAAAACAACAGACCAAAGAGACACACTTTGTAGCACTAAGCTCACACCAACATTCAACAGTGCAAGTATTATTTCTCTACTGCTAAAACTCACTGAATGAGCCAAAAAAGAGCAAAAATATACGTCCCATTATGAAGCGATGAATTTTGCCTTACCTTTGTTTTTTTTTTCTCATCATAATTTGGTTTAAATGAATGAAGCTTCTGCTATTGGTGAATTGATTGTTTTGTGTCACATTGAAATGATTCCCACTGGAGACAAATGACCCAGGGCTGAACAGGTTCAGGCAGAAAGACTCAATTTCCAGTTGATTTCCACTCAAAAAATATAACAGTAAGCTTCATCACTGTTTATTTCAAAGAGTTAGGAAACTCTATGGTTGTATAGTATGGGGAATGTTTTATTATATATCTCGTATGTCTTGATAAGCCTTGTAGAATCCACATGGTAGTCAGTACTATCCCAGACTCGCAGACAGGTTGACAACAGCAGGGACTGGTGCATGCTGGGAGCTGGCGTTAACCAAACTGGATGAAAAAGTGCAGGATTTGTTTTATTTTTGCAGGCTTACCTCATCACATTGCACATATGCCCTGTGAAATCATAATATTTGTATAATAACCTGTTAGTTTGAAGCAGATCTGAAGATTTTTTTTTTTTTGTAAAAATGGTTTTTAAAAAAATTACTTAAAGAGGTTTCCTTGGTGTCAGTTGTAAATGGGCCAATATCTGTATAAATATTAAAAGTATTAATAATCATAATATTTTGTTACAACAGACTTTTTCTTGTAATGTACTAGTTTTAGTAGCATTTTTAGTGTGAAAAGCCAATTGGGTTAAAACCGCATTATGTCAGATTTAAGAGGATCTAATTGGAGACATGTAATGCAATTTTCACAATTAAATTTTTTTTTTTATTATTTCATCACGTGCAAATAGGAATGCATGTGTTTTCTTTACCTTGGAATGAGCTGTTAAATCTGCTGCACTGCCATGTTTCTACAGTGACTCAGAACAGGTTTTCTCTCTTTTTTTTTTTCCCCCATCTTGTAGCAGGTGGCAACCAACATCACCATTACCATTTCCTGCTCTGTTCAGGGTTAATATCCTTTTAACTAAGAAGTCCAATATGGATAAAGCAAACACTGGCTTCAATGGGGGGACTTTTCACAGTTTTTGTGGCCACTGCAGTGGGTGAAGTGGGTTTATGGGGTATTCAGTTGGTTGCACCCTGCAGCTTTATTGGTAGATATGATAAAAATTACACATTGTGGATGGAATACAGCAAAGCTTAAGATGCATAGATTTACCCGCATAGTTTGAATATGGCAGCTAGTCTCAGTATGGTGACCGATGGGGAAAAAAAAACTACAGTTATAGGAGTAGATGAATGCTTGCTATCTTTGTAAGGTAAATATCATCACTGTTGTCGCAGGGCCTGAAAATGGACGAAAAGATGGGAGTCTGTCTGAAGCTTCCTTTAACTCTCCCCAGGGCGTGGCCATAAAAGGAGACACAGTTTATGTGGCCGACACAGAAAACCACCTGATCCGAAAGGTACTGACTGTATTTTTACTGCCTTGTTAAGGATATTTTCACTCTTAGTGTGCACCTTTTAATTTATGCCTGTCTGTCAGATCGACCTGCTGGAAGGGACAGTCACCACTCTCGCTGGAGTCGGTGCTCAAGGCACAGACAAAGAAGGAGGGGCCATGGGACCTCAACAGCCAATCAGCTCTCCTTGGGATGTAACTCTAGGCACAGCCGGTGAGTCAGCATGTTATTGTCTCTCTGTTATTGTCTTTCACTGCCAATGACACAGAACCCCCTTTTCTGCTGTATATATTCTTTTCCACATACAACTGTAAAACAAAGGGAGGCAGGTCGGTCACATGCTCCCGCTCGGTTCATTCTGGACATTGTTGGGTTTTTCTATGTCTCAGGTCAGTCGGGTTAGACGTGATCTAGACGAGATCTAATCAAAACAGGAAGTGACCACCTTCGGATGAAAGTATGAAACTACTGGAATGTGAATTTATGTGTCATCTCATCTTTACATGGATTGTGTTCACCAGAAAGGTTTACATGGCCGATATAAAAAGCTGAAAGAGTAAATCTTGTCCTAAAGTCAGGGTTTGTACGGGTGCTTGAAATCCTTGAAAATATTTGAATTTCAATGTTGCGTTTTCAAGATCTGAAAAGTGCTTGAATTTTAGTTGACGTGTTTGAAAGTGCTTGCAATTCTAACTCTGTGATGTCATTTATTTATATTATTTATATTATTATTTATATTTTTATTTTGGGGGAGGCTGTGGCTCAGTTGGTGGAGCAGGTCGTCCAATGACTGAAGGGTCGGTGGTTCGAGTCCTGGCTCCGACTGTCCATATGTGGAAGTGTCCTTGGGCAAGACACTGAACCCTAAATTGCTCCCAGTGGGCCTGGCAGCACCTTGCATGGCAGCTGCCGCTCACTGTTGTATGTGTGTGTGAATGGGTGAATGTGAGGCTTTGTAAAGCGCTTTGAGCACCATGAAGGTGGAAAAGTGCTATAGAAGTGCAGTCCATTTATTTATTTTTAATATTAACTCTGCCAGATTAGATGTCAAGCCAAAGCTGCTTACAGAGAGGTGATATATTTAGAAAAATAAAACTTTATGTCAAACAAGAAAATTTACTGATGCTCTCAGGTCAACTCCAGGTACATTTTTATCTTAATCTTTGGCCAAGTGGCTTCTCTTTTTTTTGGATAAAACTTTGTGCGTTCCTTTGATTTATACAGATTTTGCTCTTATAAAACATAATTTTAGATGTTTATAGCGTTATACAATGTACATCATAGTGATAAAAAGTGAATAAAATAATCGTAAGTATATGTATTCCTGTAGATATGTACGTTACCCCAGCAATAAGGTGCTGTGCTGGAAAAATTGGAAAACAACCCTTAAAAGTGCTTGAATATGACCTTGAAAAATATGTACAAACCCTGTAAAGTTTTACATCGTTTTTTAGCCTAGTTTTGTATAGAAGAGCTATATATCTGTGCACCGATCTCACCTAGTGTTTAGGGATCCTCAGAGGTAGAGAGAAAATTGAAGATGCTGATTAAGTTATTGGAACAGACTTTAATCACCCAGGCTTAATTCACTGGGGAGGCTGAATAATTGTCATCTCACTTTTACCGAAGCAATATCAGGACCACATCAGAAATAAGAAACAAAACTTCCTGACAAGGTCTTGCATATTCCTGCAAGTTAATGTAACATCTCCTTTCCACACTTATTACATTGCTTTGAGTACTCAGTGATATCTTTATTGCTTATCTTTTTCAATGGCGGCATCATTAGGCTTCATTTATCATCAGTCAGAGTAGTGAAAACGTGTTTCAGATGGAATTTTACAGCTATTAACATTATGGTTTTTTTTTTTTTTTCATCTAATTCGGAAAAGTCAAAATACAGTTTTTAAAGAATGATAAATATTCAAATAAAACTTGCTGTTGATATTGGTATGAATTGGCGTTGATAACTCAAATAGGAGGTAATTTGTAGTCACTAAAACATTTAAGTTTCATCCAATTAATGCTGTTTATTCTGCTTTTGAGAAATACTGTACTTACCAATAGTGTTTTTAACATTTTAGACCACACTAGACCAAATACAGTCACGGAAAAAAATTATTTGACCATTAAAAGTCATCAAAAACAATGGTTATGCAATCAAGTACTAACTCCTGTGTGCATCATGTGACTAAAACAGACAGAAAA
>JAPQRP010000013.1:13775545-13785902 GCA_037367295.1 Apogon hyalosoma
CAAATGTACCTTTAGTTGTACCAGGCATTAAAATGAACAAGAAACTGAAGAAAACAAGGGTGGTCTAATAATTTTTCTCCGCGACTTTACTAAGCTCAAGGAATGTAAAGACACGGTTGTAATACAGTTTTTTTTAGGGGAGTTAAGGAGATCTAATTACAGAAATGGAACATCATTTCATAATTAGGGGTGGGTACCACTGAACTGTGGTACCAGATGGGCTCTGGGGCCAAATTATTAAAGACTGGACTTTCAATAAGCTCAGACATTATTGGTTTTCCTAACGGTACTATAGAAAGAAAAATAGAAATTTTTTTTTTTGGGCAAATTTTTCGGACCAACTTCATCTCTGACTAAGGCTACGTTCAGACTGCCGGCAAATGTGGCCCAAATACGATTTTTTTTGCCCATATGTGATCTGTATCCGATCTGTGTGCAGTTGTTTGAAGAAATTGACAGTTTTAACAGCACAAATCCGACCCAGGCCACTTTCATTTGTGGTCCTAAATCCGATATGTATCTGATATTTTGCAATGCGACTTCAGTCTGAACAGCCAGGTTGCCTTTATCTGACCTTTACACCTTTGAAATGCGACAAACATCACAATTCTGCATCCCAGGAGTGTTACTTCCATAAATACAGTGCGTGTCTGTGTAGTCGTGTATTACGTCAGGACTTCTTTTGCGCATGCAGGTCACTTCAGGGTCAGATTCAGATCATACTCAAAACTGAGCGGGTTCAGAAAATGAATGAATGAATGAGGATTACAAACAGACATATCAAACAGACTTTAAAATTTTTGGTGACCACTGTAGATCCAGGGGAAATGAGATTAGAATGGTGTAATCTGCATTTTGATCTCTAGATATATCTAAATCTAAATGTTGAACCTTTAAAGCCAAGAAAACTGTACATACTTGGTTCAGTATATTTAGCGTCATTAGGCTCATGAATGAAACAGTGAAAATGAATGAATGCAGTCCAGTTTGATCTCAAGTAATGAGAACTCCAAATATTCTCTTTGGTTTAATGTGAAAAATTGACAAAATATTTCATTTACAAATTATCCTTTCACAATAAAATGTGAATATTCTGAACAATCATGTACAATTTGAAATGTCTTAAGAAAAATAAGTGCAGTTTTAACAATATCATTCCTGTTACTAAATGTTTTGTACCTGTGTAGATCAACCGCGATCTGTAATGCAGATGTATAAATAAGACGAGGCATAATAGGGTTAAAATTGCAATAATTTTTCGTAATAAATCTCAGGCTCATATTTGTTCAGGTTATTCACATTTTATTATAAAAGGATAATTTGTAAATGTACACACTAATTATGCAATTAAATTTTTTTCACATAAAACAAAGATAAAAGTATGGAGTTGTCATTTACATTGGTTATTTTTCCATTATTTCACTGGTTCAGCCCACTTGAGATCACATTGGGCTGTATGTGGTTCCTGAACTAAAATGAGTTGCACATATACAAGCAGAAATAAAAAAAAAAGTAAAAAAGTGACAGACAATACAGATGCTATTTAATGATGAAATTGTAAAACCTTGTATAATACTTGTACCTGTTCAAATGTAGCTAGGAAATAAAAGTCTTTTCAGATTGAAAAAAAAAAAAAACATTCGTTATATTTTGTCCTTGTGCTTTAACAGTGAGTCTAAGGCTGGTACATGTGTACGATGGGCAGGCAGCGGCAGCGAAGAGAACCGGAACAACGCTTACCCGCACAAGGCAGGCTTCGCTCAGCCCTCAGGCCTGGCTGCGGCTCCAGAGGAGCCCTGGAGCTGCCTGTACGTAGCCGACAGCGAAAGCAGCACCATCCGCACTCTGGCACTGAAGGACGGAGCCGTCAAGTCACTGATTGGGGGAGAGAGAGACCCACTGGTGGGTGTGTAGTAGGTGGATAAACAGATAGGTGGATAGAGCTACTTAATGATTACCTTATTATTTTATTCTTTTTGTTAGTACATTTAGTTATTTCTTTAGGTATGATGATCCAGTGGTTCCTTAAAAACAACTTTTTTAGGAACGTACCTCCAGAGAACACAGCAGATACCAAAAGTCGTGAGCATCTTGGAGGCACTGTTTTCACAACTATTCTGTTTGCAAAACATGTAATTATTTTGAATTCTTGTTGTAATTATATACAGGTGTGAAAAGAATGAAATTTGTGTATATGCAACCAAAGATATGCTGTCTATAGTGTAATATAGTGTTGTTTTTTGTTAGTTGTTAATTGTTATGATGTACATTATATATCATATATTACTGTCATTTAAAATTCCAAATTATACATCGATGCACGTGACAGAAACAAGATTTTCTCGATGCATATTGACATTTGAACTTTTTATTTTTATGTTAGATTTTTCACACAGTCAACTAAATCACACAGAAAGTGGCCACGCTCACGGAAGGTGATTAAAAACAACAAGCATAGTATGGCTTATGGTATATTTGGTGTACAGTGTAACATTTCGTGACAAGTAAACATAACTCTTCAATAAGGGAAGAGAAAACAGTGCTTCTGAAATGCTAACTGATGCTCACAACTTTCAGTATATGCCAGAGAACACTGAGTGCACCGCAGCCGTATTGTCATTCCAGTTAGTCTACCAGGAAGTGGGACTGTTACAGCTCTTCTGGGCGTTGTTTTCAAGCTGCAGAAAATCTATGAATATGGTTCAAAGGTGGTTAAAGCTGTTCAGATTCAATCAGATGAGACTCTCTTGTTCTACTCTGTGGCTCTAGTCCATCACAGAAGTTTGGGAAAGTGCAGTGAAACAGCATTGTATCATCTGTACCTATATTTATCATTTTAATTTGGACTGAGACCTGCAGAATTCAGGTGTGTGTTTCCAAATTCTGCTGTGTCTTTCCCTCCTGATTTCAGCTCCTGCAGTTTATCAATTTTTCCTCTTTGACCGATTTCAAGTTAGAAAGTTCTCTTAAACTCTGAAGTCTGAAGTTTCATCTTGCTTTGAATGCATTTTAGTGATTTTTCTTATCTAGTAATATTAACCCTTTAATAACACCAATCTCTCCAGCGCTGCATTTTGCACTTTACAGCATTCAAATTACTGTAACTCCTGAAATGTTTGCACTATCCACAAAATTCAAATGGCATCGGAGAGCTGAGGTCCTGAGCTTTCCAATGCTATATAACACTTTACAGCAGCAGTGTGGGACTCTATTACAAGTGAAAGGAACAGTTTCAGAGACTTCCACACAGGCTAAAAAAACACCTGGAAATAACAAAAAATATGAAGCCATAATATAGATACTGAACATTCAAGACCAGAAAGCATGTTTGAGCAGATGTAAAATAGTTGAAAGTTTATTTTTGCAGTCTCAACCAAGTTCGTTATGGATATTTACAGTTGTTTCGGATAATAAATAAAACTAAAAAGTCCTAAAAACTTCAAGTCCGCTTTTTCTATTTTACTAAAACACACTGTTTTAAGCATTTATTATTCATAATAATGATAATTAATGGCCAGATATTTAACGTTAAGTTCTTCCTGAAAACAAAGGTGCAAAAGAATTGGTAAAAAAATAAATTTTCTGACACTTTTATTGCAAAGAAAACATGAAAACACCCAGGTGGCCTGTTATAATGGAAGTCTTAACTTTGTACTTATCTGCAGCTTTGCTCATACACTACATTCCTAAAGCAGTCGCAGGAAGTGTTGAAAGTCTTTGGCAAATGCAGTACTTTCAAAAATAATATGTCTTGTAGCTGGCTCTGCAGCCATCCATCTGCGGCAAACACACTAGAAACCCTAAACATTAATTCACCCTATTTACAGCAAAGTAAACAATTCCAGGAAAAAAAAAGTTGCCCAAAGGTTTTTTTTCAAAGATTTCATTGATAGAAAATATTGATTTTAAAAAGCCATAAATAACACAGAGCTTGTTGTTTGTTTGTGAAGCAAAGCCTGAAAACAACTTTCGGTGCAACTTGCATGTCCTTAAGTCATATGTGCTTTTTTTTTTATTTATTTATTTTTTTCTTCCTGGCACACTGTGGTAGAAGTCCCAAGGGCTTTGAGGCTCGAGTCACCCAAGAGAAAGTGGAATCATTAACTGCAGAATCATACACAGTGTATCCAATTTGGCAGCGAGCCAACAAAAACCATTAACATATA
The DNA here is from genome assembly GCA_037367295.1 of Apogon hyalosoma. Classification (NCBI taxonomy): domain Eukaryota; kingdom Metazoa; phylum Chordata; class Actinopteri; order Kurtiformes; family Apogonidae; genus Apogon; species Apogon hyalosoma. The sequence continues at coordinate 13,779,712 of JAPQRP010000013.1, forward strand.
GTCTCCAGCCCACAGACATTCAAGTCATTTAAACACTAAGCCTCAAACAGGATTAAAGAAATAGCCGGCAAATGTGCGTCTGAGACGATAATTCACCGTTAGAAAGGAAGTGACACTTCATTTGTACCAGCATATGTCAAATTTGGCCACTACTTTATCATTCTGCAGTTTTTTTCTTGTGCATTTTCTTCAAGCTGTAGTTTTCTTTCCCATCTGTTCGTAGATACGTCACTGTCCAAAACACTCCTTAACGTTCGAACACAAACTCTCTGATGCTTGCATTGTTCAGTCGCTCTACAGTGTTAATAAGACGCAGAAAATCACTCAGCTCAAGAAACAAATAACTATCTAATTCAATTTCTTCTCAGTTTCTCCCAAATTGGTTTCCATTGGCTGTAGGAGTAATTCATTTGTTTCACACAGCCTTAAAATGAATTTGCCACTTTAGTCACTTAATTACTTTTACTCAATGGGGAAATAAACCAAGAAAATGGTATGAACTGTTTTCTCACATACTATAAATATGTTCCGCTTGTAATATTTTTTATGACAGTTAATATCAATTTGTTGTCAACTCCTCAAGAATTACTCAGCTGTTTTAGGTAAAGCTGTGTTCTAATGTGATTCAAAGGTATTGCTAGATTTCCATTATTCTTACCAGCACGGCATATTAATTTGTATGTTACTATTCTTGTGTGAATAATTTAGAAACCCTAAAAATAATGATCCCCAATGCTGCCTCTGTGTCGTTATATTGAGTGTTAATGTGAAAGGCATTGGCTCGCATTTTAAGAAGAAAGTGTTTCATTTAAATGCTTTAAAAGCCTCCTTTCTTTTCACTTCCAACCGAACGTTATCACCATTAAACTCCCGTCGGAGGCCGTTTAAAAGAAGTTTTTTCGACTCGAATTCAGAGACCACGAGTACTAGTTAGAGGGCTTTGTACGCGTCTTTATCTTTGAACTTTTTATGCTCTTTTTACCAGAACCTGTTTGCTTTCGGGGACGTAGACGGTAAGGGGGTGGACGCCAAGCTGCAGCACCCCCTTGGCATTGCATGGGCCCCTGAACAAAGCCTGCTTTATGTGGCCGACTCCTACAACCACAAGGTGATGATTGCTTGTCACAAGGCTATGGTGTGCTCATAATCGATGCTTCTTGTATTTTTTTCCCCCCCGTGTTTTCACAAAGCATTTAATCTATTTCCAGTCAAATACAAACATACAAAATTACACACTCTTACTTAACCGTATCAGTGTTTCTATTTGTTTATTTGTCGCTGTACACGTGTGATCACCTTCAGATCAAGGTGGTGGACCCAAAGACAAAGCAGTGTAGCACGGTAGCAGGAACAGGAGAGGCAGGAGACAACCCGGAGCCCGAATTCTGCAAATCCTGCTTCAGTGAACCCGGAGGAATCTGCGTGGGCGACGGCGGCAAGCTTCTCTACGTAGCTGATACCAACAACCACCAAATCAAAGTGTTGGACCTGGATTCCAAGACGGTCTCACTGGTCAGTGTGGTGAAGGAAAAGAAATGAACAACCTCTATTGGTGTACATGTACAATAATCTATCCTAAATGCGAACTCTATCTTAAAGGGGTTAAATGTCATATTTGTGTTGTATCACATTTGAATATATCCTGAAAGTATCATTCGAGCAGGGATGTTAAATGTGCTTCCGGCCAAAGCATCCAATCTGGCAAAAAGTGCAAAAATTACACTGAAGATATTAACAATGGTGTCGAACTCATTTTAGTTTAAGGGCCACATACAAACCAATGTGATCTCAAGTAAAATAAGAGCATAATAACCTATAAATAATGACTACTACAAATGTTCTTCTTGGTGTAATGTGAAAAAAATATTATATTATGAAAATATTTACATTTACAAACTATTATTTAACAATAAAATGTGAATAACCTGAAATGTAAAGAAAATTAAGTGCATTTTCAACAATATTCTGCCTGATACTTAATGTTTTGTGTATTTGTAGATCCACTGTTGTGTTAACAATAAGCTGAGATGTAATATCATAGAAATTATTCTTATTTTACTTACGAACTCCAACATTTTAACAATATTACGCCTGTTACCAAATGTTTGTGTAACATAATATGTAATGCACATGTATACATTTTAACTTTAGGCATAAAATTGTTAAAATTGCACTTATTTTTTTTTTTAGAAATGTCAGTTTTTTCAGGTTATTCACATCTTTTTTGTGAAAGGATAGTTTGTTTTAATATATTCATAATTTTATGGTTTTTGACACTAAAAGAAAACAAATTTGGTGTTGACATTATTTTTAGGCTATTATGCTATTGTTTTACTGGTCCAGCCCACTTGAGCTCAAATTGGACTGAATGTGGCCCCTGAACTAAAATGAGTTGGACACATACAAGCAGAAATTTAAAAAATAGATATCTTAAAAAGTGACAAATACAGATGCTATTTTATGATGATATTCTAAAGTCGTGGATAACACTTGTACCTGTTCAAATATCAGAGGGTTTAGAATAGTTTGACCATCATATTAAAGTTGTTGGGGTACTGTTTTGCATAGATACACTTTGAATTGGATTTAATCACAGCCAAGGGCCGATGTGTCACTGTGAATATATGTGACCACTAGAGGGGGTAAAGAGTCACTGCTCCGCTCTTATATGGTGTTGAAAAGTAAAACCAAGGACAAATTGAGGGTGAGAACCATTAAGAAGCCACTTTCAGTGACAAAGAAAGTGACAGTGATTAAAAGTTTACATTGTTTTTGTTTTCACCACTGGCCACAGCTGTAAAGTAAAAAATGAACTTCAGTGCTGAAATCACAGCTTTTCACAGTGATTGTGAAGCTTATGAAGGTATAAAGTTACTATAGCATTATGTTTGATAAATTTGCAGTTTGCTGATCCATGGTTCAGGCAGGTCTGACCTTGTTTGGACGATTTAAAGTGGAGAAAACATAGATGATTTGTGGTTTTACTGTGGCTGTTTTTGTCTAAAACAGAGCTAAGCTAACAGAGCTATAATGTAAACTATCAGCTGATAGCCCATGAGAAAATTATTCAGTAGCTGTGAGTGTGTTCTGGTTCATGACTTCCACTGTTGAATATATAATATTGGTGGAATATCAATACTATATTTAACCCCTTTAACAAGAAGTTTGTATCGGCAGTTAATTGTCATTAGCTTTGTCACGGCTCAACTTAGTTTTCTGTTTGCTTCTGTTTTATCTCTCTCTTGTCTAGTTCCCCATTTCCACGGACTGCACCGATGCAGTACCTACAAAATCTGCCAGTCCTGCCAAAGTACCCACACTGCCAAAGTCAGCTACTAGGAAAGAAATGCCACTGGTGGCAGTGTCTGCGGGCCAGACTCTCACCATGTCACTCACGCTGTCGCTTCCGCAAGGAGCTAAGCTCACTGATGAAGCCCCGAGCTGCTGGGCCCTCTCAGCCGAAGGTGAGACAGAGTTCAGTCTTTGTTCCGAATGTTCTGCATGTGTGTGTTTTATTCAGATTAAATTTATAAGTACATTTTGGATTAATACCCATGAAAGGCATCTGTATGTCTTTGTTCGCTGAGGTGAAGCAGAAGGATTACAGGAAGTTAAGGTGAAAACAGGCAAATCCCATTTCCACACTGCAGGTGTTAGCTGCTTTTTTGTAAGTGCATGTGTCTTTCCAAACTCAGATGAAACATAATGAAATTAAATTGGTTAAATATAGCCCTACTCATGTCTTCACTAAGTTTAGAGTAAAATGTTGCCATTAGACACACTGTATAAACCACAGATAAACATCATTTGAACATTTCTGAACCAAAAGTGCTGTGCGCATTATACACACTTTTCACACTCTTTTAGATGTGCTCATGTATGTGGCATGAATTTTTGCAAGATTGCGTATTTTTATTTTTAGATTGTGCATGTTGTTATTACTAGCTCAGCTCCTACAGTTAGTCTAAAATACACTGAACACAAACAAGTGTAACACTCATACTGTTAAATGCAAAAAACTGTGCTGTTGAACTCTATTCAAATCAATATATAATATTGTTTTATATATATATCTTATGAAGAGCACATTTTTTGTGCTCAGCAGTAATAGTGAGTATTTGACACAGCAGAAAAGATAATAATATTGTATTAAAATTAATGTTGCTACTATTAATTGACATATAACAAGCTTTATGTACTTTGCATGGAGTATATTAAAAATAATGCATACTTTCAGGGTTTTTTCCATCAGAACATGGTGGCATCATGATGAAAACTTGGCATTTAAAGATTAATTTAAGATATTTAAAAAATAATTAGTATTTGATATTTAAAAAAAATAGGCCAAATGTAGGTGGAAAAAATTAGTTCATAAAAGTAGAATGTTGTGTTAATGTTATATATTATTGTTTGAGCTTGCTATTAAAAAGCTAATGAAATAGGAAGCAAAAAGCAATATTAATTATCATTTTTATGTCAAGGTTGAATGTGTATTAGGGATATTAAAGAGGATCTAAAGGCAGAAATAGGATGCAAGACTAGAGCTGCATGATTGGGTATAAAAGTCATATTGCAATTTTTGGGGGCAATTTGATTTTGATTACAGTCTACCTGCTTGGTTTTCAAGGAACAGACAGTTTTAGATGTGTTCTTAATCCAAGCCTACAAATCACTAAAATCAAAATATCATCAGACAAGAGGTTTGTTATTTTTTTTCCTTCATGAATCTGGACCTTTAACTTGCAGCCTGTCGCGATTACATTATTGCACAGGCTTATACTGCAATTATTAATTATTCAATTAATTGTGCATCCCCATATAATATTCAGGTTTTATTGTTGTGCAGTTGTAAAAAATGACTTCGCTATTACATGTCACCAGACATTAAACATGTAAATTACTGCTCCTTTAGTAAGTCTTAGATTAATGTATTTTCACTCCTGAGCTTTTTTTTTTTTTTTTTTAAGAATAAAACCTATTTTATTCTTAACATACAGCTCAATTCTAGTTGTGGCTCATAAATGACCCTAACAAATAACCTTTTTTTTTTTAATGTAGATATTTAATGTGTGATAAGGAACTTTCCATTTTCCCACATCAATGTGCTAGTGTTCAGCATTACTGCATTTAGCTCCACCCTTTTGTCCAAATATGGTCACTCTATCCTACTTTGTTTATTCTCTATCTTACTTTTTAATTTATTTTTTTACCGTGTGCTTCTTACTCCATGTTCTATGTATGCACTAAACCAATGAAGCAAATTCCTAGTATTTCAAGATTCAAGAATGTTTATTGTCATTATGTGCACGTAACAAAATTTTCCTTAGAGGTAGTTCTAGGCTAGATAAAAAATAAAAAAAGAGAAAATATAAAAACACTCAATATGCACATCAATAGAAAAACACTAAAGAATAAGTATATCAAGACTATTTACATTGTATATAGAAAATAAATGTAAAAGACAGTATGAACGTTCAGTGCTGTAACAGTATGTGTCATCAGGATGCAATTATGTGCAATATTGTGTGCAAATAATGTGAATCCTGCTGACTTTAATGGCGATAAACATGATTCTGATTCTAAAATGTGATACAGATGGGTAAAATGCAGAGACTGAATTATCCTACAGGGATTATCAAAACCAAATAGGAGACATCATAGTAGCTAAGCCAATTAAAACACATATGCATATATTAGATTCACAGATTTTGACATTATACAGTCGCGGAGAAAATGATTAGACCGCCCTTGTTTTCTTTAATTTCTTGTTCATTTTAATGCGTGGTACAACTAAAGGTACATTTGTTTGGAGAAATATAATGATAACAACAAAAAATAGCTCATAGTGGTTTAATTTCAGAGCTGATATCTATCCATTTTCTATGTTTTCTTGATAAAAACCAGAATCACTTCAGTTCTTCCATCAATATCTATGTCATTATATCCCCGAACGCAGTGTCGGGGATATTATGTTTTTGGTCCGACTGCTGCCACCGCCGCCAGATATCCTACGTGTTAACGCAATAACTTGAAAAATACTGGGTTTAGAAATTCCAAATTTTCCACATCAATTAATACCATGGAGAGGAAGAATTGATTCGATTTTGGACAATCTACCATTTCTAGATTGGCCACAAGGGGCCGCTCAAAAGTTTAAAATCACTAAACACTCTTTTGTTCATATCTCTGGA